>OX578155.1:63516311-64116311 GCA_951213105.1 Amaurobius ferox | reverse complement strand
CTAAGGATGCGGTTCTGTTCTGTCTGGAGTTTGGCAATGCTAGTCTTGCATGCGAATCCCCAGACAGGACAAGCGTAGAGGAGGATGGGGTTGATGATGGACTTGTACAGGAGGAGTTTATTTTTAATTTCGAGGTGGCTGGAGAAAAGGAGGTGCCCAAGGGTGCCTACCAGTTTCTTGGATTTTTTAAGAACATAGCTGAAGTGCTCGCGCCAAGTAAGCCGGCTGTCCAGATGGACGCCGAGGTACTTGACGGAGCGGCCGAAACAGACGGGTTGATTGCTGATCAGAATGGGGGGAGGGGGGAACCTGACACCGGAGAAGAATGTGGCCTGCGACTTGGAGGGGTTTATTTTGATCTTCCAATTTTCGTAGTATTTTTCGAGGGTGTGAATATGCTTTTGAAGATGCGCGTGGAGAAAGTTGAGATTACGATTTTTTGAGAGGATGCAAGTATCGTCAGCATAAAGGCAGAGGGTGGTATGGGGGGACCGGGGGGTGTCATTAATGAAGCAGTTGAAGAGGAGGGGGGCAAGGATGGACCCTTGGGGGACCCCTGCGTTTACGGGTTTAATGTCGGAGAGGGTGTTAAGGATTCTGACCCGGAAATTACGCTGATTTAGATACGAGTTTATTATGAGGATGAGGGGGGGGGATTTCCATCTGGATGAGCTTATAAATTATTCCGACGTTCCAAGCTTTATCGAACGCCTTTTCCACATCCAACATAATGGCCCCGGCCGGGGTTTTGGTTTGGAGCCCCTCTGCTACGAATTCAACTACTCTAAAGAGCTGATGGGTGGTCGAGTGTGCCGGCCGGAAACCGAACTGCTCCGGAATGAAAAGATCCTTCTCGTTTATGAAGTTAAGGAGTCTAGTTTGAATGACTCTCTCTGTGATCTTGCTAAGAGCCGGGAGGAGGGAGATGGGGCGGTAAGAGACAGGGTTGGAGGGGGTGCCTCCAGGCTTGAGAATGGGCACGATGATCGACGTTTTCCAGTTTGAGGGGAAGTGACGGTAGTTTAGTACGGCATTTATCAGGTGGGTGATGAAGAAGATGATATTCAGGGGGAGAAACTTAAGAGCCCTATTAGAAATTTTGTCAATGCCCGGGGATTTTTTATTTTGCAGTTTTTGAATAATTTGGAAGATTTCGAGGGGGGGAGGGGGGGACAGGGTCGGGATGGGGTGCCTGGAGAAAGTCATTTACAATGATGCTGATATTATCCTGAAAGTCGTTGTTGGGGATGTCCAATGTGAACTGTTTTTCATAACAGTTCGCAATGGCATTAGCTTTTTCAAGGTCTGAGAAAGCCATTCCCGTGTTGGTGCACAGAGGCGGCAAGTGCGCGAATGGCCTTCTCACCCGTTTGATGTCTTTCCAAATGGTTTTATCCTGGGGGGAGAGGGACTCAATGTATTCCTTCCATCTGTTCTGGCTGTACTTTGCAATATCGCAGCGGAGAGTCAGTCCTGTTGAGGGAGTTAAGGCGGTTTTTGATGAGGGGATTTCTGGTGGCCTGCCAAAGACGACGGATGTCGTTACGATTTTGAATTTTGACTTTGATGTGATGAGGAAGCGTATTGAAGCGTGGGGGGGGGCGAGAGGAGGATGCGTCAGCAAGGGATCTTTGTATCTCATCCGTAAGGTTCTGGGCCGCGGAGTCCAGTTCGGCGGGGCCTCTAATTTTGGGGTTTAGGAGGGCGGATCTGGTGAGATTGCGTTTAAATTTTTTCCAATTTACCGAGTGGGGGGTGTCAGAGAGGGGAAGGAGGGTGTTGAGGTGCACAGAATACTATATTCAGAAGGCTCACTCCCATAGGATCCTATGGCAACATTTCTAACATGGGATGTCGCATAGACACTAGCGCTAGTCAGATGGACCAACTGAAGTGCGATGCGTCTGCCAGATTTGGCGCGTTATCGCTCGCTTGGCGATTTTTTTTTAAACGGGAGGGGAACAAAATGTTGAGGACTGTACTTTTATAATTTTTGAAACTATAGAAAGGATCAGGATTTAAAAATACATTAATCTGCAACATAAATATATTCATTAGTTTAAGAATATTTAAATAAACATAGTTATATATTTAATTCAAATAATCATAAAATAGATTAAAAAATACACACATTGCATTGTCTCACTATAAAACATAATGCACAAAAAATTACAAGCTAACATACTCAAAAGACTGAAATATTATATAATATTTTCAGTCTAAAAAGTATACTAGCGTGTTGATCGTTAATTACTTGATCCTTAATTTATTCTGGGATACTTATAATAGACTTTTTTTTTTAAATATAAAAATATTCATAAAGTAAATATCAAATTTACATAAATGCACTATCGAAGTTGTGGAACTCAATCATTAATTACCCGAGGGGGGGGGGGGATTTTCCACCATAAGGCACTTAATAAAAATTTTACATAAATATATACACATACTATATCACATTCAACTAAGAAAAAGCTATCCAAATATCAATTATTTCACATTTTATAAAAATACGGAAAATATTTTTTAACTAATTATACCACTACCTCTTAAAATTTAGTCTAATCCGGCAGTAATAACACAGCACTAATATACTTATATGAACACGTGTATACTTATAATGAACACGTATGTAGGATGGTGATAACTAAAATTATTTCAATTTTAATAAACATAAATTACATACCCTGTAACGTAACCAGTTTTCTTTTATCAATCCATTTCTATGAAATGATCTAAACACTTAACAAATAATCCTTTTTCACGTTACTCAAACCACGCTAGTCTGTTCTAAGTTTTCGCCGAGCGAAATAGGGTTATAACATTGAAAATCGTCTTGGAGCCAAACCAGACTATCGCCAAGCGCTCGGAACAAACCAGACCATCGCCAAGAGCGCGCCAACCCAATGTTTGGTCTATCTCTAATGGCCGCCGCGAAAACGAAACTATCGAGAGTGACAGGTCTGTATAGTAGTCTGTGTTGAGGTGGACCGTGAGGAGGATGGGGAGGTGGTCGGAGTTTAGCTCATCAAGGGTTTCAAGGGTATACGGGAAATGGATATTTTTAAAAATGGCGAAATAGTCGTGGTGATTGAGAACAAAATTTAGTCAAGTCGGGGGTGCAATTCTGGAGCGCCTGGTCAACTATGACCGTATCTCCAAGCTGTAAGTGTACAATCATGATCTCTGTAATTACTTGAATTGCTCCAAAAAGGGGGATGAAGATGAGAATACTCCGTAGGAGTATAGAAGTGGTATTAGGAGGTAAGTGAATTCACGAGGAAAAAGTATGACATGCCATGACGTATTGTTCAAAAAAGTAGTCCGAATTCCTCTTGAGACTAGGGGTCCGCGTCCACAATTTACAGGGATTTTTAAAATTATTCTGTTAATCAGTTTACAGTTTATCAAGTGGAGAGATGACTTTATTTAAGTTTCAGAGAGCTTTTAAACTTTTGGGGGAAAAAAAAAAAAAAAAATTATGTGCTATTAATGATTAGAGTATTGTGGACGCTCTGGGTCTCTTTCTGAACTTCCACTGATGGGGGTCGTACTCCGGTAAATTGCATATTTCTTCATTGGGTATTTTATTTAGATTTTGAAACATTTTAATTGCTAGTTTTGAGATTTGATTATTAATATTTGTTACTCCGAAGTCGCTGTGGATGATATCGTTCCTGAGAAACCGAGGGGCTTTCCTGATAGCTCTAAGAGTTTTATTTTGAGCTGTTTGAAGTTTTTTGATATGGTTTTTTCCTGCGAATCCCCATATAGCTGATCCGTATAAGAGGATGGGCCTAAGTACTGTCTTGTATAGTAATACTTTAGTATTGTAACTCGCGTGGGGGGAATGGAGTATGGCCGATAGTTGGCCTCTAGCCGAGTGAAATTTTTTAATTGAGCTTTTGATTTGTGGCTTCCAGTTTAGTTTGGAGTCAAACGTGATACCTAAGTATTTAGCGTTGTCCACGTAGGGTATGTTGACTTTGTTTATTTGGATGGGGACCGGTTTCTTTTTCTTTTTTACGTTTGAAAAAAGGATACAATTTGTTTTCTTTTCGTTGATTTTTATCTTCCATTTCCGAAACCAGGCGGAGATGGTGTTTATGTGTTTTTGAAGTCTGGAGCGAATAAGATATTTTTTGGAGTTCCTGGTGTATATGGCTGTGTCGTCCGCGTACAATGCAAGGTGTGTGTCTGGAGCTCTGGGTATGTCGTTTATGAATAAATTAAACAGGGTTGGGGCCAATTGTGAGCCTTGTGGGACCCCTGACCTGAGTGATTTGTGCGTGGAGTGGGTCTGTTTGTAGCGGACGGTGAAAGATCTATTTCGAAGGTAAGAGTTTATTAAGTGGATTAGTGTGTCTGGCAAGTTGAGCTGAATTAGTTTGTATATTAATGCGTCATGCCAAACCTTATCAAAGGCCTTCGAAATGTCCATAAGTAGGAAACCAGTTGTAAGGCCGATTTCAAGTCCTTCAGAGATGAATTCGGTAACCCTTACCAACTGGTGTGTTGTGAACAAAATTTAACTTATATTAGGTGTTTTATTTTATTTTTAGTGGTAGATAAATTTACAATTTTTAAATTTTATATATAAGTTATGAACTGAAGCGGTAATAGAGTGGTCAAGACGAACGTTTCCAAGCGATCCCTCAACCGCCGCGTTGTGGATTCGAGACTCACGTAAGGCATGGGTATTGTGTTGTGGGTGCAGTGGGTTCCGCCCCCTTCTGGAGCGCCTGGGGCAACGTCCTAGGAGAGTCAAATGCACAGATTAATATATACAGATGTTTCACTGCTACCCCAGCGCCCTCAACCGCCAACCAAAGTTAAATAAAATATCGAGATTGGCACTCTTGGCGATGGTCTGTGGCGGTTTTCGCCAAGAAGTTCTGCTAATATAACCCTATTTGGCACTAAACGAAACACTTGGAATAATTTTGTTTTATCATCGATCGCATGTTTATACATGTAAATCATTTCTCTTCTATTTCGTATTTTATAATCAATTATTTTATCTTTTATGGATTTCTAAAAGAAGAGGGATTACGTTTACAAGGTATGTAATTCATTTTTATTTAAATAAAAAGATTATTTGCTTTGCATCCCATATTTCATCCTTTGAGAGTGTTCATCATAAGAAAATGGTGGAGTATTATCAAGAAGCAGTGGCATTATTAGTTAAAAAACATTTTCCGCATTTATATAAAATGTATAAAAATTGATATTGATATTGAAATTCGATACCTTTGATAATGCATTTATGCAAATTTGTTATTTATTATAAGAATATAAGTGCATTTTAAAAAAAAATTATTTTAACAGTATTCCAGAATAAAGTAAGAACTCAGCAATTTAACAACACGCTAGTATACTTTTTAGGCTGAAAATATTATATAATATTTCAGTCTTTTGGGTATATTAGCTTGTAATTTTTGGTGTATAATGATTTACAGTGATGTAATGCGTCAATTTTTTATTCAATTTATGATTACATGAATTAAATATACATCTATGTTTATTTATTTAAATTTACACATATTGTAGAAAAAGGATTTTTAAATGCTTTAATGCACACAAGAGTTCGTTGGTGTAGAACAACCCCTGATAGGCGGGGCGTCATCGTAAGAGCTGGCGCCACTGTGTCGAGGTGATTGAGAACAAAATTTAAATTATATTAGGTGTTTTATTTTATTTTTTGTGGTAGATAATTTACAATTTTTTAAATTTTATATATAAGTTATGAACTGAAGCGGTAATAGAGTGGTCAAGGCGAACGTTTCCAAGCGATCCCTCAACCGCCGCGTTGTGGGTTCGAGACTCACGTAAGGCATGGGTATTGTGTTGTGGGTGCAGTGGGTTCCGCCCCCTTCTGGTGCGCCTGGGGCAACGTCCTAGGAGAGTCAAATGCACAGATTAATATATACAGATGTTTCACTGCTACCCCAGCGCCCTCAACCGCCAACCAAAGTTAAATAAAATATCGAGATTGGCACTCTTGGCGATGGTCTGTGGCGGTTTTCGCCAAGAAGTTCTGCTAATATAACCCTATTTGGCACTAAACGAAACACTTGGAATAATTTTGTTTTATCATCGATCGCATGTTTATACATGTAAATCATTTCTCTTCTATTTCGTATTTTATAATCAATTATTTTATCTTTTATGGATTTCTAAAAGAAGAGGGATTACGTTTACAAGGTATGTTATTCATTTTTATTTAAATAAAAAGATTATTTGCTTTGCATCCCATATTTCATCCTTTGAGAGTGTTCATCATAAGAAAATGGTGGAGTATTATCAAGAAGCAGTGGCATTATTAGTTAAAAAACATTTTCCGCATTTATATAAAATGTATAAAAATTGATATTGATATTGAAATTCGATACCTTTGATAATGCATTTATGCAAATTTGTTATTTATTATAAGAATATAAGTGCATTTAAAAAAAAAATTATTTTAACAGTATTCCAGAATAAAGTAAGAACTCAGCAATTTAACAACACGCTAGTATACTTTTTAGGCTGAAAATATTATATAATATTTCAGTCTTTTGGGTATATTAGCTTGTAATTTTTGGTGTATAATGTTTTACAGTGATGTAATGCGTCAATTTTTTATTCAATTTATGATTACATGAATTAAATATACATCTATGTTTATTTATTTAAATTTACACATATTGTAGAAAAAGGATTTTTAAATGCTTTAATGCACACAGGAGTTCGTTGGTGTAGAACAACCCCTGATGGGCGGGGCGTCATCGTAAGAGCTGGCGCCACTGTGTCGAGGTGATTGAGAACAAAATTTAAATTATATTAGGTGTTTTATTTTATTTTTAGTGGTAGATAAATTTACAATTTTTTAAATTTTATATATAAGTTATGAACTGAAGCGGTAATAGAATGGTCAAGGCGAACCTTTCCAAGCGATCCCTCAACCGCCGCGTTATGGGTTCGAGACTCACGTAAGGCATGGGTATTGTGTTGTGGGTGCAGTGGGTTCCGCCCCCTTCTGGTGCGCCTGGGGCAACGTCCTAGGAGAGTCAAATGCACAGATTAATATATACAGATGTTTCACTGCTACCCCAGCGCCCTCAACCGCCAACCAAAGTTAAATAAAATATCGAGATTGGCACTCTTGGCGATGGTCTGTGGCGGTTTTCGCCAAGAAGTTCTGCTAATATAACCCTATTTGGCACTAAACGAAACACTTGGAATAATTTTGTTTTATCATCGATCGCATGTTTATACATGTAAATCATTTCTCTTCTATTTCGTATTTTATAATCAATTATTTTATCTTTTATGGATTTCTAAAAGAAGAGGGATTACGTTTACAAGGTATGTAATTCATTTTTATTTAAATAAAAAGATTATTTGCTTTGCATCCCATATTTCATCCTTTGAGAGTGTTCATCATAAGAAAATGGTGGAGTATTATCAAGAAGCAGTGGCATTATTAGTTAAAAAACATTTTCCGCATTTATATAAAATGTATAAAAATTGATATTGATATTGAAATTCGATACCTTTGATAATGCATTTATGCAAATTTGTTATTTATTATAAGAATATAAGTGCATTTTAAAAAAAAATTATTTTAACAGTATTCCAGAATAAAGTAAGAACTCAGCAATTTAACAACACGCTAGTATACTTTTTAGGCTGAAAATATTATATAATATTTCAGTCTTTTGGGTATATTAGCTTGTAATTTTTGGTGTATAATGATTTACAGTGATGTAATGCGTCAATTTTTTATTCAATTTATGATTACATGAATTAAATATACATCTATGTTTATTTATTTAAATTTACACATATTGTAGAAAAGGGATTTTTAAATGCTTATCATGTTTATAGTTTAAAAAAATGATAAAATTACAGTTACGTATTTTTTTTTCTTTTGGTTGCATTAGCATAAAATCGCCAATTGAGCGATAGTAGCCAAATCTAGCAGTCGACCACTTTTTACGTCATAGCTGCGATGGTTGGCTCCTCGAACGTTAGTGTCTATGCGAAATCCTATGTGAACAATGTTGCCATAGGTTCCTGTGGGAGTGAACCTTCTGAACATGGTATTCTGCGGTAAAATGGTTTACGTTCTGACCGATATATAGACAAATGATGAGAGTCTTTGCACTCTGCAGATGCTTCCTTTAACTATTAAACCGCCACCATTAAGGGCAGTCTCTTTTAAAGAGAGTAGTCCGATTAGAACAAAGTACAAAAATATAGAACAAAATTTTATTTTATATTATATGTTTTATTTTATTCCTAGTGGTAGATAAATTTACAATATTTTAAATTTTATATATAAGCTATGGGCCGAAGCGGTGATAGAGTGGTCAAGTCGAGCGTTTCCAAGCAATCGCTCAACCGCCACCGCTTTGTGGGTTCGAGACTCACGTAAGGCATGGATATTCTGTTGTAGATGCAGTGGGTTCCGACCCCTTCTGGTACGCCTGGTGCAACGTCCTAGGAGAGTAAAATGGTTTACGTTCTGGCCGATGTATAGGCGAATGAGATGGCGATGTATAGGCAGATACTTTCTTTAACTATTAAACCGCCACCATTAAGGGCAGTCTCTTTTAAAGAGAGTAGTCCGATTAAAACAAAGTACAAAAATATAGAACAAAATTTTATTTTATATTATATGTTTTATTTTATTCTTAGTGGTAGGTAAATTTACAATATTTTAAATTTTATATATTAGCTATGAGCCGAAGCGGTGATAGAGTGGTCAAGTCGAGCGTTTCCAAGCAATCGCTCAACCGCCACCGCTTTGTGGGTTCGAGACTCACGTAAGGCATGGATATTGTGCTGTGGATGCAGTGGGTTCCGACCCCTTCTGGTGCGCCTGGTGCAACGTCCTAGGAGAGTAAAATGGTTTACGTTCTGGCCGATGTATAGGCGAATGAGAGTCAAGTGCCTGGCCATTTGATAAAATATATATATATTTTTTAGTTATGTGACTGAGTGTAGCCAATGTTGTTAAATATCTGCCAAAGAAAGCATCTACTTCCACGATTCTTTTTCCATATTCCCCGTTATCTATCTATAACTTTATTTTTTTCCCAAAAATTAGTAATCAGACCAACTTAAGAATGTGGTACTATATAAATGCAAAAACAAAGCAGTGTTTTTTCCAATGGTGTACGTAATGTACTATATATAAATCCATTACCGGTTTCTTTTTTTTCAAAAATTACTGCATTTATATTTTGAGGTATTAATGTATGAAAGTTAAAACATTCTTATGGATCAATTTACTGATAGCAAAAAGATCATCAGTTCTAAATAGCAATTAATTTATACACAGAGTCTTTAAAAGTTCGTATAAATTTTAAAAATTCATTAAAAATCGAAAAATAATTGCATTGAGATACGGTTTGTACCATATGTATTGGCATGACGGAGAGGGAGTTTTTTGACGTGAAATAATTTTGTAGTTTAAAAAATCACCTATAGGTGGCGCTTACCCGAACACATCTTCCAGAAATATGCAAATGAGGCTGTTATAAAAAAGATGTAGTGCTCTGTAGATTCTTCATTTGATTCATTAGTAAACGGTGCAAAGAAGTTTTAGCGAGAATGTTAACTTTGATCGAGAAAGCCTTGTTGGTGAAGCTGTATTACGCGAGCTGGGAATCAGCATCAGATGCTTTGCGAAATTTCCGAATTAGGAAAAATCTAAAAAAAGGAAAGAGTCCTATCCCCGGTTCAGGGTTACTTAGCCTTGTCACACGATTTGACACGTACACTAAGTTATTTTCTTTGTCTTTCCGGATTTTCATTGTCTTCGGAGGTTGGCTTCAGCCAGGGCTGGCATCCAGGAGTGCAATGCCGCGGCAATTATGACATGCATGTTGACAACTGGGGTGTAGGGTCATAATCCCTTACCGCCATTAGGTAAGTTTCTCGCTAAGCCTTCCTTCTTTTTTCCAATTTTTTACATGCTATTTATACTTTTTACATTTACATCGTGTATAGTATTTGCAGCTGCTTTGTGCATAAATGCTATAACACTTCAATATCTTTAATAATTTCCACTTTCTATCTCATATATTTCATATATATATATATATATATATATATATATATATTATCATAACTATCAGGAATCTTACTCCCTATTGCGTACAGTTGATTCTCTTAAAACTTTCAGTAACATGCATGCAAATGTTTTACAGTATACCAGGGTACAGTTACCTTACACCTTTCTGGTAGGTCGGACGGTCTGGGTCTCAACAACAACAACAGTATACCAGGGGGCTGCAGAAGATTAGGCCATGGAGGTGACTTATGCATGGAGGTGATTGCACACATGACTGGCCTGCGAGATCCCCAGATCTCACACCCTGTGATTTCTCGTTGTGGGGATGCCTAAAATCACGGGTCTATAGAGGAAAGTCCCAGTCCTTACCAGCACTGAAAGAAGTGTTACGGCAGGAGGTAGCAGCCATTCCCTTTAATAAGCTGTTTCATGCTATATCAGCCATACCGCGACTGCACTCAGTACTGGAATGTGGTGGTGGACATATATTGAGCACTTGCTGCTGTAAATCATGCTGAAATAAAATATCTCATATCACACTTATTACCTCGCATTATTTTCTTCGCAGTAGCGGTCCCCCTAGTGTCGAGATTTGGAACTTTTTTTTCATGCCATACAAAATCCCCCACCACGGTGAATATTAATCTGGAAACCGCATGTCTCTCCGACCCATAGATATTTTTTATAGCGTTTTACTTTTGCTCCAAACTTTTGAATCACCCCGTATGTGGTTTTGTAATTTAAAAAACACGCAATAGCGTTTATACTGCAATTTTCAATAATGAAAAATTGAGGAAGATTCTTGAAACACGCTGATACATGTATTCCTCCCCTGAATAATTTCGCTTTTTTTTATAATTAAAAAAGACATTATAAGATATAATTAATGTATATTTAATACGATATTGTATAAATTGAGTTACTTACACAATCAATGTAACCTCATTTAAATTAATGTAATACTTTTAAAATTCCTTATTTCTACAACACTATTTTTCTATTAAAAAATAATTACTCTTATATCTTCACAATATATTCCAAATTTTTTGAATTTTTGTAAAAATTATGTTTATATTCAAATATTGATTTATAGCAACCTATAATAGCAAAGCGAGATTTCACATATGATAAAATTACTTCATGTGAATATTATTCATATTGGTAATACACAGTTTAGTACAATTGTTTGAGTACTTAAATTTCTATGCAGCTGAAGTGATTTTAAAAATACTTTAGAATTCAAAATCTTAGTAAGTTAAAATGAAATTACTTTATCAGTAAAATCTCTGTTTGTATCCCTGTAAAATCACTTCTGTAAATATTCAATTTCAGGTAAAGTTCCTATCATCCGAGGCAAAAGCCACGCCCACTATAACAATACCACCGTTTTCACAAACCTTCTATATGCATACATAATATTAATCACCGTTTTCAAATAAACAGCGTTTTCAAAATAACAGCGTTTTTTTTTTGTTTTTGTTTTTTGTAATTTTATGCAAGTTTTATTGTTTACATATTGAGTATAGGAATTTTTATTTTATTAATTAGTTCTCACCTGACATTTCACCTTATTTGATGGCTTTTTCTATGATTTATTTATTTATTGTAAAAGAAACTTATTTATTGTAAATTTGCTTGGAATTTGAAGGATATAATTTCTTATAAAAAAACTATTATATCAGATAATATAAATTTCTTATAAAATGTTCTCAATTAAGGTCCTAACACATAATTTAGAGAAATAATGTTAATTAGGCGTTGGTAGAAATATACAACAATCTCCAGTACATAAATGGAGACTAGATGAATGGGCGTGACCTACGTATAGACTGTACAGTGACTATAATTTATATATTGGATATTGCAATAGAGAAATATCTGTCGTACAATCAAAGATTCTATTATTTTAAAGTATGATACCATAGATCACGTTTCTAGAAGATAAAAGATTTGTTTGTTGCTTAACAACACTATGTTTTTCCTCAAATAAACTTTTGAAAGTAGATGTCCGTAATATTGATTTTACTGCTGTTATTAATATCTTTGAAAAATTATTTTATTGTTTAAAGCTAATCAAGGTTACCTTTAATATAGCAAAAGGTAATCAGCTGAATTTGAATGTTATGCAATCTGCAATTTTATTACAGCAAATAAAAAACTAGATTCTTTTAATAAACATTATCAAAAAATGAAATAAGACTGTAGTGCAATTTATCCAATTTAAATCTAGCAGATTGTATTATGAGAGAAACAAAAAAAAGTTTAAAATTTATTTCAGTAACTATTTTGAAAATATATTCTTCGGTGAAAGGAGCAAGTATATAGCAAGATGTACTCCATAATGTAAATAGTATTTTCAGGAAATTACCTAATTTATTCTTTACATCAACTCATACCCTAAAATAATGTTTGTAACAGGTGTTTGTATGTAATATACAGGGTAAATATGCGTGACATCTAGTTTAAAAATATGTAACTTCATTGTAATATTGTATGTAATGGATTGTAATTATATAAATGATAATTTGCTGTACATCGTGAAGGAAGTCATGATAACAAATAAGGAATGCAAACTATATAACTCAATGTTGACTTATATACTCTACATTTTATACGGAAGTAAAGCCAGAAATAATTGAAGTAAGAAATAGAAAATCAATGAAATAAAAACATGATAAGCTAAAAATAAAAATTAAATAAAATGCGGAGTATATAACTATACGTTGTGTTACACACTCTGAATTTCACTTATTTTTCTTATTTTCTTCTAATGTTCTTATTTCATTGATTCTCTATTTTTCTCTGCATATACTTCACGTTCGCCCCACTTGGTGGCGCCATTATAATAGATTCTATCTTTCAGCCATTTTCTGTTTGACCGACTTAGTCGACGGTCATGTGGGAGTCCTGATCCAGGCTTGCTACACTGAAATATTAAATCCGCTGACTTTCGAAAAGTATCTATGATTTTTTCATGTTTATTTGTGCTTCATTTTAGGATCAGATCCAGGTTATTATTGAATATTCGCAAAACCACGTATTTAACACTTTCCAACATAGTTGTAAAGTGTTTGTGACTTTGTTCATTCTGTCTGTCTGTCCGTTCGCACGATAACTGACGTAAAAAGGACTTTATCAAAATGAAATTTTAGTATGTTGCTGAAACAGTCGCTGTAGGATATGGGAATGAAAATGAATAATATCACCCAATTAGTTTCGGATTTAAAACAGGTTGAAATAAAATGAAGCATTCTTTAAGCGGAGTTAAAATTCATTAATTGCTTCGAAAATTTTAGGAAATATTCAAATTATCACGCAAAATATGTAAAAAAAAATTCAGCAAAATATGTTATAAAATTTATTTAAATAAAAATTGAAATAATTATTACACCCATATTATATGAAAGTACCTCGTAACTCATTTCAAAATTAAATATGGCATCCATTTTTTACCCGTATAAGTATCGTAATATTTAAAGACTGTTTAAATTTACATTTAGTGTTGCATCCGTTATAAAACCGCTCCATTTTGTAATATCATCTGTGTATCTAAGTTCTGTGTCAACGCAATTACAATATTTTTTATTTTAAATGATCGCTAAACTTTGATTATTCCTACAAAGACTCTTAATTTCTATAGTATACAGAATGTAAACCAATCAAGAGGTGGTACGAGTTAGTTCTATAAAAATTGCTGAAAATTTTTTTTTCACTTAAAATTATTTAGCTCGTTATTTTATTGGGTCTAGAATATAAGTGATATGGATAAAATAATCGTTGATTCTACATAGAAAAGCAGACGATTTATGACATTGACTTTTTGATGAAGATTTAAGTTTCTTAAGTATAATATGTTTTTGTAATAATTTAAAGAAATATCTGTGCTGAATGTTTCGCATTTTAGAGATGTTTAAATAAAACTGCATTTCAGTTGGAAAGTGTTTCATAATCAATGCTTTATGCGTGATTGATCCTTCTTGCTTATTTTATTATATAATATACTGTCCTGTATCTTTCTTGTTTACTTATTATGTGTATACAGTCCTGTATGTATACATAACGGAATGAAGATTGCTCGAAAAATGCCATTTATTCTATGATAAGTGCATTATCAAAATCTTCACGGTTAATAACTAAAACACATTCTGCCAAGGCCTCTGGATTCAAGGCATCACTTTCAAGGACAAATCAATTTTTGAAATTTTCAGTTGGAGTCAAACCACTGCAAACTGGAAATGAGTTCATTAATCTTTTACGTGACGAAATAAATTATATTTAAGAGGACTTGGATTGGATTATTTCCCTTCAAGGATTTAAGTGTACTTGAAGTTGTAAGAATGTAAGTCATTAGACAGAAAAATTAATGTGGTTTTGTGATTGCTTTTTGAACCTGAATTTTTAGTCAATGCAGGTCTAGTTACGAGATCAAAAAATTTGGTATTTTGAGTCTCTAGTCTCCCTCTGAGTCAAACCATATCATACTTAGACCTTTCAGACATACATAGAAGGGGGGGGGGGCAAAGCCCCCCCCCCCTCTGTAGACATTTTATGTTAACTTAATTTCTATTTATGTGACAGTATTTAGAATATTTATATAGGGAAATAGAAAACTTGTCCCCCTTAAAGTTTCATCCCCCGCCCCGGGTCAAACAGTTCTGAAGGAAACCTGGTCATACTGACTTCCATTTGTGCCTTTTTATTCATTAACAGAGAATGTAACCGGCTTTGTCGGTGGGTTCACAGCAGAAATTTATTGCATTCACTCACTCAATTTTGCAAAAGACGTAGTCGCCTTTAGTGTGGTTACACGACCACCCTTGTCCATTGGCGGAGGTACGGATCGTGGATATATTATATCCTAGTATAACTATGGGGGGCGCAGGAGGTTTGGGGGTGTAGAGGGGATTGGGGGATATTTGGGGATGTGCATAGTAAAATAAGAGCTAATTGAAAGGGGAGCTAAAGACAGTGCAATGTTAAAGCTGCGGGAGACTCAAACAAACCAAGATCTGCCAATCTAGCACCGCTCCTCCCACTACACAAGCGTAATACGGCTCAAATAAGCACCTAAACATATTTTTCCCCGCTGATACGATTGCATACAGTACTTCAATTTCACATTATTATCAGACAAAATAAAACCACATTGACAATATCGAATATCGTAAAATTAAAATGATAACAGAACAATCTCGAGTCGAGAATGCAAAATAAAAAATCTGATGTGGGCAACACATGACTTTCCTTATATCATGCAATAAATTTACTACTCTTACAGTAAAAAAAAACATGGGTTTTTCTTATAGTAGATGCTTATATTCTTTCCAAGATGTTGAATTTTCGTCAATGAGTCGCCATTTCCATTGGTTTAGATGAATTTTTATCCATTTGGCGAGATTTTCGTTAATTTGGCAACATTTCAAAAAGTCGCCAAGTTGGCGACATTACGCCAAATTCATCGCCAAAATCTCGCCAAACTTTATGGACGAAGAAATGAGTTATTCTTATAGCAGATAAATGACTATTGGCGTTCAAATAAAAAATTATTACTCAAAGTATCTTTTCTCATGAATGGAACGAGCTAGATCCACAAGAATGATGTCACCAAATGTATCGCATGATATTTCATATGAAAAGTGAACATATTTCTCAACAGTTAATATTTTTTTTAATTTATGGGATTTTTTGATAAATTTATTTGAAAAATATGCAATATCTCGAGAACGGTTCATGCTAGCGGTCTAAAGTTTATGTCAATCGTTTTCTAAGGAAAAATTACATAAGAAATGTTTATTTGCGTAACTTCATTAAAGGTTTTGATTTTTTGATGATTTTTTCAAAATTGCATTCGAAAATTTAGGGAGGTTCTGAACATTCGATTACGTTTAAAAACAATAGACTTCCAGTATTCACGGATTGTGATTTTTGTACCAAATTTTATTCGAATCGCTCCATTCGTTCGTGAGATATCGTCTCCACAGGCTCACTGACACACACACACACACACACACACACGCACACACACAGAGACATCACCTCTAAAATGTTTGATTCGTGATCAGGGATGCTTGAAACATGCTCTCCCTTTGAAAACTGGAATTCGAATTTTCGACCCCGTCACAATACTTTCCTTATACATTATGTATATAAGAAAAGTAAAAATAAAATAAAAAAATCTGATGTGGGCAACACATGACTTTCCTTATATAATGAAATGAATTTACTACTTTTACAGTAAAATAAATAGATTTTTCTTCTAGTAGATATCCTTTCCAAGATATTGAATTTTCGACAATTAGTCGTCATTTTCATTGATTTATCGCCATTTTTATCCATTTGGCGAGATTTTCGTTAATTTGGCAACATTTCAAAAAGTCGCCAAGTTGGCGACATTCCGCCAATTTCGTCGCCAAAATCTCGCCAAGCGTTATGGACGAAGAAATAAGTTATATATATATATATATATATATATATATATATATATATATAACTTATTAGATATTGAAATTTCGACATATATAGCTATTATTATATATTTATATATTATATAACTTATTAAATATTGAATTTTCCACAATTAGTCGTCATTTTCATTGATTTAGCGTCATTTTTATCCATTTGGCGAGATTTTCGTTAATTTGGCAACATTTCAAAAAGTCGCCAAGTTGGCGACATTCCGCCAATTTCGTCGCCAAAATCTCGCCAAGCGTTATGGACGAAGAAATAAGTTATATATATATATATATATATATATATATATATATATATATATATATATATATATATATATATATATATATATATATAACTTATTAGATATTGAAATTTCGACATATATAGCTATTATTATATATTTATATATTATATAACTTATTAAATATTGAATTTTCCACAATTAGTCGTCATTTTCATTGATTTAGCGTCATTTTTATCCATTTGGCGAGATTTTCGTTAATTTGGCAACATTTCAAAAAGTCGCCAAGTTGGCGACATTCCGCCAATTTCGTCGCCAAAATTTCGCCAAGCGTTATGGACGAAGAAATAAGTTATTCTTACAGCAGATAAATTGGCGTTCAAATGCAAAAGTATTACTCAAAGTATATTTTTCATGAATGGAACGAGCTAGATCCGCGAGAATGATGTCGCCCAATTTATCGCATGATATTATATATGAAAAGTGAACATGTTTCTCAATAGGAAATTTTTTTTTTCCATTTTATATGACTTTTTGATAATTTTTTTGAAAAATGTGCAATATCTCGAGAACGGTTCATGTTAGCGTTCTAAAATTTATGTCAATCGTTTTCTAATGAAAAATTACGTAAGAAATGTCTATTTATGTAAATTTATTATTGGTTTTGATTTTTTGACGATTTTTTCAAAATTTCATTCGAAAATTTAGGGGGGTTCTGAACATTCGATTGCGTATAAAAACAATAGGCTTCCAGTGTTTACAGATTGTGATTTTTGTACCAAATTTGGTTCGAATCGGTCCATTCGTTCGTCAGTTATCGTCTCCACAGACCCACTGACACACACACATACTTTCACACACACACACACACACACACACACACACATACACACACACAGACATCACTTCAAAAATATTTGATTCGTGATCAGGGATGCTTGAAACGTGCTCTCCCGTCGAAAACTCGAATTCGAATTTTCGACCCCGTCACAATACTTTTCTTATACATTATGTATATAAGGAAAGTAATATCAATAAGTATGGAAACACGCCAATTTAGCTAAAACTCGTAGTAAAGACACCCGAAAATAATATAGTAAAGACAATCAAGTTGTTTGGTAGAAAAGGCCTTTAATATTAGTCCCATTTAATTGTAATGTAAGCCATATATGGTACTAATATTAAAGACCTTATTTACCAAACGACTTGGTTGTCTATACTATATCGCTTTATAATCGAAACAAAGTATTCTACATTTTGAACACAAGTTAATAATATTCAAACATAATTTCACAAATATATTTCTTCTCTATAACACGAGAGATTAAAATGCAAATTACCTTATCTCACAGCAAAGTACGCTTTACACGTCCGTTTTGAACAATAAACAGAAACCATGTTGTCACTTCCTGGAACTTAATGTCTTGATGAAACCCTTAGTAACGTACACGCTAAATACATAGGCTTTCTAAATACTAGAGCCATATGGTGTTATTTCAGGGAGAAACTCCTTCCATTAATCCTTCAGCAACACAGCACATTTCAATAGAAAGAAATCTTGCCGCTAAATTCTCGCAATTTTTTACTTTCCTTATATACATAATGTATAAGGAAAGTATTGTGACGGGGTCGAAAATTCGAATTCGAGTTTTCGACGGGAGAGCACGTTTCAAGCATCCCTGATCACGAATCAAACTTTTTTGAAGTGATGTCTGTGTGTGTGTGTGTGTGTGTGTGTGTGTGTGTGTGTGTGTGTGTGTGAAAGTATGTGTGTATGTGTGTGTGTGTGTCAGTGAGTCTGTGGAGACGATAACTGACGAACGAATGGACCGATTCGAACCAAATTTGGTACAAAAATCACAATCCATAAACACTGGAAGCCTATTGTTTTTATACGCAATCGAATGTTCAGAACCCCCCTAAATTTTCGAATGAAATTTTGAAAAAATCGTCAAAAAATTAAAACCACTAATAAAGTTACGCAAATAGACATTTCTTATGTAATTTTTCATTAGAAAACGATTGACATAAATTTTAGAACGCTAACATGATCCGTTCTCGAGATATTGTACATTTTTTTAAAAAATTATCAAAAAGTCATATAAAATAAAAAGAAAAATATTTCCTATTGAGAAACATGTTTACTTTTCATATGTAATACCCTGCGATAAATTGAGTGACATCATTCTCGGGGATCTAGCTCGTTCCATTCTTGAAAAAAGATACTTTGAATAATACTTTTGTATTTGAACGCCAATAGTCATTTATCTGCTTTAAGAAAAATTTATTTCTTAGTGCATAACGCTTGGCGAGATTTTGGCGACGAATTTGGCAGAATGTCGCCAACTTGGCGACTTTTATGAAATGTTGCCAAATTAACGAAAATCTCGCCAAATGGATAAAAATGACGCTAAATCAATGAAAATGACGACTAATTGTCGAAAATTCAATATCATGGAAAGAATATTAGCATCTACTACAAGAAAATCCTATTTTTTTACTGTAAAAGTAATAAATTCATTACATTATATAAGGAAAGTCATGTGTTGCCCATATCAGATTTTTTCAAACACGACAATAAAAATTGCTCAATTTCTGAGCTGCGAACCAAACAGAGGACGGTGAGATTGGACGTCACTCCGCTCCGCCTTTCCTCTTTCCATTTGCTAAGGCTCCTGTATATACGCTCCTATATAGTATTTGCTAAGGCTCCTGTATATGAGCTCCTATATATTTGCTAAGGCTCCTGTATGTAGGAGCCTTATCATTTGTATTAAAGATGGCGATTGCATGCACATTGCACGCAGCTCAACTACGTTGGAATCTGGAGATGGAAAAAATAATAATAGAACCAAATTACAGACATCTGTGAGATATGAAAGATCCAAATTTTACGAAAATAACACTAAATGCTTCCTGAAATCGGCGGCATTAGAGAGACGGGGCCTGTTAGAAAGGAGGGGCCTGAAGTATCATTGCCGGGCGGAATTTCTGAACTCTGGAGTTGGAAAGATAATAGTAGAACTAAATACCTTGACTTACAAGTATTACTCTCTCCCAGTTATGACGCCAAGAAGCCGGGAGACTTGTATCCCGCTTATGAATGAGACGAGCAAAGAAAGTACTTCCCGTTCAAGGCTGATAAAATAGAGTTTTGCTAGTCTACTATAACAGATATTAAAATTTATGACAAATTTTCACTTCAAATGTAATGAAAATTTAGCAAATGACGTCAATTTAAATATCTTTTTTTTTCCTCTAAAATACGAAGATATCACATTCTTGCCAATAATTTAAATTGTGCGAATATTTAATTTTCCATTCAACAATATCGATATAATATTTCATAAGCTAAACAAATTTCGATAAATTTTTGTTCCTTTAATGAAGAAAATCTTATGCAGATTCGGTTCAAAGCTCGTTGAAAAGATCGTCCTTCAATCTTTCCGGTGGTGTTAAACTAGAAGCTATGCGATAATATTTCCGATCGGTAACGAACCGATTTGTGAAAAATTGCTTGAAAGGGCCCTTTAGCGTTAAAAACTAAAAACCAAATTTAAATTTCAACAAATTGTTTCATGTCAAGAACCTAGATAACTCTGTACTAAATTTCATGGTTGTATATCACTTAGCTTCTTAGCTACAGAAATAAATAAATAAACAAACGCACATACATTATCCTTTATCCTTATAGAAGATATCAACCAATTTAGAAAGCAAAATATATCCATCTTCAGACAGAACACGAGTAACAAAGAGGACCAGGACATGTTTGTCCTAGTTGGTACTAGTACTCTGTCAGATTTAATCTGAGGAAGAAGGCTCTGGTTAACCTGTGAATCCTGCTACCTTTTTCATTATTTATATACTGTTGACTAATAAAGTATTTATTGCTCAGATTCTTACTTTCAGCAATCAGAGGGAAAACCAATTCGAGGGAAACGTCGAAACGAAGGGAAACGTCGTTCCACTCGACTTTCTCATATCAGAATCCTTTCTTTGTTTTCCCTCAAATTTTATATAAAAAAAATTGAAAAAATCGGTAGACATATATTGAACATATATTGGTACCATTAGTTTATAAACAATAAAATGTACTTATTAAAGTGTTTATGTTTTAAAAGTATTATATATATAGCTATTTTCTATTATTTTTAGTTTTCAAGTAATAAATTTGCATGTCCCAACTCAAAACACCACACTTAAGGAAGTCTCTTTTTATGCTTTCAAACTGGATTAGCTTTTGTATATGAATAAAAAAAATGGTTTTACATTTTAATTAACAAAATTGCAAGCGATTCCTTTAAAATATAATTATTAATATTTTAAAAATTAAATTTAATATGTGTCCATTGTACATCTCATGAGTGTTACCCCAGGAGTATTACTACTATTATTTTAAATAGGTTTTGATTTCTGCAGTTGGTAAAGCTAATGGAAGCCATATCGTTTCCATATCTAGTATAAAAAAAGATTACAAAAAATTAATAACAGAGTATAATTTTATTTATAATCTAAATCACATTTTTATGTGATATAAAGCTAAAAAAGGCAATTCATTTGAAAATCACCCCTCTCCAAAAATAGTCAAAACCTATGCAGCAAGTCTGCAAACATATATTGGCACCAAAATCTCGAATTCGAAAATTTTTCATGAAAACAACACTTTCTCTATACTATTACATAGTATGAGAAAATAAACATTGTTTGCACGTTAAAATGGTTAAGATGAAATATTAAATACTATCTTTCTAATCTACGCTCATCGAATCTGTCTTTCGTGATAGGTCATCTGTTACGTTGCAGATCAAGATTTAAAAGCCATCAGAGTAAAAGCTTTCGAACAAAATTGTTTATCTAGGAGCAGAAAGCGAACCATGTAACAGAATTTCCCTAATAAAATGACCCGAAAACAAACTTACAAACTTTTCTCCCATCGTTTGGCAACAGCGATAAAGATCTTGTCGAAATAGGAATTGATGGACCGCCGTTTCTTTCAGCTTTACGTAATTGCTGCGAGTTAAAATAAATGTATGGCAACGGCCAGTTTTCATTTTCGCACCCCAAGAACACGCATTAACCATGTTTTACACGAAAAGCATTGAGACGAAGTTGAAAAATCTGTTTCAGACGAATTTACGCATTTTGTGTTTCTTGTAACTTGCACGGTTGTTAAGTGATGTATGTATATGTTACCGACAATGTATGAAATGCCGGCATTCTATAGAATATCAAGGCATTTTATAGAATACCGACCTTTTTTAGGCAAAGTATGAAATATGAGAATTATTATATACTTTCCCTAGGCAATGTATATAATACCTAGCCATTCTATAGAATGACAAATGCTATTTAGGCAAAGTATGAAAAAATCTGATGTGGGCAACACATGACTTTCCTTATATAATGTAATGACTTTACTACTTTTACAATAAAAAAATAGGTTTTTCTTATAGTAGATACTTATATTCTTTCCAAGATATTGAATTTTCGACAATTAGTCGTCATTTTCATTGATTTATCGTCTTTTTTATTCATTTGGCAAGATTTTCGTTAATTTGGTAACATTTCAAAAAATCTCGCCGCCAAATTCATCGCCAAAATCTCGCCAAGCGTTATGGACGAAGAAATCAGTTATTCTTACAGCAGATAAATGACTATTGGCGTTCAAATACAAAAGTATTACTCAAAGTATCTTTTTTCATGAATGGAACGAGCTAGATCAACGAGAATGATGTCACCCAATTTATCGCATGGTATTACATATGAAAAATGAGCATGTTTCTCAATAGGAAATATTTTTTTTTATTTTATATAACTTTTTGATAATTTTTTTGAAAAATGTGCAATATCTCGAGAACGGTTCGCGTTAGCGTTCTAGAATTTATGTCAATCGTTTTCTAATGAAAAATTACATAAGAAATGTCTATTTGCGTAACTTTATTAGCGATTTTGATTTTTTGACGATTTTTTCAAAATTGCACGCGAAAGTTTAGGGGGGGTTCTGAACATTCGATTGCGTATAAAAACAATAGGCTTCCAGTGTTTACGGATTGTGATTTTTGTACCAAATTTCGTTCGAATCGGTCCATTCGTTCGTCAGTTATCGTCTCCACAGTCTCACTGACACACACACACACACACACACACACATACTTTCACACACACACACACACACACACACACACACACACACACACACACACACACACACACACACACAGACATCATTTCAAAAATGTCTGATTCGTGATCAGGGATGCTTGAAACGTGCTCTCCCGTCGAAAACTCGAATTCGAATTTTCGACCCCGTCACAATACTTTACTTATACATTATGTATATAAGGAAAGTAAAAAGGAATGAGTCGGAGATGTATTTCATACTTTGCCAATTAGTCATTTGGCATTCTATAGAATGCCTAGGAAATCTGTGAAATGCTAATCGTTTCATAGATTGCCGACCAGTTTTTGGTATTCTATATAATGCCTAAATTATGGTATATATATATTTAAGTCGTAGTATTTCTTGAACGAATATAGCAATTCAAATGGGATTTATTAGGAGCTAGTATTTAAGCTTGCGAAAAACGGAGAAACTAAAAGTTCAGAATTAACTTAAAATTGCTCTTAAAATTAAGTTGCAACAATTTTAATAATTTTTAATTTGTTTAACAGTGTATGGCGAATTTTTTAATTATGTTCTGTTCCGTGTTCGATACTATACATGCATGTCAAAGTTCCTCCTTCTTGGTTATTGGGGTTTATACAAGGTATGCAAAAACTTTTACAGTGTATGGTTTCGAAAATTTTCTCAATCCTGTTCTGTTCTGTGTTCAATACAGAACAGGATTGAAGATATGAATTTATATGAATGTAAAATTTCTTCCTTCTTGGCCATTGGGGCTTATAGAGGGTCAGCAAAATTTAACATTGTATGGTTTCGAAAATTTTCTCAATTATGTTCTATTCTGTGTTCAATACTATACAGAGTGTCTCAAAAACATTAACCTCGGCTTTTATTCCTTAAATATTGATCTTAGACATATATAATAAATTACAAAGTTGTGTAAAAAATGTACAGAATTAATTTTATGAAATCGATAAAAATTTTCAGAGGATTAAATTTAAAGAAATACAAAATTTAAATTTTTATATGGCCCCCGTAAAAATCATTTCCAATTAGTAAAATGTGTCCCATACACTAATAAGGTGATGTACAAAATTTCAGCATTTTGTCATAAAAAGTTCTAGAGATATGCTTAAACAAAGTGAGGGATTAATCACAAATTAAAATGTAACTGTTTACAGCAAGAGTGCAAATGACGCAACGCAGAAATGCATCATTGGCAAATAATATCTACCTCTTATCTTTAATGGAGCTTTGGCATTGATGGAAAACATTTTGAACAAGCTTTGTAATATTTGTGTAAAATTATTATTTCTACACAATGTAGACACACGTTTGTACCAATAAATAGCAAAATTATTATTTATTCATATAATCATTGTTCCTTTCTTATTTGTGTATGACTCCTGAAACGCGATCTGCGGACATGATTTTTCCCCTCTGAGAACCCATGTCGATGCATCGAAAAGCGGTTTAAGACAGCATTTTTGTCTTTTCATATCTCTGGGACTTTTTATGATAAAATGCTGAAATTTTGAACATCACCTTATTATCGTATGGAGCACATTTTGCTCATTGGAAATGTTTTTGTATGGGGGCCGTATAAAAAATTAAATTTTGTATTTCTTAAAATTGAATTCCCTTGAACATGTTAATCGATTTCATAAAATTCTGCACCTTTTTTAAGCAATTTTGTAATTTATTATATATGTCAAAGATCAATAATATTTAAGGAATAAATGCCGAGGTCGATGTTTTTGGGACACCCTGTATGTGTTTGTAAAATTTCCACCTTCTTGGACATTGGGGCTTATAAAGGGTTTACAAAAGCCATAAGAGTGCATGGTGATTAACCCCGAAAGTCGTTTTCTTAATTGCAAAACTTCTCAATTATGTTCTGTAATCGAATTATTAGCTTCTCGAATGTAATCGAATTATTAGCTTCTCGAATGTAATCGAATTGTTAGCTTCTCGAATGTAATCGAATTATTAGCTTCTCGAATATAATCGAATTATTAGCTTCTCGAATGTAATCGAATTATTAGCTTCTCGAATGTAATCGAATTATTAGCTTCTCGAATGTAATCGAATTATTAGCTTCTCGAATGTAATCGAATTGTTAGCATCTCGAATGTAATCGAATTATTAGCTTCTCGAATGTAATCGAATTGTTAGCTTCTCGAATGTAATCGAATTGTTAGCTTCTCGAATGTAATCGAATTGTTAGCTTCTCGAATGTAATCGAATTATTAGCTTCTCGAATGTAATGGAATTGTTAGCTTCTCGAATGTAATGGAATTGTTAGCTTCTCGAATGTAATCAAATTATTAGTTTCTCGAATATAATCGAATTATTAGCTTCTCGAATGTAATTGAATTATTAGCTTCTCGAATGTAATCGAATTATTAGCTTCTCGAATGTAATTGAATTATTAGCTTCTCGAATGTAATCGAATTATTAGCTTCTCGAGTTATTTGCCTAATCCGTGACTCTCCTTGAAATCTTGTATATAATGCTTTTTAACTTTTCAGATACATTTTCCTTATGGTGCTCGTCGGAAGCACAGTCCGCATCAGTTTTTACATAATGTATAAATTTCAGGTCGATGCGTACAATCGTCCTTCAAGAAGCGTGTTCTACCTAGACACTCACACGTACAATGTAAGAAAACACGCATAAAACACGAAACCATGTGAAAGATTTAAGAGCATGATATATAATTCAATTTTCATTTTATAAACCGCTGCTTATATGGTGCACGTCGAAAGCCATGTGTGATTCACATCAGTTTTTACGTAATAAAATTTCAGGTCGATGCGTACAGTCGTCCTTTAAGAAACGTGTTCTACCTAGATACTCACACGTACAATGTAAGAAAACATGTTTAAAACGCGAAACCATGTGGAGCATGTTATATAATTCAATTTTCTTAAAAAAAAAACGAAAACACTCTTTATATGGTGCACGTCGAAAGTCATGTGTGACTCACATCAGTTTTTACGTAATATATCTGTTACCGGCAATGTATGAAATGTCGGTATTCTATAGAATACCTCGGCATTTTATAGAATACCGACCATATTTAAGCAAAGTATGAAATATGAGAATTATTATATACTTTCCCTAGGCATTGTATATAATATCTAGGCATTCTATAGAATGACAAATGCTATTTAGGGAAAGTATAAAAAAATGAATGAATCAGAGATGCATTTCATACTTTGCCGGTTTGTCATTTGGCATTCTATAGAATGCCTAGGAAATGTGTGAAATGTTAATCGTTTCATAGATTGCCGATCAGTTTTCGGTATTCTAAAAAATACCTAAGTATTCTATAAAATGCCGGCTTTCATACATTGACGGTCATGTTACCGGCAATGTATGAAATGCTGGTATTCTATAGAGTACCTAGACATTTTATAAAATATCAGCCTTTTGTAGGCAAAGTATGAAATATGAGAATTATTATATATTTTCCCTAGGCATTGTATATAATACCCAGGAATTCTATTGAATGACAAATGCTATTTAGGCAAGGTAGGAAAAAAGGTATGGATCGGAGATATATTTCATACTTTGCTGGTAAAAAAATATATTTCATACTTTGCTAATAAAATGCCTAAGTATTCTATAGAATGCCGGCTTTCATACATTGCCGGTAACATATCTAATGAAATTTCAGGTCGATGCGTACAATTGTCCTTAAAGAAACGTGTCCTACCTAGATACTCGCACGTACTGTGTAAGAAAGCTTGCATAAGGCACGAAGCCATGTGAAGGATTCAGGAGGATGTTAAAGAATTTATTTTTTCTAAATAAAATACAGTTTTAAATAAATCACATAAACACTAGTTTTATACAATTTATAACACAGTCTAAACAGTTACTCAACAAATGACAGTCAATAAAGCTACAACGAAGTACGTTGTATTCTTTTTTACTTTTCATAATTGAAGCCGCTGGCGATTTAGAAAAGACTTTCTTGGCATCAACGTATCTTAAAGTTGTCAAAGACTTTTAACGAGCACTTGATTTCTCCCGCTGGAGAATTTATATAAAAAGAAAAAGTTCGCAAGCCGTATGTATTAGCAGCAAGTACCTTTCAAAAGATCTTGAAATGATAAATCACACCTTGGTGGCATTTTTTTTTCCCACAAATAAATCACGAGGCTACAACAAAAAATCGAATAAGCGATGAAGTCGAATGTTGTACTTCATGTTTTTAAAGAAACATTTGCTCTAACTTAGTTAGAAACTGTTATAGTATTAAATTATTACAAACATATACCTATTGCTTTCTCATCATGTATACTGTATAAGGAGAGTATTGTAATGATATCGGAGATGCGAATTCGAGTTGTTGACTGAATTATTTTAAGCATCCTTGTACTCGAATCGAACGTTTTAGTAGTGATGTGTGTATATACATATATGTATATAAATATGAGTCCTAATACCTATTGAACAAATGGAGTGTTTCAAATATTAAAAACTTAGAAACTTAGTGGTCAGTGTGGTGTGTTATTTATATATATATATATATATATGGATTCAAATGAATAAGAAATGAAAGAAGTGAAAGAAGTACAACAGGATGGGGATGCTTACAAGGAAGTCGAACGGCTCAGGGGGATTACAACCCCTTGTTCCCGGTTGAAGCAAGCTTTTAATCCCAGGAAACGTTCCCGGAAACAGACTCGCCTGAAGCAATCCTCCATATACCGACATTGGAAAAGCAAAATCCAATCTATTGAAAACCGAACATGAAAACCCAGATCAATAAAATGGAACAATACGAATAGCAAGACAACATGGATGTCTATACAACCTATACCATCCATATCAACACTAACTTTTCATTACGTGCAAGTCCGTATAACATGTGACGTTTAAGATTCGTGTTACGGTTAAGCTTCTTGTGTACAGCGTGACGTAACTATAATAGTTCATAGAATTTTGCATAAATGTTCTTATCATACTTTTTGTATGATTTTTCATATATATATATATATATATATATATATATATATATATATAAATGTAATATTTGCTAGACATATTATTCACTATTTGATACTCTTATTCGTAAGGTATTTTTTAATGTTGGGGTTTTTTGAGTTGAAACTTCTCTCTATTCTTTCATTGGATTTTCAAACTTTTATTATATATATATATATATATATATATATATATATATATATATATCGATAACATCCAAGACAACTTTCCTAATTATAGTGGCTAATAATATGGAGACAAAAAAATGTAATTATTTTTTAATTATATAATTAAATAAAAATGAAAAATAATAAAATGAACTAAAAAACATTGGAAAATAAAAAACGGAAAATAAGATACATTAATATTAATGTTTTGAATTTTATTTTCGTTAAAAATTGTAACTTTAGCCAGTTCGATACTACGATTTGAGCTCCCTTATAATGGTGTATAGTGGCATTCTCGTTTATCCATTTCTTCTATGAACCACTTGTTTAGTAAGAATTTTCATGTATGCTTCATGTTCATATTCTGTTTTACTTATATGTGTATATAGTCCTGCCTCCTGCTCTGACTGAATGGACGGGCTGGGAGAGTTGCTGTGAACATTTGTTCTGCCTCCTAGGTTGTATTTCGTTATGTTCATTCTGGTGCTTCTCGATATTCTTCATTCTGTTGCGGTTGATCGCACTTACATGTGGTGAAAGAAGAAGGGTTCCTGCCTCATGGTAATACAAGATTTCCTAATTTTTCTTATCTTCAATATTTCATCTTTTGGCGCCTGTAATCTGAGTTTGGGTATTTATAGTAAAGTACTATTGCCCAATCTGAAACTGGCATTTGTTTGGGTTAATCAGAATTAAATACTCAAACTTGAAGATGAATTTAATTCTGATTAATCTTCAAATTTGGGCTGGTGCTGTTCTTTTCTATTATCGGCATTATGGCCGTGGTTTTGCTTTTATGGTGATTTTAATATTTCACGATTACTTGAATTGATTATTTTTATTATTACATATTTCTGATATATATATATATATTATATTTTATATATATATATATATATATATATATATATATATATATATATATATATATATATATATATATTAAAATATTAAATATATTAAAAATGAAATTCCAATGATAGAATAGAAGTAGTAACTCATAATACACTAACTAACTTATAATTTGCCTACAAAATACTAAGAAGTAAAAAAGAAATCCAACCATTGTATGAGGAAATTTAAATGCATATTACTGGTCATTAAGCTAAAGATAATCAACAAATATCAATGATGTGGAATCCAAAATAGGAATACAAAAAATACCAAGCATTAAAGCTTGCACGTGGAAAAGCTCTAGGTTTAAGAATTGTTCATTTCGAAAAAATTATTTTTTAAGTCCAAATATTTAATCGAAATGAACACAAAAGTGCTTGTTTATGAAACACGAGATAGATTTTATATATAAACTCATATTATTTGGAAGACAAGCATAAAGATTAGAAAAATAGATAGGAAACATAAATACCTGAAAATACACCTCAAATGTACAACCATGACGAGCATCAAATGACAAGACCAATGTTGCATTCACTAAATTTAAAAGTAGACATATACTGTTGCCAATTGTGAGTTATAAATAACAGTACTGCGTAAAGGCTGTGAAATGTAATATTTTACAGTAAAAGCTGCAAAATAAAAGGACGAAAATATATTTTAATGTATATTTAAGAGAATGTAGATGTTTGGCTAAAATGAGATACTAAGGAGAGATTTTAAAGAATTTTAGGCTAATCGAAACTTATTAACTATACCATTTACTAAATATGCTGGATATTCATACAATTTATTAGTAATTTCTAAGTTGTTAATATGCAAGGCATGAAATTCTTTATCTGATAATCTATAAATTCGGAAAAGTTCATAAAGTATAATATTTCTAAACAATTGAATCGAATTGCAGGAATAAAATGGTAATATTTTATTAATATTGAATTTAAAATTATCTTTTTAATCGTATAAATTAGTAACTATCCCATTAGTAGGTTCTATAATTAGATATAAATCCAAATAATTAATATTATTACTAATAGTAGCTTCATTAGGTATTAATCCCAAATAATCCTGCTAGAAATCTATATCTATGACATAATTATCAGTAACTACTAAACATATCAGATCATCAACATATCCGTAAATTTGATAATCTGTAGAAGTAAAGAATTTTTCATAATGATATAGGTATAAATTAGCTAACATACTTCTAGTACAGCCACCTTGTGGACCTCCTGAGACTTGTAATTCTAATTTATTACCTTGAAACATATAATTATTGAAAAGAAACAAAATGAAGAAGTTTAGGAAAATTGGTAAATTTTGTTAGATTAGACTGATTACTAATATAAGCATTATATAAAGCTAAAATTACAACATAAAGATCAGAAATCTTAATAATATTAAAAAGATCTTTAAAATCAAAAGATTGAAATCCAATTAGTTTACCTAGTGATGTAAATTTATTCTAATATATATATATATATATATATATATATATATATATATATATATAAGTCAAACTAGATATCGAATTATTTTTTTAACTATCTTACTACAATAGGAGTTCTAACCCGACAAATTTTAACGGGTTAAAATGTTCTACTAAATTAAGCTGCGTACCAAATTTCAGCTATCTAGGAAGTAGAAAAGTATGTTAAAAAAATCTGATGTGGGCAACACATGACTTTCCTTATATAATGCAATGAATTTACTACTTTTACAGTTAAAAAAATGTTATTCCTATAGTAGATATTTATATTCTTTCCAAGATATTAAATTTTCTTCAATTAATCGTCATTTTTATTGATTTAATTTCATTTTTATCCATTTGGCGAGATTTTCTTTAATTTGGCAACATTTAAAAATGTCGCCAAGTAGGCGACATTCCGCTAAATTCGTCGTCAAAATCTTGCCAAGCGTTGTGGATGGAGAAATAAGTTATTCTTACAGCAGATAAATGACTATTTGTGTCCAAATACAAAAGTATTACTCAAAGTATCTTTTCTCATGAATGGAACGAGCTAGATCCACGAGAATGATGTCACCCAGTTTATCGCATGATATTACATATGAAAAGTGTACATGCTTCTCAACAGTTAATATTTTTTTTAATTTATGGGATTTTTTTGATAAATTTATTTGAAAAATGTGAAATATCTCCAGAAAGGTTCATGCTAGCATTCTAAAGTTTATGTTAATCGTTTTCTAAGGAAAAATTACATAAGGAATGTCTATTTGCGTAACTTTATTAAAGGTTTTGATTTTTTGATGATTTTTTCAAAATTTCACTCGAAAATTTAGGGGGGTTCTGAGCATGCGATTGTGTTTTAAAGCAATAGGCTTCCAGTATTCACGAATTATGATTTTTGTACCAAATTTCATTCGAATCGCTTCATTCGTTCGTGAGATATCGTCTCCACAGACTCATTGACACACACACACACACACACATACTTTCATACACAAACACACACAGACATCACCTCAAAAATGTTCGATTCGTGATCAGGGATGTTTGAAACGTGTTCTCCCGTCTGAAACTCGAATTCGAATTTTCGAGCCCGTCACAATACTTTCTTTATATATTATGTATATAAGGAAATTGATAAATGCCACCAAACAAGTTGAAGCAGACAACCAGGATAAGATGAGAAAAATGAAAGCTCTTAAAAAGTAGCAACGAAACTCGAAACTTTAAGTTAGGACCAGATAATGAAAAAATTCCTAAAATACATTGCTTCAAAAAAAAAAGGGTATCTCCTCCAGTTTCATACAACTTGGAGCATCGTCACAGCAGTTGCTCAACAAAGACAGACGATAAAGCTTCATCGAAGTACTTTTAATCTCACCTTTCATAATTGAAGCTGTCGGCAGTTTTGAAGAGACTTTCTTGCCACCAAAGTATCTAAACGTTGTCAAAGAATTTTAACGAGACTGTTTCTTCCCGCTGGGAAATGTATAAAAAACGAAAGTTTTCAAACAAAGAATGTACTTGAATCATTTACACTTTAAAAGAGAAGGAAGTGATAAATTATACCTTAGTGGATTTCCTTTCTTAAAATGAATCTTAAGGAGACATTAAAAAAACCAAGTGAATGAAAAATTAGAATTTGGTATTTAGTATTTCTAACTATCTCTTTTGCTGAAGTGGATTAAGAAAAGTATTGCGTTTTAAAATCATTTAAACAGTTTCTCCCATACATATTAATTCTCATACATCTCAAACATATTAATTTCTCTTCTATCCTAGTATTATGTATAGGGAAAGTATTTAAATTTGAATTCTTGTTTTTGACCGATTTAAATCATTTAAATATTTTTGAACTCGAATCGAATATTTCTAAACTGATGTCTCTCTTTCTCAGAATATATATCAGGGTGTCCAGTGCTATCGGTGCCCAATAACTGTTTCCTCAACCGTTAGTCACAGAGATATACTTCCAATTGCAAAAATGTTTTAAATTTTAAAATATATTATCTTAGAAACAGTTTAAATCAATAAATACATTTTTGAAAAAAATACGAAATATAAATCTTTATACGGTCCCCCGGTCCTACCAATTATATTTAGGAAAATCATCCTCATACAATTTCATGCAAAATAAAAAAATCTCCCTTTTACAACCAAAATTCACTAAGTTATGAAGCATTAAACTTTATGACTTAAGTCGTTTTTCCACGCATATAAATGTCCCGTTTCAGATAACCAACCAATCAGGAACCGTATTGACCATTTCTCCAGGCAACCAACCAATCAGGAACCGTATTGACCATTTCTCAGCACAAAAAATGCTCCAAATTTAAACAGCTATAAGTCGGTCAATTTTGGCCGTAAAAGATCATTTTTTTTTTTATTTTGCATAAAATTGTATTAGGATGATTTTCCTAAATATAACTGGTAGGACCGGGGGACTGTTTAAAAATGTATATTTCGTATTTCTTTCAGAAATGCATTTATTGATTTAAACTGTTTCTATGATAATAGATTTTAAAATTTAAAACATTTTTGAAATTGGAAGTATATCTCTGTGAATAACGGTTGAGGAAATAACCATTGGGTACCGATAGCACTGGACACCCTGTATATTTATATATATATATATATGTGTGTGTGTGTGTGTGTGTGTGTGTGTGTGCGATCAAACGTTGGATCACCAAGCGATTTTTGAAACACACCGGCACATCCCAGTGGTTAGAGCGTGGGGAATGCACTTAGAGAATCCGAATTCGATTCCCGACTCATCCCAAACTGTCGCCTTGCTCACGGTCTAAAGGCCATTCCGAGAGGTTGGTACTAGTAGAAGAAGCGTACGATCCCTGTGGATGTAACCCACACTGGGTTCCGGTCTAAATTGGATGGCATTATCCCGGCCGTCCAAACAGATACCTTGCACAATCGTGTAGGTCGGACTGTCTGAGTCGAAAGAAAGAAATGCCAACAAATCTGAAACAAAAACTTACACACAAGATTTAAATACGTCAAAAACACAACATAAATGTTCCAATAAAACGAGACAGGAGCAATTAAGATTAAATGAGTCCAATAGACGAAAAATAATTCTAAATGACACACAAGAATTCCAAATGCTAAGAAAGTGAACAAATATAAAGAATATGGGAGGGGGGGGGGAATTACAGGGTACCCCCTCCAAACCGTGGACAAAAATGGACTACTGAGTCATTAACTAAATTACTGGAATTTTTCTGAATATATAAGGCTTAAAAAAAATCAAGATCATAGACCGACTTGTTTATATAATCCTTGAAGAAAACTCAAAACGGTGGCTAGAATTAAAGCAATGCTGAGCATATGAAAATTCATTAAATTCCTTTTTATAGGCATATTTTTACTTTCCCTGCAATACATGGTAATGTATAGGGAAAGCATTGGAATTATGTCGAAAATCGCAACTCGAGTTTTCGACGGATCTACACGTTTCAAGACCTCTAGAATACGAAAAACCATTTTTAGCGTGACGTCTGTGCGTGCGTCTGTGTGTCTGTCTGAGTGTCAGTCTGTGTGTCTGTCTGTGTGTCTGTCTGTGTGTCTGTCTGTGCAGATTTTGTATCCACTCTCATTAAAAAACTAATGGACCGAATTTCACAAAATTTGGTAGGTAAGTCACTTGTGGGCGAGTCTGGTGCTGATTAGTTTTGGTTACGATTCGGGATAAAAGAACCCGCCTTTTTTTTTGCGAAATGGCTCGCAAAAGCTTGTATCCACTCTAACTCAAAAACTAATAGACCGAATTTCACAAAATTCGGTAGCTGAGTCACTTGTGGGTCACTCTCGTGCTGATTAGATTTTGGTACGATTCGGAAAAAAATAACCTGCCTTTTTTTGCAAAATGGCCAGCAAAAATCGTCAAAATCTAGACTAAAGATCTACGTATACTCAAATATATCCATTAAATGCTTGTTTAAGACGTAATTTTTAACGAAGAAAATAATAAGACCAATCCGATTACACTAGGACTAGCCGTTCTCGAGATATTTCAGTTTTTCGTATTTTCTCTACGCCACCTTTGAAAGTAAGTCCGGTTACCGAATCAGAAAGAAAATTGAATTAAAAGTGAAATAAATTTAATTAAAATAAAGATAATGTGGATATAAGTCTGCAGGGAAAGTCATGTGCTGCCCACATCAGATTTTTTATATTCCTTTAGAACATGAAAACATGTACACATAATATTTTAACTATATGTATACATTATATTTTATAACAGGTGTACACAGATGTACATAATATTTTATAGAGATACGCTAATTTATTCTTGAGTTATCATGCCTGTGTCCTACACCACCCCACAAACACAATAAAAGACGTTAACAATGGGACACGAAAACAATGAAACAATTAAGCAAACATACATGGGAAGTAACAATTAAGCATGAAACCATATGCAAAAATTAGGACTAGACTATAAAATGCTTTTTCATAAGTATGGTAAACACGTCTAAAATATTTTATATATTCTCTATCTAGGACTATAATATATGTAAACTCTATTTAAAAACACAATCTGGACGCACGGGAAATATTTTTACTTTTCCTGCAATACATGGTAATGTATAGGGAAAGTATTGGAATCATGCCGAAAATCGCAACTCGAGTTTTCGACGGATCTACACGTTTCAAGACCTCTAGAATACGAAAAAACCATTTTTAGCGTGACGTCTGTGTGTGTGTCTGTGTGTCTGTCTGTGTGTCTGTCTGTGTGTCTGTCTGTGCAGATTTTGTATCCACTCTAACTAAAAAACTAATGGACCGAATTTCACAAAATTTTGTAGGTAAGTCACTTGTGGGCGGGGCTGGTGCTGATTAGTTTTGGGTACGATTCGGAATAAAAGAACCCGCCTTTTTTGTGAAATGGCCCGCAAAAGCTTGTATCCACTGTAGCTGAAAAACTAATGGACCGAATTTCACAAAATTCGGTAGATGAGTCACGTATAGGTCACCCTGCTGCTGATTAGATTTTGGTACGATTCAGAAAAAAATAACCTGCCTTTTTTTGCAAAATGGCCCGCAAAAATTGCCAAAATCTAAAATAAAAAACTGGGTATACTCAAATCTATCCATTAAATGCTGATTTAATGCGTAATTTTTAACGACGAAAAGAATAAGACCAACCCCATTACACTAGGACTAGCCGTTCTCGAGATATTTTAGTTTTTCATACTTTCCCTACGCCACCTTTGAAAATAAGTCCGGTTATCGAATGAGAACGAAAATTGAATTAAAAGTGAAATAAATTTAATTAAAATAAAGAGAGCGTTAATATAAGTCTGCAGGGAAAGTCATGTGCTGCTCACATCAGATTTTTACTTTACCTGCAATACATTGTAATGTATAGGGAAAGTATTGCAATCATGCCGAAAATCGCAACTCGAGTTTTCGACGGATCTACACGTTTCAAGACCTCTAGAATACGAAAAAACCATTTTTAGCGTGACGTCTGTGTGTGTGTCTGTGTGTCTGTCTGTGTGTCTGTCTGTCTGTCTGTCTGTCTGTCTGTCTGTGCAGATTTTGTATCCACTGTAACTAAAAAACTAATTGACCGAATTTCAAAAAATTTGGTAGGTAAGTCACTTGTGGGCGAGTCTGGTGCTGATTAGTTTTTGGGTACGATTCCGGATAAAAGAACCCGCCTATTTTTAGCGAAAGGGCCCGCAAAAACGAATGGACCGAATTTCACAAAATTCGGCAGATGAGTCATTTGTGGGTCACCCTGGTGCTGATTAGATTTTGGTACAATTCGAAAAAAAATAACCTGCCTTTTTTTGCAAAATGGCCCGCAAAAATCGCCAAAATCTAAACTAAAGAACTACGTATGCTCAAATATATCCATTAAATGCTTGCTTTGTACGTAATTTTTAGCGAAGAAAAGAATAAGACCAACCCCATTCAATTAGGACTAGCCGTTCTCGAGATATTTTAGTTTTTCGTATTTTCCCTACGCCACCTTTGAAAATAAGTCCGGTTACCGAATGAGAACGAAAATTGAATTAAAAGTGAAATAAATTTAATTAAAATAAAGAGAACGTGGATATAAGTCTGCAGGGAAAGTCATGTGCTGCCCACATCAGATTTTTACTTTACCTGCAATACATGGTAATGTATAGGGAAAGTATTGGAACCATACCGAAAATCGCAACTCGAGTTTTCGACGGATCTACGCGTTTCGAGACCTCTAGAATACGAAAAAACTATTTTTAGCGAACGTCTGTGTGCGTATCTGTCTGTCTGTCTGTGTCTGTGTGTCTGTCTGCCTGTGCAGATTTTGTATCCATTCTAACTAAAAAACTAATTGACTGAATTTCATAAAATTTTGTAGATAAGTCACTTGTGGGCGAATCTGGTGCTGATTAGTTTGGCGTACGATTCGAGATAAAAGAACCCGCCTTTTTTTGCGAAATGGCTTCCAAAATTTGCCTGTAACCACTCTAGCTGAAAAACTTATGGACAAAATTTCTCAAAATTCGGTAGATAGGTCGCTTGTGGGTCACCCTGGTGCAGATTAGATTTTGGTACGATTCGGAATAAAACAACCTGCCTTTTTTTGCGAAATGGCCCTCAAAAATAGTCAAAATATAAAATAAAAAACTATGGATGCTCAAATATATGAATTAAATGCTTGTTTTATACGTAATTTTTAACGATGAAAAGAATTAGACCAACCCCATTACACCGGGACTAGACCTTCTCGAGATATTTTAGTGTTTTCTCATTTTCTCTGCACCACCTTTGAAAATAAGTCCTGTTACCAAATGAGAACGAAAATTGAATTAAAAGTGAATTAACTTTAAGTAAAATAAAGAGAACGTGGATATAAGTCTGCAGAGAAAGTCATGTGCTGCCCACATCAGACTTTTAAATGCAGTTTACAGATCTTGTAGTCTTTGATAGAAAATATTTGAAAATTTTACATTCCCGATTTCGGATTGTATAAAGCTCATGTCTGTCAATTCCTCAACATTGCAACTGATGATGGACATTATGATGTCTGAAAGCGCTGTGGCGCTTTAAAATGTAAAAAAAAATTCCCTGTACGTCAAGATGGCGTTCTAAAATACAGTTTACAGATATGGTAGTCTTTTACAGAAAATACACTGTATAACAAAAAAATCGACGTACCAAGAAGTTGTCCTATTGTGATAAAAATTGGTGGATGTGAAGAACATGTATAGAAAAAGAAACGATTATAATTTCAGAACAATTTAATGATTTAGAGTTTGACCGTGTACAAAAAGAGGAAGTCAATAAGTCGTTGGTCCACCTCTGGTCTGGATTCAAGATGTCACCCAGAGTGGCGTAAACTAATAAAGTTCACGGATGGTGTCCTACGGAAAGTCTTGCCAAATTGTCTCCAACTGTCGGGTTAAATCGTCAACATTCCGGGATGGTTGCAATCGTGTTCCCATAACGTCCCAAATTTGCTCTGTGGGAGAGAGATCAGGAGACCTAGCTGACCAAGGAAGTGTTGGACAAGCTTGAAGATAATTCATAGCACCACGTGCCGTTTGCGGCCGGACATTATCTTGTTGAAAAGTAAGTCCGGAGTGTCGCCATAGAAACGGTAACACAACCGGTCTCGTAGAATTTTGTCTACTTACCCCTGTGCTGTCAGTGTGCCAGAAATGACAACCAAACGGGTCGGGCTATCAAAGGAGATGGCACCACAAGCCATACCCACCTGCAGATATACACCTGCCCAGATATACACCTGCTGAATACGCAGTTCCGATGCGCTGGAGCACCCACTGTTTATTCACTGGACACCAAATTTTATTCATTTGCATGTTCGCTCAAAATGTCTTTGCATACGAAATTCCATTAAAATCCGACAACTCCTTCTTGGTGCATCGATTTTTTTGTTATAGAGTATATATAAAAAGTTTCCTAAAATGCATACACCTCGGAAAAAGCGCAAACCCTCTAGTTTTATACAACTTAAATACACCTAAATGCGCCGTCAAAACAGTTGTTCAACAAAGGCTATCGATAAAGCTACAACAAAGTACCATTAAATCTGACTTTTCATAACTAAAGCCCTCGGCAGTTTTGAAAGATATTTCTCGCTATCAAAGTATCTTAAAGATGTCAAAGAAGTTTTAATGAGCTTTTGGCATGTCCCGCTGAGAAATTTATATAAAAAAGAAACACAGTTATCTAGCGAAGAATATATGCTTGTAGCAGATGCAATTTTAAAGACAGATAAATCAAAGCTTCTCTTTCTACAAATTAATCATATATCGCGAAATAAAAAATCTTATGTGGGCAGCACATGACTTTCCCTGCAGTCTCAAATTCGTTTTCTCTTTATTTCTGTAGTAATTCATTAAATGGAGTTTAATTGACAAAATAGCATAGAATGTTCACTTTTAATTCAATTTTCGTTTTTATTTAGTAACTCGACATTTTTTTCAAAGGTGGCGCAACAATAATGCGAAAAAAAAACTGAAATATCTCGAAAACGGCTAGGCCTAGAGTAATCGGGTTGATCTTATTCTCTTTCTCGTCATAAATTACTTATAAACAAACAAGCATTTAATGGTATATTTCAACATGCGTAGTCTTCTACTTTAGATTTTAGCGCGGTTTTATGGGCCACTTCTTAAAATAAAGCACGCTCTTCTTTTCCAAAATCTAATCCTACAGGTATCCTACAGGTGATATACCTACTAAATTTTGTGAAATTTTGTCAATTAGTTTTTTAGCTAGAGTGGATACATAAGATTTTTGTCAGCCATTTCGGAAAAAATGCGGGTTATTTTTATCCCGAATCGTACCAAAATCTAATCAACACCAGGGTCACGCACAAGTGACTTACCTGCAAAATTTTATGAAATTCGGTCCATTAGGTTTTAAGTTAGAGTGGATACATACATTGCACAGACAGACACTCAGGCACATACACAGACAGACAGACCCACACAGACAAACAAGCAGACACAGACACACATACAGACGCCACACTAAAAATATTTTTTTCGTGTTCTAGAGGTCCTAATACGTGTAGATCCGTCGAAAACTCGAGTTGCGATTTTCTGCATGATCCCAATATTTCCCCATACATTACTATGTATTGCAGGGAAAGGAAAAATCTAATGTGTGCAGCATATGACTTACCCTGCAGACTTATATCCACGTTCTCTTTGTTTTAATTAAATTTAATTCACTTTTAATTCAATTTTCGTTCTCATTTGGTAACTGGACTTATTTACAAAGGTGGCGCAGAGAAAATACGAAAAACTAAATTATCTCGAGAACGGCTATACTTAGTGTAATGGGGTTTGTCTTATTCTTTTCTTCGCTAAAAATTACGTATAAAACAAGCATTTAATAGATATATATGAGCATACGTAGTTTTTACTTTAGATTTTAACGAGTTTTGAGGGTCATTTCGCAAAAAAGGCAGGTTATTTTTTTTTCGAATCGTACCCAAATCTAATCAACACCAGGGTGACCCACAAGCGACTTATCTGCCGAATTTTGTGAAATTTAGTCTATTAGTTTTTCAGCTAGAGTGGACACAGACTTTTGAGGGTCATTTCGCAAAAAAAGGCGGGTTCTTTTATCCCGAATCTTACCCAAAACTAATCAGCACACCAGATTCGCCCACAAGTGACTTACCTACTAAATTTTATGAAATTCGGTCAATTACTTTTTTAGTTAGAGTGGATACAAAATCTGCACAGACAGGCAGACAGACACACACACAGACGTCACGCTAAAAATAGTTTTTTGGTATTCTAGAGGTCTCGAAACGCGTAGATCCGTCGAAAACTCGAGTTGCGGTTTTTGGCATGATTCCAATACTTCCCTATATATTTCCATGCATTGCAGGGAAAGTAAAAATAGGCTTTTTGATGCCAACCCTTATTTACCGCCAGCCTAAAAATGGGTTTTTTGATAGAAACACTTATTTACCACAAGCATAAAAATAGGCTTTTTGATGCCAACGCTTATTTACAGCAAGCCTTAAAGTAAGCTTTTTGATGGCAACACTTATTTACCGCAAGCCTAAAAATAGACTTTTCGATGTCAACACTTTAGTTACAGCAAGCCTAATAATAGACTTTTTGATGTCAACGCTTATTTACCGCAAGCCTAAAAATAGGCTTATTGATGCCAAAGCTCATTTACCGCAGGCCTAATAATAGGCTTTTCGATGCCAACGCTTATTTACAGCAAGTCAAAAAATAAGCTTTTTGATGTCAACGCGGCTTAAAAATAGTCTTTTATGTGCCAGCGCTTATCAACCCTGAGCCAAGTGCTATTTTTTGCAGTAACTTTTAAAACGTAAATGTACAATTTCATTAGTGCATTCAAGAAGACGTGAGTTTTGACGGAGTGTGCTTGTGGATTTAAATAATTTTTAGTTTTCTTGATCCGAAACCCAGACAAAATGAATCCTAATAATGAAAGCAAAGAAATTTTTCTAGATTCTTTATCTGAGTGTTCTAATTGTTCTTTGTATACATTTTCACTTAAAAGTTTCACAACACACATTCTCACACTATAAGCAAAATCGAGCCGGTATTAGGCGAGAATCTGCACTCCAGTCATCCGATCTTTTCCAGGTAGGCAATGAAACCGCAGCCGATAGATTAAGTATCAACATGGCAGCATAAGGAAAAATCTGATGAAAGCAGCACATGACTTTCCTTATATAATGCAATGAATTTACTACTTTTACAGTAACAAAAATAGGTTATTCTTATAGTAGATACTTATATTATTTAAAAGATATTGCAATTTCTTCAATGAGTCGTCATTTCCATTGATTTAGCGTCATTTTTATCCATTTGGCGAGATTTTCATTGGCAACATTTAAAAATATCGCCATTCCGCTAAATTTGTCGCAAAAATCTAGCCAAGCGTTATGGAAGGAGAAATAAGTGATTCTTACATCAGATAAATGACTATTAGCTTTCAAGTACAAAAGTATTTCTCAAAGTATCTATTCTCGTGAATGGAACGAGTTAGATCCATGAGAATGATGTCACCAAATTTATCGCATGATATTACATATGAAAAGTAAACACGTTTCTCAACAGTTAATATTTTTTTTAATTTATGGGATTTTTTTGATAAATGTATTTGAAAAATGTGCAATATCTCGAGAACGGTTCATGCTAGCATTCTAAAGTTTATGTCAATCGCTTTTTAAGGAAAAATTACATAAGAAATAGCTATTTGCGTAACTTTATTAAAGGTTTTGATTTTTTGATGATTTTTTCAAAATTTCACTCAAAAATTTAGGGGGGGTTCTGAACATCCGATTGTGTTTTAAAACAATAGCCTTCCAGTATTAATGAATTGTGATTTTTGTACCAAATTTCATTCATATCGCTCCATTCGTTCGTGAGATATCGTCTCCACAGACTCACTGACACACACACACACACATACACACACACACATACGCACGCATACTTTCACACACACACACACACACACATACACAGAGCCATCACCACAAAAATGTTCGATTCGTGATAAGGTTGCTTGAAACGTGCTCTCCCGTCGAAAACTCGAATTCGAATTTTCGACCCCGTCACAATACTTTCCTTATACATTATGTATATAAGGAAAGTAAAAATTAGACAAAATTATGAATAAAAGATGTTATTTATGAATCAATGACCACGAAAGTTAACAGTTTCAATTATTGTAGTGAAATTAGCCGCTATACAATTTTTGTGTTTGTGACGTCATTAGTCCTCTAGGCGGGTGAGTTACCCCTCGAGGGGGGACACTGTCAAACTTCGTTTCAATCAAAAAAGTTTTGTAATCTCTTTAAAATGAAGGATAATACGCTATAATTGTAATCATTTGGAACAACGATGCGGATTTATTAATAATAATCTTTCAAAACTTGCAAGAAGAAAAAAAAATAAAAATAAAAAAATAGCAAGCTACTTAAAAATACATTCTGGTATGAGAAGGTCGAGTTGAGCCCTACTCCAGATAATGTTTTTTCTCACACATAAAAATTCGTGATAGTATGTATATTCCCGTTTGAACTATCAAGTCCACTGTCATACACACATTTGCACACAGACAGACGACCATTTCTCCTAAAATGTTCGAAACGAACTCAGTGTAACCCGAAACGCTACATTTCGTCAAAATTTCAAAATTTAAAATGTTTTGTGTGTGTGGGAAAAACAATATTCCATACAATAGTATGAGAAAATAAAAACATTTCTGTGGTGAAACCCCAAATACCCCTAATGACGAACCGCCACTGGCCAATTGGTTTATCTGAACTTCAGAGCACTGCGGAAATAAAGTAGCCAATAAAGGAAGTCATCGAAGTTTCAACGGAGTTTGTTTTTATCTCACTTATCGTAATTGAAGCCGTCGGCAGACTTTTAAAGACTTGCTATCAACGATATCTAAAAGTTGTCACAGAGTTTTTAAAGAATCTCTGGCTTACCACTTGGGATTTAAAAAAGAATAAAGTTTTACAACAGATAAAAAGCATTGCATTCATTGAAATATGTGGTGATGTATAGGGAAAGTTTTAGAATATAAAGTTAAAATCAAAGTATGCAAAGTTAAAGTGTGTGTTCGATCAGGTCGCACACTTCATCACGTGCAGGTCATCACGTGCACTTTCACGTGATCAGGTCTCTTACCTGAAGAGATCTTTTTACCTGATCAAGATTTCATGACATTCTGTGGTCAAGTTTCTTAATTATACTTGAGCTGATTAGATTTTGCTAAGATTTAGAATAATAGAACCAGAACTTCTTTATTCTTCATACAATACAGGGTAATGTACGGGGAAAGTATTAAAATGTAGTCGAGAATCCGAATTTACGATGTATTTACATGTTTTAGAAAATTTAGAACAGGGATAAACTATTTTTAGCTTGATGTTTTTGTAAGTGTGTATCGAACATGTGTCATTTACCTCAAAACCTGTTATGCTAAGTTTTATGAAATTTCGTTGTCTAGTTACTTAAAAATTATACTTGAGCTGATTAAATTTTGGTAACATTTAAAAAAACAAACCCAGCATTTTACTTTCCTCACAAAACATAATAATGCAAAGGGGGGGGGGGTATTCTAATCGTGTAGAAAATTTGTACCTGAGTTTTCAACGGATCTATACATGTCAAACACTCTAGAACACAAAAAAAACATGTAGGGGGCAGCAGATCCTGATGATGGGGGATAAATTCGAACTCGGAACCTTTAGATTGCAGATCCCGCACTATTCCATCAGGCCCAAATGAATTCTTCAAGTCTGAGAAAATAACCTGGGATGTCTTTCGAAGCAATGAGTCAGGCAATAATGCAGCCCCGCCACACTCTACTTTTCCTGGTGCGAACGTAAATAGAATAGTTACGGTTGAGAAGTTCGGTCGAATTTCAGTGAGGAGGGGGCAACCGGACCTTACCCCCCCCAACGCGTCGTGACGCAGTCGTAGTCAACCAGGAGAGAAGAGGAGTAAGTGAGCGTCATCTGTAGTGCTGCCATCTCATGAGAGAGGTGAGATCGTTGGAGAGAGAGAGAGAAGGTTGAGTGCTCGTATGTCCAAAGTCACCAACTGTGGGGGCCGCCGGTTCCCAATAGTGGGGGATATGTTCGAACTCGGAACCTTTAGATTGTTGACCCCGTGCTATAACATCAGGCCCAAAACAATTCTTCAAGGCCAAGGGAATAATCTGGGATGTCTTTCGTAACACTGAGTGAGGCAATGCTGCAGCCCCGCCACAAACATTTTTAAAATGGGATGCGTGTCTATCTGTCTCTGTGCAATGTAAGTATCCACTCTAGCTCAAAATCTAATGAAGGAAATGTCACAAAATTTGGTTAGTGAGTCACTTATGGATTACTATGATTTTGGTACAATTCTGGAAAATGGATCCCGCCACTTTAAGGGCAGTCCCAAGGTTAAGATTGCAGTACACTCATAAACAACAGCATTTGTGGATCGGTTTCACTCTTAATATGTGCTCGTCAGATTAATAAACCGATGAGAAACATTGCCTGTCCCATGCTGAATAAAACATACAAGGAAAGAAACCAATCCATGAATAGAGCATGGGCAAGTGACGTCACACGAAGAATTTTGCCCTTATAAAATAAAAGACTCGTATTCTTAGCAGTACATAAATGTTCATTATTTCTGCATTAAAAATGGCTACTTTAGAAATGTACAATCGTTTAATCTCTAATTTTAGTAGGATATATATAAATTTATCTTCTTTGATGGATATTTTTAATTTACCGGAAAATAAAATATTAACTTTCAATAAAATATGTACACGAGTTTTTTTTTTCTTTAAATACATTATATATCATTCCGTTCTCACTGCAAAATTTTTTAGTAAATATATACATCTTCAGAACGCTCGCTAGTGACTACAGCCAAAAATGAGTAGTAGTGTACATTTACGTAAAATCACTTGTTGCGTGGATTTTCACCACACGTCCGGTCAGAACGCAAAAAATCATTATTATCGATAGAAGAGATCTTCGACATTGGCTGTGTCGATTAAAAATACAGATAAACAAACAATAATATATTAGAAATTATGCATGGGAAATGAGGACAGCGGACATGATATAAAACAATAACAATATTTATTGGCACACAAAATAACAATGAAAGATATTCTCTTAACATCCTAACATAAACATGATTAACCCCAGACAGTATCTTTGTGCAAAATAAAGCTCCCGTTAAAATTAACAATTTTCAATAATGAATTTCAAAAATTATGTGCATATTAAGCTATTATTCAAAAAGGTTCTCGAGAGAGAAAAGTAGTTTTGTGCCAACAATAAAGTATGTAAAAGTACATGCATGGCATACCTCCAGCATCTCGCCGGACATATAGCAACAGAGTATCGGGAGGCGTAGGAGTGCCATCATGGGATCCGTTGGGTTCGTCTCGGACTCGGGGAAAAGCCAGTCCCACAAAATCAGGACCTCACTGCTCAGAAACAGAAAATCAAGTCTTTTTTAAAAACTATCTCAAGAACTCTCTCTCTTTCTCTCACTGAAAATTAACACCTCCTACAAGGCTACGCCCCTGATTTCCATTGGTTTGAAACCGAAGCCCTTGCATTTTCCCATAGGTCGGTGTATAGTTACATGCCAGCTATTGGGTGCTACATGACAGAGGGTTGGTGAGCACCCAAGAATTAATGTTTGACAGCTGGGCCAAAGTTCCCATGAACCTGGGCGCACGTGCGGCCGGAAACGGTCAAGGGTCAGCTCTCCCCAAAAGCGCCCTGCTGTGAGCCCCTCTGCAATTGAGCCATCTCTGTCCATTTTTCGCAGAAACATTGCTTGTTCACTCTTTTGCAGGTGTTGACCAAGGGAAATGTATATGTATTGTAGAAGTAGCACAGAGACCATCTTTAGATGTTGCATTCCCTCCACAATTCACAATATTCCATATTTGCCATGGAACACCACTTAAAGTGCAGTATAGCAAATAAAATATTTTAACATATATTGTTACTATTCTAAATAACTTATTTTCAACAAAAAGGTAAACCTCAATGTTTAATGGACTTAATTTGAATTTTTATTTGCCATCATCGCTAGTTTAATATTCCCGCAATGGCAAAAATAATGCCCTTTTGCCCTTATGTTTCTGCGCATTCTACTACGCATGTTGTCTATACCCATGATCTATTTATTCTTTGCAACCTCATTTTGATGCTAATTACACTTTAAGTCTGGTTGTAGTTGGAAATCCAGCTGAAGTAACCTATATTAATATAGTTGGCCCCGCTTAATTGCATACACTTGGTTCTAGTCTATTGTATGCGATTAAGCAAGTACACGGATTATTCTTATTAATACACCTCTTAATTATGTAATATAAAGATAATGAATATAAAATAATTATAAGAATTTAATTAATAAATAGCAGTAATTTATTACTATATACATAATATTATGCTACTATTATTTTGCTACTATTTATTTTGTACATTACCTATTGAACTATACAGGAAAAAAACGGAGGTTGCCAAGTTCGGCGATTTATCGCTTTTCCTATCACCTATTCCAACACTGAAACTAAAATTCACGAAATTGGCCCCAAGCGAACTTTCATGAAAAGCCCCATCTGAACAATAAATACAATGAAATATCACAACTTCAAAAATTGATATTCCGAAAATTTGATTATTCGACAATTTATTCGTGTTGATTTAACAAGTTAAAAAATAAATGCGAATTTATTGCGTCAGTATCTTCACCTTATGTTCCGGCATAGAATTTTGTACCCCCGTGTAAACAATATATATTTTGGAGGCCTTTGTTTATGAATATCAATTTGCTAAACTACAAAACGGTAATAAGGTCGTAACTAAAGCGTTTTGCGTAAATACAACTGAACACAAATGACGAAAACAAATGACTAAAGGTAAAATGCAGAATTATATAATATACTATGCAATAAAAACGGTGGATCAGATATAATGCACTAATGAGTCGTGTGGTCTGGGCCTTCATCAGCACTAATGAGTCTTCAGAAATATACCAAAACTGCCAGATAAAATAATGTACAAAATATTAGGCTCAAAGTGGTCGGTTGGCCCTCGAAGCATCCCCTGATTGCTATGCTATAAAACGGGTATTTTTAACATTAACTCTATGTGATTCGTTTTTGTTCCACAATATTCTATGCATGTTGTTCCACAATGTCCTATGCATGTTGTTCCACAATGTTCTATGCATGTAGTTCCACAATATTCTATGCATGTTGTTCCACAATATTCTATGCATGTTGTTACATAATATTCTATGCATGTAGTTCCACAATATTCTATGCATGTTGTTACATAATATTCTATGCATGTTGTTCCACAATATTCTATGCATGTTGTTGCATAATATTCTATACATGTTGTTCCACAATTTTCTATGCATGTAGTTCCACAATATTCTATGCATGTTGTTACATAATATTCTATGCATGTCGTTCCACAATATTCTATGCATGTTGTTACATAATATTCTATGCATGTCGTTCCACAATATTCTATGCATGTTGTTACATAATATTCTATGCATGTCGTTCCACAATGTTCTATGCATGTTGTTCCACAATGTCCTATGCATGTAGTTCCACAATATTCTATGCATGTTGTTCCACAATATTCTATGCATGTTGTTACATAATATTCTATACATGTTGTTCCACAATTTTCTATGCATGTTGTTACATAATATTCTATGCATGTTGTTCCACACTATTCTATGCAGGGTATGCGAATATCCGTCACCCGATTAAGTGGGGCCGACTGTATTTGGAACTTGAGAAAGCTACCTGCTTCAAATGTAATGCGGAATATAGGCAGGTTATTAGATTCAATTACTGGTTATAAACGGAGCACTGGGGAATATAAATTAGCTACAATACATTAACAGGTGCTGCAATAATCTCAGGAATCAGTCTCATTCCCGAACTGGGAGCATGTAACATGTGATGAATTAATGCGCTGTTTGCAACGGTATAATTGCATTGATAGTTCATAGCAATGCTCTATGTAGATAGCATATAGTACAGTCAACCGTCCTATAACACGATTAATTCGTACCACGTTATAAGAAACTCATATTAGTGCTAATCAGATTAATTCGTACTGTGTAATATAGAAATCGCATACCGTTTCGTATGAAAACCGCATTGTAAAAAACTCAGAATTATTACGAAACAGAACAATTCGTAACGCGTTATAGGGAAACCTTGTTAAGTGGAACTCAGAACATATAAATCAAGCTGATTCGTTCTATGTTATATAAAACGGCAGTTTTAGAGCACCATTTTATGATGCAGTTATGAAATATAAGTTTATACCAGCAGAAACAACAAGATCACAACTATAATAGAAGGTCTTTATTTCACTTCTTTAAGACGTACAAAACTTTAAAAGGCCAGAGCGCTTTCGAGCGTAAATACGCTCTTCATCAGTGGCTACATGGATTATCATGGCTACAGTGGACTACATTATCATGGCTACATTTTCATGGCTACATCATGGCTACATTGGCTACATCCATGTAGCCACTGATAAAGAACGTATTTACGCTCGAAAGCGCTCTGGCCTTTTAAAGTTTTGTACGTCTTAAAGAAGTGAAATAAAGACCTTCTATTATAGTTGTGATCTTGTTGTTTCTGCTGGTTGAAATCAGACGTGATGCCAATTTTATTTATTTATTTATATAAGTTTATAGATACAACAGACAAAAAATGTGCATATTTCGTGCAAAAAATGTGCATGTTTACATATTTCGAATTATTTTTATTAGGACTTCATATACGAAAATTAAAAAGACAATGTGAAATATAAACTTAATAACTTTTTTCCAACAAAAATTCTATTAACATTCATTATCACTATCAAATATTAGTGGCCTAATTCTTTTTCTTTTAATATCCTCTTTACTTTGCATATCTTTATTTTCGTTTCCAAATGTAGTTTTATTTTGTAGCTCTACCAAAATCTCTCTATAAGAAGCTAATCTATTTTATAATTCTCTTTTAAACTTTGCACTTCGCATTGTGGACGGATCATTTTCAATAAAGTAATTTTCTAATCGTTGACTCAAATCCAGCCCCCTATTCACATCACTTAAATTGAAATTTGCAACCCATTCTTTACCCATATTTTCGTCTACCAATGCATTTGAGGTGAATGTATTAATTTTTTTACAAGGGATTTCGTAGTAACTGAAATTGAAAAATGGTTATGTACATGGATGGAAAAACAAGGGAATTCCCCATTAATATCAACCGTATAACTGTAATAGAAAAATTCATGCTATAGGAAGACTGCTTAAGCTAATTGAGTTGAATTAGAGAGAAACCGTGTTTTAAGACAACCGCGTTATATGTAAATCGCGTTTTATGAGTACCGCGTTATGGAAGGGCTGTCGCAATTTTTGCCCAGCTTTATATGGAAACCGCATTATGAGAGTACAGCGTTATAGGAAGGTTGACTGTAATGAGTAATTTTGGCAGTATATAGCGTTCCCAGGAAAGTCCTTAGACACCAAATAACTTTGCAAGGAAGTGAGTGTATTCGTCAGGTCTATCTATAGTAAAGTAAAAGTGCCCGATCGAATAAAAGTGAATACAGCACCCCTAGCGGTAAATTTAAAAAGTTGAGATAACGAACTCGACGTCAAAACGAAATAGCAGAGGAATGTCAGTTACGAAATTATGAATTATTAATCGAGATATACGATGTCTAATCGTTAAAAATGCTAACATTTTTATGTAGTTCTAGTTTCTCATATAACGCATCTACACACATAAAGATTGATTTTAACGGTTGGTATATTTGTGCTTTGGTTATCATGTCCTCTCCACACGCAATAGCACATACAAACACAAGCACATAAACACGGACACACGCACAAAAACACAAACACATATACAAACACGCACAGATGCACAATTGCGAACATTTGGGTTCAGAATGGATTCAGGAGGTGTTATATAGCTTGCTTATTTGTCAGAATCAAGAATTCGAAAATTTTTATGAAAAACATACAATTGTATACAATAGAATGAGAAAGTGAAAATATAATTTTTATGATCTTCTTTAAAAATAAAATTTTCCAAAAAATTGGCCATAATTAAAAGTCTTCATTAAAATCTTCTTTTACGACGTACTAAAATTACACAGCCATAGCGCCCATCGCGTGCTGTTGGCCCATTTCGGGCGCGGTAGCCCTGTGGTTTGCGCGCTGGATTTGCACGCTGCCACAACTGCCGCCGTGTTCATGCGGAGTACGATCACGTTAAACATGTGAGTCCGTAAGTCCTTCCGAGAGGTCGATGGTAGGGGAAGGAGTGTACGGTCCCTGTGGATGCTTCCCCCACTGGGTTCCGGTCTAAATTGGGTGGCACTTCCAGGCCGTCCAAACCTTTACCTTACATCTTACACCTTTCTGGTAGGTCGGACGGTCTGGGTCTCAACAACAGCCATAGCGCTTTCGGGCATTCTATACCCTTCATCGGTGGAGAATTGAAAATAAGTGGCGAACATGTGCTTAAATACAGGCTATAACCGACAGGCAAAATTTGCATATTAATCATTTTACGTTTTAAAATACGAGGTATTTAAAATATTATTTAATTATAAAATACAAAAAATCTGATGTGGGCAGCACATGACTTTCCTTATATAATGCAATGCATTTACTACTTTTAGAATAAAAACAAAATGAGTTATTCCTATAGAATATACCTATATTTTTTCCAAGATATTGAATTTTCGTCAGTCTTTTTTTCATTGATTTAGCGTCATTTTTATCCATTTGGCGAGATTTTCTTTGATTTGGTAACATTTAAAAAGTCGCCAAGTTGGCGACATTCCGCCCAATTCGTCGCCAAAATCTCGACGAATGGACGGAGTAATGTCATGGAGTAAGTGTAATGGACGGAGAAATAATTTATTCTCATAGCAGATAAATGACTATTGGAGTTCAAATACAAAAGTACTACTCAAAGTATCTTTTTTCATGAATGGAACGAGCTAGATCCACGAGAATGATGCCACTAAATTTATCGCAAGATATTATGTATGAAACGTGAATATGTTTCTCAATAGGAAATATTTTTTTTTATTTTATATAATTTTTTGATAACTTTTTTGAAAAATGTGCAATATTTCGAGAACGGTTCATGCTAGCGTTCTAAAAATTGCGTTCGTTTTCTAATGAAAAATTATATACGAAATGTCTATTTGCGTAACTTTATTAGATATTTTGATTTTTTGATGATTTTTTCAAAATATCGCTCGAAAATTTAGGGAAGTTCTGAACATTTGATTGCGTATAAAAATAATAGGCTTCCAGTATCCACGGATTGTAATTTTTTTGTAGGAAATTTCGTTCGAATCGGTCTATTCGTTTGTCAGCTATCGTCTCCACAGACTCACTGACACACACACACACACACACACACACACACACACACACACACAGAGAGAGAGAGAGACAGACATCACCTCAAAAATGTTTCTATTCGTGATCAGGGATGCTTGAAACGTGCTCTCCCGTCGAAAACTCGAATTCGACGGGAGAGTCGAATTCGAATTTTCGACACCGTCGCAATACTTTCCTTATACATTATTGCATATAAGGAAAGTAAAACTACATTAAATGGAAAAAGGTTCATATATTAAATGGTAACCAATAGAAATGTCGCCAAAAACAAAATAAAACAACTCTAATTATTTAGAAAATTATATAAAGGTTTAACACGTAGTGAGTCGAGAACGAGACGCCAAGCATAACTAAGGGTCTGAATGGGATCAAAATTGCAAATAAAATCACTGTAAAGATAAATAAAAAGAGATTCATAAATAAAATATTACGGGGGTTATTGCAGCTAATTAAAAGAAAACTCTTATCAAACATAGTATAAAAATTATCGTTAATAACGCCCTGAGCTGCAACCGTGGATTGTTTACCATTTTTAACATCGCCAGCATGTTCAGCTAAACGTATACCGACAGTACGTTTAGTACTACCAATGTAGAACTTAATTATGGCTAATAACTTGGTTGTCTTCATTATTGATTATTTTGACGTGCTCACATACAGTTTTATTTTACCTTCTTTCTATCTCTGCAAGCTTCTTAAACAACAGCAAAAAAAAATCTGATGTGGGCAGCACATGACTTTCCTTATACAATGCAATGAATTTACTACTTTTATAGTAAAAAAAATAGATTATTTTTATAGTAGACATTTATATTCTTTCCAAGATATTGAATTTTTGTCAATGAGTCGTCATTTTCATTGATTTAGCGTCATTTTTATCCATTTAGCGAGTTTTTCGTTAATTTAGCAACATTTAAAAAAGTCGCCAAGATGGCGACTTTCCACCAAATTCGTCGCCAAAATCTCGCCAAGCGTTATGGACGAAGAAATAAGTTATTCTTACATCAGATAAATGACTATTGGAGTTCAAATACAATAGTATCACTCAAAGTATCTTTTCTCATGAATGGAACGAGGTAGATCCACGAGAATGATGTCAACCAATTTATCGCCTGGTATTACATATGAAAAGTGAACATGTTGTTTAACAGTTAATATTTTTTTTTAATTTATGGGATTTTTTTATAAATTCATTTTAAAAATGTGCAATATCTCGAGAACAACGATTCATGCTAGTGCTTTAAAGTTTATGTCAATCGTTTTCTACGAAAAAAATACATAAGAAATGTGTATTTGCGAAACTTTATTAAAGGTTTTAATGTTTTGATGATTTTTTCAAAATTTCACTCGAAAATTTAGGAGGATTATGAACATTCGATTATGTCTACAAACAATAGGATTCCAGTATTCACGGATTGTGATTTGTACCAAATTTCATTGGAATTGCTCCATTCATTCGTGAGATATCGTCTCCACAGACTCACTGACACACACACACACACACACACACACACACACACACACACACACACACACATACTTACACACACACACACACACACACATACTTACACACACACACACATACTTTCACACACACACATACTTTCACACACACACATACTTTCACACAACACACACACACATACTTTCATGCACACACACATACTTTCACACACACACACACACACACACATACTTTCACATAACACACACACACATACTTTCACACACACACACATACTTTCACACACACACATACACAAACACACACAGACATCACCTAAAAAATGTTTGTTTCGTGATCAGGGATGCTAAAAACCTGCTCTCCAGTCAAAAACTCGAATTTGAATTTTCGATCGCGTCACAATACTTTCCTTATACATTATGTATATAAGGAAAGTAAAAATATCTACCTTTATTGTGAATGCCTTCTATTCTTAACGTTTTCTTTGCTACAAAGTTAAGTGGGATTAGTCTATATAACAATTATCTACATAACAATCTATATAATATTAACCTATATAATAACCAATATAACAATTCTCTAACGTGTTTGTGTCTTTTCAGGCCCCCAGGAAGCCATGACTTAGAAGACTGATATTAGATAAATTTTCACTCATAATATCTATCAATGGACAGAATCCAACCGAATCTGACATTAAATTTCCTCACTAAGGTCGGAGAAAATGACGATGATTTTTGAAGATGAAAAGAATATGAACAACCCCGTTACTCTAGGACTAACCGTTCTTAAGATATTTAAGTTGATTTGCATTTTTGCTACGCCGATTATAAAAATACGCCCAGTTAACACGAAAACTGAATTAAAAGTGTAAATAGCGTATTATTTAAAGAAATTAAACTTAATATAATGAATTATTAATGAAATAAAGAAAAAATGAATTTGAATCTGTAGCGAAAGTCATGTGCTGCTCACATCAGATTTTTTTTTATTATTATTGTTAGTTTCCCCTTCTTTGACCGGCGTTTTAAAATTCCAGTTTCTCTATAAAAAATCGTATAAAATCTTTACCAGCGCTTAAACATTGCACTATTTTCTCCCTGAAGCAAAGTTTTTAAAATTAGTTGGTCTTAAAACTTTCTATGCACGTTTAAGAACTCTTCTTCACGCTCTCGCTAATATATGTTGTAAATGGCGGCAAGAATTGTTTGCGCAGTAAAATATAAGTCCCAAGAAAGGGTTTCTAATCCTTTATTTTAGTACCTTGGGGGAAACTTTATGGATTTTTTACACTTAGAGACAGCACCTCATTTTAAGCTGATGGCTGTTCATAACTTGAACAAGGAGAGCTTTTGGTGATAATGATCGTTGTGCAGAACCTGTGAACAGCGCAATTAAAGTTTTTTCGCCAAAAAACGCTTTCATTCCTAAACTTATGCAGTTTAAAATCAAATTCGAAGGAAGAAATCTGGTGTACTCAATCAGGGCCGACGACAGAAGGGGCAGGATAAAAGAATATATTGCATAGGGGTCCGGGCTGCATAAACTTTTTATAACATTAACTGAAATGTGGATCAATTCGACTTTCTCATACCAGAATCTATTTTAGTAACTTTTGTTTTCTCCAAATTTTACAAGAAATTTTTTTGAGAAATCGGTGTCATTAGTTCAAATGACTGCAATTATAACATGTTACCCTTCATTTTAAAGGAAGGGAAAAATATTTTTGATTGATACATACTTGACAATGTACTCTCCGGGGGCGGGGAGGAGATAACTAGCTCCCTGAGGCGAGCTAATGACGTCATGAACAAAAAAATCTGTTGTGGATGACTTTCCTTATATTGCAATGAATTTACTACTTTTACAGTGAAAAAAATAGGTTTTTCTTATAGTAGATACTTATATTCTTTCCAAGATATTGACTTTTCCTCAATTAGTCGTCATTTTCATTGATTTAGCATCATTTTTATCCATATGGCGAGATTCTCGTTGATTTGGCGATATTAAAAAAGTCGCCAAGTTGTCGACATTTCGCCAAATTCGTCGCCAAAATCTCGCCAAGTGTTATAGACGGAGAAATAAATTATTCTTATAGCAGATAAATGACTATTTAGCGTTCAAATACAAAAGCATTACTCAAAGTACCTTCTCTCAAGATTGGAACGAGCTAGATCCACGAGAATTATGTCACCAAATTTATCGCATGGTATTACATATGAAAAGTGAACATGTTTCTTAAAAGTTAATATTTTCTTTCAATTTATAGGATTTTTTGATAACTTTATTTGAAAAATGTGCAATACCTCGAGATCGGTTCATGCTAGCGTTCTAAAATTTATGTCAATCATTTTCTACGGAAAAATTACATAAGAAATGTCTATTTGCGTAACTTTATAAAAGGTTTTGATTTTCTGATGTTTTTTTCAAAATTTCTCTTGAAAATTTTGGGGGAATCTGACCATTCGATTGTGTTTAAAAACAATAGGCTTCCAGTATTTACGGATTGTAAATTCTGTACCAAATTTCACTCGAATCGCTCCATTCGTTGTGTGATATCGTCTCCACAGACTCACTGACACACACATACATACACACACACAGACATCACCTCAAAAATATTCGATTCGTGATCAGGGATGCTTGAAACATGCTCTCCCGTCGAAAACTCGAATTCGAATTTTCGACCCCGTCACAATACTTTCCTTATACATTATACTATGTATATAAGGAAAGTAAAAATTGTTTCGCGCCCTTTGTTCACAACAAAGATTGAAACTATTAGGTCTTGCGATCACTGAACCATAAATAAACCATTTTAAGCATGATTATGCCAAATTCTGTTCTATATGCTGCCATGTTAAGGAAATATAAAATTTCGAAAAAATTTTGATGTTTTCGCTCAAAATTAAAAAAAAACTATCTAATTCTAAATTTGTTTTATAACAAAACCGTATATAAGGTCTCGTGAAAATCCATTAATATTTGTAGCCTCTATCGTATACACAAAAGAAATATATTACAGACATACGGACGGATAACGCTCCAAAAATAGTCAAAACGCGATCAGGATGTCCTGAAACATATATAAGCATAAAAATTCCGAAATCGAAACTTTTCGTGAAAGCAATACTTTCTCAATACTACGTATGAGACAGTAGAAAATCTGATGTGGACAGCACATGTCTTTCGCCGCAGGCTCATTTCCACGTTCTCTTTATATCTTTAATAATTCATTAAATTGAGTTTAACTGCATAAAATGATATCCAGAATTATTTAAAATTACACTGAATTTTCAGTTTTAATTCCATTTTCTTTTTCATTCGGCAACTGGACTTATTTTCAAAGGTGGCGAAAATGCGAAACAGCATAAAATATCTCGAGAACGGCTAGCCCTAAAGTAATGTGGTTAGTCTTATTATTTTCATCGTCAAAAATTACGTATAAAATAAATATTTAATTGATATGTTTGAGTTTACGTAATCTTTTATTTTCAACTTTACCGATTTCTGCGGACCATTTCGCAAAAAAAAAGGGCAGGTGATATTTTACGAATTGTATCAAAATCTAATCAGCACCAGGATAACTTACAAGTGATTTATCTACCAAATTTTGTAAAATTTGGTTAATTAGTTTTTCAGTTAGAGTGGATACAGACAATTTTTGGAACCATTTCAGAGGTTCTTTTATCTCGAATCATACCAAAATGCAATCAGCACCAGAGGCATCCACAAGGGACATATCTACCAAATTTTATGAAATTCGGTCAAGTAGATTTTCAGTTTGAGTGGATACAAAATCTGCACAGACAGACAGACAGACAGACACATACACACACGCAGAGGTTACGCTAAAACTGGTTTTTCGTATTCTAGAGGTCCCCAAACGTGTAGATCTGTCGAAAACTCGAGTTGCGATTTTCGACATGATTCCAAGACTTTCCCTATACATTACCATGTATTGCAGGGAAAGTAAAAAGGTCAATAGCTTGTAAAGCTATTAGGCACAGTAGAGGGGTCCATGCATTATCTGCATAGGGGCCCGACAATTTTTTAAATGGATATTACTTTACCTACAATACATGGTATAGGGAAAGTATTGGAATCATGCCGAAAATCGCAACTCGTGTTTCCGACGGATCTACACGTTTTGAGACATCTAGAATACGAAAAAACTATTTTTAGTGTGACGTCTGTGTGTGTGTGCCTGTGTGTGTGTCTCAATACCTGTGCAATGTATGTATCCACTCTAACTCAAAAACAAATGGACCGTATTTCATAAAATTTTGCAGGTAAGTCACTTGGGTGTGACCCTGGTGCTGATTAGTTTTTAGTACGATTCGAGATAGAAGAAGCCGCCTCTTTTTGCAAAATGACCAGCAAAAATTGCCTATGTCCACTCTAGCTGAAAAACTAATGGGCCGAATTTCACAAAAATCGGTTGCTAAGTCTCTTGTGGGTCACTCTGGTGCTGCTTAGATTTTGATACGATTAAGAAAATAATAACCTGCCTTTTTTTGCGAAATACCTTACAAAAATTGTCAAAATCTAAACTAAAAAACTATGTATGCTCAAATATATCTGTTAAAATCTTGTTTTGCACGTAATTTTTAACAGTGAAAAGAATAAGACCAACCCCATTACACTAGGACTAGTCGTTCTCGAGATATTTTAGTTTTTTCGCATTTTCTCTATGCTACCTTTGAAAATAAGTCTAGTTACCAAATGCGAACGGAAATTGAATTAAAAGTGAATTAAATCTAATTAAAATAAAGAGAACGTGGATATAAGTCTGCAGGGAAAGTCATGTTCTGCCCACAACAGATTCTTTTTTTAATTATTTTGAAATAGTTTTCTATTTCTATTATCATTTACACCAAAGTTAAAAATACCTGTACCGCAAAATTGGCATTGAAGTATTTAAGTGGCGTTGTTGTTCAAATTAAATCAATTATTTATAAGAACGCACTAAATCAGAATCAAAATAAAAACATATAAATCACTTTCTGTCTCTGTCTCTTAAATTTAAAGCAATATTTACAATTTAAATAATTTTTGGGAATGTAGCCAATTTGATGATAATTAGATGCGGTAAAATGGCAGTTTGAACTGTGCTATAAATGTTTGAACTGCGCCATAAATGTTTAAAATGCGCCATAAATGTTTGAACAACGCTACAAATGTTTGAACTGCGCCATAAATGTTGGAACGGCGCTATAGCGTGACGTCTCTCTCTCTCCGTGTGTGTGTGTGTGTGTGTGTGTGTGTGTGTGTGTGTGTGTGTGTGTGTGTGTGTGTGTGCGTGCATGCGTGCGCGCGCGCACACGCACACGCGCACGCGCAATGTATGTATCTACTCTAACTCAAAAACTAATTGACCAAATTTCATAAAATTTTTATAAGTCCCTATCCTGCGGCTGATTAGATTTTAGTACCATTCGGGAGAAAAGAACCTGTCTTTTTTTGCGACACAACACCCAAAAATCGCGTATATCTACTGTAGCTAAAAAAATAATTCATCAAATTTCACAAAATTTAGTACATATGTCACAAATAGGTGACCCCGGTGCTGATTAGATTTTAGTATGATTCGGGGAAAAGAACCTGCCTTTTTTTGCGAAATCGCCCGCAAAAATCAGTAAAATCTAAAATGAAAGACTGCATATACTCAAATATATCAATTAAATGCTTGTTTTATACGTAATTTCTGACGATGAAAAGAATGAAACCAACCTCACTAATCTAGGTCTAGCTATCCTTGAACATTATTATAGTTTTCTCGCATTTTCGCTACGTCACCTTTGAAAATATGTGCAGTTAGCAAATAAAAACGAAAATTGAATTAAATGTGCTAAATCAATGTAATTTAAAATAATTATGGGTGTTATTTTCATTTCAATTATTTTGCAATCTTAATGCGCCGCCTGAATACGTTCAATTAACAAATGAAAACGAAAGTTGAATTAAAAGTGCAAATTCAGTCTAATCTCAAAATATTATGTGTGTTATATTCTGCAATTAAACTCAATTTAATGAATTATTAAAGAGATAAAGAGAAAATTAATTTGAGTCTATAGTGAAAGTCATGTGCTGGTCACAACAGAATATTATGCTATTTTACTAAGTATTTTATTTTTCTTATCTTTAATGCTTATGTTACATTATTAAGATAGATATTTACTTCTATTCCAGTCATAAAAGTATAGAACACAACCACTTATCATTCCCAGTGGATCTACAATAAAGAAAAATGGAGCTAACTTAAAGAATCTCTGTGATAGGTATGTGATTAATTCTTCAAAGTATAGAACTTATACAGCATAGAACTATCGTACTTAGGTACACTTATATAGTATAGAACTTATATGTATAGAACTTATATAATATATGTAAATCTTACATAATATAGAACTGTATAGAAATTATATAGTATACACATTTATATGTGGAACATATATAGTATAGTATACAGAACTTATATGTATACACACTTATATGTACAACATATCTAGTATAGAACTACATAGAACTATATACAACTTATATAGTATAGCCATTTATATGTAGAATTTATATAGTTCAGAACAACATTTATAACAGTATACATTTATATAGTCTTAAGTATAGAACTCATATAGAACATTATAAAAGTATAGAACGCAGCCACTATTAATTATCGGTGAATCTACAATAAAGAAAAATGTAGCTGACTTAAAGTAATCTCTGTAATAAGTATGTGATTAATTCTTCAAAGTTTAGAACTTATATAGTATAGAACTTATATAGTATAGAACTTATATGTATAGAACTTTTATAATATATGCAGATCTTACATAGTATATAACTATATAGAACTTATGTAGTATACACACTTATATGTGGAACATATATAGTAAAGTATACAGAACTTATATGTATACACACTTAAATGTACGACATATGTAGTATAGAACTATATAGAACTATATAGAACTTATTCAGTATACACACTTATATGCAGAACTTATATAGTTCAGAACAACATGTATAACACTTATAGTCTTAAGTATAGAACTTATATAGTATAGAGCTTATATAGAACATTATAAAAGTATAGAACGCAGCCACTATTCATTATCGGTGGATCTACAATAAAGAAAAATGGAGCTGACTTAAAGTAATCTCTGTAATAGGTATGTGACTAATTCTTCAAAGTATAGAACTTATATAGTATAGAACTATCGTATTTAAGTACACTTATATAGTATAGAACTTATATGTATAGAGCTTATATAATACATGCAGATCTTACATAGTATATAACTATATAGAACTTATGTAGTATACACACTTATATGTGGAACATATATAGTATAGTATACAGAACTTATATGTATACACACTTAAATGTACAGCATATATAGTATAGAACTATATAGAACTTATAGAGTATACACACTTATATGCAGAACTTATATAGTTCAGAACAACATGTATAACACTTAATGTATATAAGTATACACAAAACATGTATATAAGTATAGAACTTATATAGTATAGAGCTTATATAGAACATTATAAAAGTATAGAACGCAGCCACTATTCATTGTCGGTGGATCTACAATAAAGAAAAATGGAGCTGACTTAAAGTAAGCTGAGTGAAAGGATTGTGGTGTGTGTTAATTCTTTGGTTTTGAAAATAAACAATCCATACATAACGCAGGACTGTTATTTAAAGAAAGTGATTAGAACACGGGTGAAAGAGAGAGAGAGTTTGTCAAAAATATAGAAGAAAATATGAGGATGAGAGTTAAATATCTACTAGCGTGATACGTACATTTCTGACCTAGAACGTTCACGGGAGGGAAAGTGTCCCCTCGCGCTCCCCTATGGGCGCCCATAAAACTTTTTCCGAAGACAAAACTCATGGATGAGACGTATAATATCAACTAACTAGATACCTGCATTTGTGACCTTAAACGTCCACAGGCGGGCTAATACTTCCTTGCAGTTCCCTATGGACGCCCATGGCAAAAGCGCTCCTGGAACTTATTCCTGAGGGAACAAACTCAAACGGACAAGTCGTATAATATCAACTAACTTGATCCCACATTTGTGACTTCGAACACCCTATGGGCGCCCATGGCAATAAGTGTGGAAAGCTTCAGATTTCATGGAGATTTTTATAGGATCTAGAAAGACTATTTTTCCATCCCTAGGGAAATCGAGACATCGGTTCCGTTAGGTTCTGTTCTGAGGTTAAGCAGGGAGCCCTTGCAATGGGCGCCCATAGTGGAGGGCAAAGATGCAGTTCCATTCTCCTGGACATTCAAGGTCCCAAATGTAGGTATCAAGCTAATATTGTACATATCTTCTTTGAGTTTGCTGCGTGGAAAGTGTTATTGGCGCCCATACTTATAGTACCGACAACGGGACAGAACCTAACACGAGGACGAATAAAATGGGTGGAGGTGTCAAAAATTATTTCCAGAGCCTAAGAAAGTCTCCGCGACATAAGAAGCTGAAACTTTGCACACTTACTGTCATAGGCGCCCATAGAAGAGGGCAAGGGTTACTTACGCTCCTCTGAACATTCAAGGTTCCAAATGTAGGTGTCAAGCTAGTCGATGCTGTACATATCATTCCAGAGTTTGCCCTCTGGAAAAAGTGTTATGGGCGCCCATTCTTATAGAATCGACAACGGAATAGAACCTAATGGAAATTGATATTTTTATTTCTCTCCCGATGGCAGACAAAATGGATGGGGGTGCTAAAAAGACTTTGTCAGTGACTTTGCGTCCTTCACAGTTTAAACAAATTAACTTTTATTTTGAGCAAATATAACTTGATGATTAGAAATATAGCCGGTATCCGCAAGTATATTTTGTATTTGAAACGTTTATAACCGTCAAACTCAATATATCTTAAATCAAGAATATTAATTTCCCCAAAGGGAAAGGAATCATCAAATAAATTATCTCTTCATTTTCCACTAAAGGTTCTGATTTTTTATGATTTTTTTTTTTTTTCGAAATTTTATTCGAAAATTGACAGTCGGTTTCCGAATATTCAATTGCTTTTAAAATCAATGGATTTCCACTATTCTCTTATTGTAAGCGTTTATCGAAATGTTTAATTCCTTCGTTAGATATCGCATCCACTGACCCAAAGAGACACACACTAACATACATACACTGCAAAGTTCACCTCGGCGATAAGACCTTGCAATTTCATCCCAACAGCTCAATGGTAGAGCATTGGCTGGCCAGTTCGAAGATGCAGAATCTGATTCCTGGTAGGGGCAGCAATATTCTTTACAATATACACACTAATACACGTACACACACTAGTATATATGCACATACATTAATACACGTGCGCACACACACACACACACGCTCACACACACAGAGATATCACTTAAAAAACATTCGATTCGAGTTCAGGTACGTTTGAAATGAGTTCTACCGTCGAAAATAGAAACTCGAATTCGAGTTTTCGACTAAATCACAATACTTTCCCTATATACTATACCATTGTTTTTCAAACTTTTTTGGTCGTGAAGCTCTTTTAAAATTCAATCTGGTGACAGAACCCCAAAATAAGAAGAATCCCTTGCTGTCCAAATTATGCATTAAAATTTTACTCGTTTTAAAAATTTTAAGACTGCATTATACTATGTATGTCGGAAGAGTAACAATTGTTTATTGCTCTCACAAATCGAAAAATCTGATGTGGGCAACGCATGATTTTCCTTATATAATGCAATGAATTTATTGCATTTACAGTTTTAAAAAATGCTATTTTTATAGTAGATACTTATATTCTTTCCAAGATATTGAATTTTTTTTCAATTAGTCGTCATTTTCATTGATTTGGCGTCATTTTTATCCATTTGGCGAGATTTTCGTTAATTTGGCAACATATAAAAATGTCGCCAAGTAGCCTAAATTCCGTTAAATTCGTCACCAAAATCTCGCCAAATGTTATAGACGAATGGTTATTTATACAGCAGATAAATGACTATTGGCGTTCAAATACAAAAGTAGTACTCAAAGTATCTTTTCTCGTGAATGGAAAGAGTTAGATCCACGAAAATGATGTCACACAATTTATCGCATCATATTACATATGAAAAGTGAACGTGTTTCTCAATAATTAATATAAATTTTTTAATTTATGGGAATTTCGATAAATTTATTTGAAAAATGTGTAATATCTCGAGAACGGTTCATGCTAGCGTTCCAAAGTTTATGTCAATCGTTTTCTAAGGAAAAATAACATAAGAAATGTCTATTTGCGTAACTTTATTAAAGATTTTGATTTTTTGATGATTTTTTCAAAATTTCACTTGAAAATTTAGGGGGGGGTCTGAACATTCGATTGTGTTTTAAAACAATAGGCTTCCAATATTCATGGATTATGATTTTTGTACCAAATTTCATTTGAATCGCTCCATTCGTTCGTGAGATATCGTCTCCACTGACAACCACAGACACACATACTTTGACACACAGACACCAGACACATACACACACACACACATACATAGACATCACCTCAAAAATGTTTGATTCGTGATCAGGGATGCTTGAAACGTGCTCTCCCGTCGAAAACTCGAATTCGAATTTTCGACTCCGTCACAATACTTTCCTTATACATTATGCATATAAGGAAAGTAAAATGTCAAACAAATTTCCCTAAAATGATTCACATTTTTCATTTTTAAAACGATAAATATGCCCTCCCATCAAATAATCATTTCGTCATTGATTCTTGTACTATACAGGGTGTCCCGAAAACATTGACCTCGACTTTTAATCTTTAAATATTGATCTTAGACATGTATAATAAATTACAAAGTTGCGTAAAAAAGGGACAGAATTTTATGAAATCAATGAACATTTTCAGGGGATTAAATTTGAAGAAATACAAAATTTGAAATTTTATACGGCCCCCGTACAAAAACACTTCCAATAAATAAAATGTGCCCCATACACTAATAAGGTGATGTACAAAATTTCAGCATTTTATCATAAAAAGTCCCAGAGATATGTTTAAACAAAGTTGGTGAGGGATTAATCGCAAATTAAAATGTAAATGTTTACAGCAAGACTGCAACTAACCCAACGGAGAAATGCATCATAGGCAAATAATATCTGCCTTTTATCTTTAATGGATCTCTGGCATGGAAGGAAAACATTCTGAACAAGCTTTGTAATCTTTGTGTAAGGTTATTATTTCTACACAGTGTAGATACTTTTGTACCAATAAATAGCAAAATTATTATTTACTTATGCAATCATTGTTTTCTTTCGTAATTTGTGTATAACCCCTGAAACGCGACATGTCGACATGATTTTCCCCTCTGAGAACCCATGTCGATGCATCGAAAAGTGGTTTAAGTCAGCATTTTTGTCTTTTCATATCTCTGGGACTTTTTATAATGAGATGCTGAAATTTTGTACATCACCTTATTAGTGTATGGAGCACATTTTACACATTTGAAATGTTTTTGCATGGAGGACATCTAAAAATTTAAATTTTGTATTTCTTAAAATCTAATTCCCCTGAAAATTTTAATCGATTTCATAAAATTCTGAACCTCTTTCTATGTAGCTTTGTATTAAACTCAATATTTAAGGAATAAAAGCGGAAGTCAATGTTTTTCGGACACCCTGTATAAGTATTGATCAATATACGGATCCTACACATATATTTACTACGTAATTTCACATATAATCGTTTTATTCAAATAATAAGTTATACATGCGTATAGAACATTTCTTAATCTAATTTCAACAATTTGTGTGCTGTACACAAAGTTCTTAAATGCATGTATTTTCATAGTATTACTGTAAAACCAAAAAATATATTTTAAATGCAAATAATCGGATACAAATGTATTTAATGGCATTCTAATACGCAATGAAATGATCGGTCTTCATTAACAATATTATTTATTATAAACAATTCGTCTTTCACCTCCGCTACTGCAGGAGTTACCAGAATAGGACTGGCGATAAAACGACGTTTGGCGTGTGATGTGAAAAAAGAGTTCTGTAATAGTTCACGATCTGGAATAATGCGTCGAGGACCGAATTAATGAATAGAATAAATTAAGAACTAAGTAATTGCACAATCAACACGCTAGTATAAGTTTTAGACTGAAAATATTGCTTAATATTTCAGTCTTTTGAGTATAATAGCTTGTAACCTTTTGTGCATTATGTTTTACAGTGAGACAATGCAATACGTCTATTTTTACTTTCCCTGCAATACATGGTAATGTATAGGGAAAAGATTGGAATCATGTCGAAAATCGCAACTCGAGTTTTCGACGGATCTACACGTTTCAAGACCTCTAGAATACGAAAAAACCATTTTCAGCGTGACGTCTGTGTGTGTGTCTGTGTGTCTGTGTGTCTGTCTGTCTGTGTGTCTGTCTGTGTGTCTGTCTGTCTGTGCAAATTTTGTATCCACTGTAACTAAAAAACTAATTGACCGAATTTCAAAAAATTTGGTAGGTAAGTCACTTGTGGGCGAGTCTGGTGCTGATTAGTTTTGGGTACGATTCCGGATAAAAGAACCCGCCTAGTTTTGCGAAATGACCCGCAAAAGCTTGTATCCACTCTAACTAAAAAACTAATGGACCGAATTTCATAAAATTCGGCCGATGAGTCATTTGTGGGTCACCCTGGTGTTGATTAGATTTTAGTATGATTCGAAAAAAAATAACCTACCTTTTTTTGCAAAATGACCCGCAAAAATCGTCAAAATCTAAACTAAAGAACTACGTATGCTCAAATATATGCATTAAATGCTTGCTTTATACGTAATTTTTAGCGAAGAAAAGAATAAGACCAACTCCATTACATTAGGACTAGCCGTTCTCGAGATATTTTAGTTTTTCGTATTTTCTCTATGACACCTTTGAAAATAAGTCCGGTTACCGAATGAGAACGAAAATTGAATTAAAAGTGAAATAAATTTAATTAAAATAAAGAGAACGTGGATATAAGTCTGCAGGGAAAGTCATGTGCTGCCCACATCAGATTTTTACTTTCCCTGCAATACATTGTAATGTATAGGGAAAGTATTGGAATCATGCCGAAAATCGCAACTCGAGTTTTCGACGGATCTATACGTTTCGAGACCTCTAGAATACGAAAAAACAATTTTTAGCGTGACGTCTGTGTGTATGTCTGTGTGTCTGTCTGCCTGTCTGTGTGTCTGTCTGTGCAGATTTTGTACCCACTCTAACTAAAAAAGTAATTGACCGAATTTCATAAAATTTGGTAGGTAAGTCACATGTAGGCGAATCTGGTGCTGATTAGATTTGAGTACGATTCGGGATAAAAGAACCCGCCTTTTTTCGCGAAATGGCCCCCAAAAGCTTTTATCCACTCTAGCTGAAAACTAATGAACCGAATTCCACAAAATTTGGTAGATAAATCACTTGTGGAACACCCTGGTGCTGATTAGATTTTGACATGATTCGGAAAAAAAATAACCTACCTTTTTTTTTCAAAATGGCCAGCAAAAATCGCCAACATCTAAAATAAAAAACTACGTATGCTCAAATATATCCATGAAATGCTTGCTTAATACGTAATTTTTAACGAAGAAAAGAATAAGATCAACCCCATTACACTAGCACTAACTGTTCTCGAGATATTTTAGTGTTTTCGTATTTTCTCTATGCCACCTTTGAAAATAAGTCCAGTTATCAAATGAGAGAAAAATTGAATTTAAAGTGAATTAAATTTAATTAAAATGAAGAAAACGTGACTATAAGTCTGCAGGGAAAGTCATGTGCTGCCCACATCAGATTTTTTAATTTAGTTTATGACTATTTGAATTAAATATATCACTATATTTATTTAAATTCACTTCACAAATGAATATATTTATGTTACAGATAAATGTATTTTTGAATCCTGATCATTTTTATAGTTTCAAAAATTCTAAATGTACAGTCCTGCACATTTTTCTCCAGCTCGCATTTAGAAAAAAAATCGGAAGCGAGCGATAGCACGCCAAATCTGGCAGGCGTGCTTTGTTTACGTCGTAGTGCAGATGGTCCACCTTACGAGTGCTAGTGTCTATGCGAAATCCCATGTGAAAAACGTTGCTATAGAGTGGGAGTGAGCTTTCTGAATATGGTATTCTGACTGATATATGCAGAGAAAAGACTATATACTATTTAAGATATCCTATTGAAGATATTCGATGACCTGGAAGTTTAAGCACCCTCGACATAATTGTTTTCCTTTCACAACAAAATCGAAACTTTAACTGCATTTGAAATTACAATCTTACTTTGCATTCTCGCAATCCGGGATATTTCGATGTCCGGATTCAATTTACTCTACATACCCAGTTTGTGCCCAGGGGTCTCTTTATGGATTTCCCGAATCTAAGAATGGAGTGGGGAGGGGTATACAGAACTGTAGCCAGAGAATAAATTGAAAAGGGAGTGACGTGAAATTCAAAGTGGGCCCAACAGTCTTAAAGGAGAGGTTAACCAAAAACACAGTTAATCTTTAGCATTTAATAATCATAATATGTATTTATAATTATATATTTCAATCCATATAAATTCTTAACACATAATTACAAATTTATATTTGTAAGTTAAGAATAGATTAGGAAAAGCTCTATAGCTGCTATACATCAATATTAATATACAGGTTGTCCAGTGCTATCGGTGCCCTATAGCTATTTCCTCAACCGTTAGTCACAGAGATACACTTTCAATTGCAAAAATGTTTAAAATTTTGAAATCTATTATCTTAGAAACAGTTTAAATCAATAAATGCATTTCTGAAAGAATTACGAAATGTAAATTTTTATACAGTCCCCCGGTCCTACCAATTATATTTAGGAAAATCATTCTAATACAATTTTATGCAAAACAGAAAGAAATCATCCTTTTACGACCAAAATTGACAGATTTATAGCTGTTTAAAGTTGGAGCACTTTTAATGCTGAGAAATGGTCAATACGGTCCCTGATTGGTTGATTGCCTGGAGAAATGGTCAATACGGTCCCTGATTGGTTGATTGCCTGGAGAAATGGTCAATACGGTCCCTGATTGGTTGATTGCCTGGAGAATCTGGTCAATACGGTCCCTGATTGGTTGATTGCCTGGAGAAATGGTCAATACGGTCCCTGATTGGTTGATTGCCTGGAGAAATGGTCAATACGGTCCCTGATTGGTTGGTTGCCTGAAACGGGACATTTTTATGCGCAAAAAGTGACTTAAGTCATAAAGTTCAATGCTTCATAACTCGGTGAATTTTGGTCTTAAAAGGAAGATTTTTTCTTTATTTTGCATGAAATTGTATGCGGATGATTTTCCTAAATGTAATTGGTAGGACCGGGGGACCGTATAAAAATTTATATTTCGTATTTCTTTCAGAAATGCATTTATTGATTTAAACTGTTTCTAAGATAATAGATTTTAAAATTTAAAACATTTTTGCAATTGGAAGTATATCTCTGTGACTAACGATTGAGGAAATAGCCATTGGGCACCGATAGCACTGGACAACCTGTATAATAATTACAATTGATTTTTATATAAGCATTACCTAGCAGCGCAGCTGTTAATTAATCGAAGAAAACTCCTGAAAGTTTATACAAGTTAACGCTTAATATTAACTCTTAACTACTTATCAGTTGAATTTGACTTTTTAATGTATCACAGTTGATCGCGTAATAATACAGAAATATCCAAATAATATTGTACTTAATTTCTAAATATCTTTAAATTAAATATGTAAATAAATTGATCATCAGTATAATCACAAAGTCAGCTAAATTAAAAAATCTTTGAAAAAAAATAATTTATGAAAAAAAAACCATAAAGAAAATTTATTTACGAAATGTGAAAGACATGTTAGATAACATTTTATATCACTGCTAAAAATATAATATTTTATTAGGGGGTATAACTTTTGATAGGGGGGTATAACTGAGTATAACTTTTGAAGAGTCTTAGGTCCCTCTGGCCTCTGCCTAGCTATTCAGAAATATTGCACGACGAAATATCTCTTGAAAAATATGTCATAAAAGCATAGTTCCAATTAAATAACTGTTTTACTTAAGGTAACTTTTAATTAAGATACATTTTGATCATGTGGCACCTTTTCATAAAAAGTATCAAATGTAATTCATTTTCAAAGGCTCTCTATAAAAAATTCCCCATTATAAAAATATTTTTGATAGCCCGATTAGTCAAAAGAGTTCTATTACTATGTGATCAGAATTATCTGAATTACCGAGAAATTACCCGAGATTAATTAAACTTTTCGATGGTTAATTGGGGGCAGTATAAAACGTTTGCTAAATATGGATACACATGTATGTTATCGAAGGGGGCCGTTATATAACAAAGTTCAAATTTTACATACATCTTGAAATTTGTAAGTTCGCCGTTTGTACCGATGGGGGGGGGGGGAATCAAAGTGGTGTGGGAAATTTGCATAAATTGAATTCCGATACAAAAATGATTGTAGCGCGTAGGTAGATGGCTCTGTACTTACGTCAAATTATAATCTGCGTCAGGAGTTCGGTTGTTGTTGTTGAGACCCAGACCGTCCGACCTATCAGAAAGGTGTAAGGTAACCGTTTGGACGGCCGGGAAGTGCCACCCAATTTAGACCGGAACCCAGTGGGGGAGGCACCCACAAGGACCGCACCCTCCTTCCCCTACCACCAACCTCTCAGAAGGACTTACCGACCCACATGTTTAACGTGATCGTACTCCACATGAACAAGGCGGCAGTTGTGGCGGCGTGCAAATCCAGCGCGCAAACCACCGGGCTACCGCGCCCGAAATGTGCCAACAGCACGCGGTGTTCCCAGCATCAGGAGTTAGGTTAAAGGTCGGAAGAAAAATAGCATGGAAATATGAATGTATTATTATATGTAATCCACCTGTATCATTCAATATATCGTTCAGTGCTATTTAAGACAAGAAAGATCAATCATGCATAACGCTTTGAACATGAAACACCTCAACTGCAATGCAATTTTTTTAAACATCTCTAAAGTGCGATACATTCAGCGGTCATATGTTTAAAATAATTACAATGCTACAATAATTTATTATATTTGAAAACTTAAAACTTCATAAAAAAGAATGAACTTTATTCAAATAACGTCATTGAAATATAAATCGCCTGGCTCTCCATATAAAAGTCGTAAATATTTCATTCATACACTTTTATTCCATTACTTTCATTCATCGCAATACTACAATAATTTATTTTATTTAAAAACTCAAAGCCATGGAGGTAAAAGTACTTTAACGCTATGCTTAAAATATCATCGGAAACGTCTGCTATAAAATCATCTGCTTCTCTACGTAAAATCAATGTATGCTTTATTCTTATCAGCTATTGCTAACTGCAGAGCTAAATAATTTTGCGTTAAAGAAATTCAGCAATTGTTATGAAATTCATCTTACAGCTTGATGTGTTTACATTCCCCATAAGTGAAAATTAGGCTTCGTTGTAGAAATAATCAAAGTTTGATGATCATTTAAACTCCAAAATATTGTAATTGCGTTCTTTCAGTATGTAGATACACATAATTTAAGCAAAATTAAATTTAATAACATTTAAAGTTTAAATACATTTTACAAACATTTGAAAAATAGGAATAAAAATTAAGCCGCCTCCCCCCTTTCCAAAAAGAGGCTCACTTAAGACCCTTCATGCATGTATATATGCACAACTTAAAGAATAGAAAGGTAAAGAAAGAAAGAAAATTAATTTATGTCTGTAGAGAAGAATTGTGTGCTATCCATATCACCCATAAATTTGAATACTTTTTCTTAAAAAAAAAAAATCCTTACACACTCCTTACTCAATACAACATTCTCGGCAGCACGCCAAAAATAAATTATTTATTCGTTCCTATCAAAATTTTTCCGTCACACACTTTAAAATTTTAAGTACTCTCGACATAAATGACTCCTTCACGCTCCTGCAGGAGTGCAACTATAACTGCAACTAAAATTACCCCTTCCTTTGCAATCTTATAATTCGGGATACACTGAAGCCCCGATCCAATTTGCTCTGCATACCCAGCTTGTGCCCAAGGGTCTCTTTACACGTTTCCTGAATCGAAGAACGAAGAGGGGTGGAGTGTGTGGGGGTTAGGATATAACGAACATTGAATTGGAGGAGTGCAGGTACCAGAGCGAAGTATGGTGAAGAATTTTAATCCTGGATGCAGATGCAGTATAAGCAATGCTGTGCTGAATATGAATGATGAACAGAGAGAAAAATGTGTTTATAGCAGGACTTTCCCTACAGATGAACGATGTTTCATTTTTACTTTCCTTACATATATTTTAAATTACTCCCTCTCTTTGCAATCTTATAATTCGGGATACTCTGAAGCCCTGATCCAATTTGCTCTGCATATCCAGCTTGTGCCCAAGGGTCTCTTTACACGTTTCCTGAATCGAAGAACGAAGAGGGGTGGGGGTGGAGGGTTAGGATATAACGAACATTGAATTGGAAGAGTGCAGGTACCAGAGCGAAGTATGGTGAAGAATTTTAATCCTGGATGCAGATGCAGTATAAACAATGCTGTGCTGAATATGAATGATGAACAGAGAGGAAAATGTGTTTATAGCAGGACTTTCCCCTACAGATGAACGATGTTTCATTTTTACTTTCCTTATATATATTTTAAATTACTCCCTCTCTTTGCAATCTTATAATTCGGGATACTCTGAAGCCCTGATCCAATTTGCTCTGCATATCCAGCTTGTCCCCAAGGGTCTCTTTACACGTTTCCTGAATCGAAGAACGAAGAGGGGTGGGGGTGGGGGGTTAGGATATAACGAACATTGAATTGGAAGAGTGCAGGTACCAGAGCGAAGTATGGTGAAGAATTTTAATCCTGGATGCAGATGCAGTATAAACAATGCTGTGCTGAATATGAACGATGAATAGAGAGGAAAATGTGTTTAGAGCAGGGTTTCCCCTATAGCTGAATCTGTGCGAAGAACTGATACTCGCTGCTTGTTATCTACATAATTAAAATTATTAATTGCGCTTCTATCTTTTTGTTTATCTCAGCGCGGAGAACTCACCTCTTTTTGTGAGAATTATTATAAAATTTAAGAATCTGATGTGGCCAGCATATGACATTCCCTACGGACCCAAATTCATTTCCTCTTAATAATCCATTGAGTTCAATTACACAAAATAACACCCATGATTGTTTGAAATTACACTGAATGTGCTCTTTTAATTCAATTTTCGTTTTCATTTGGTAACTGGGGGCATTTTCAAAGGCGGTGTAACAAAAATTCGAAAAACTTAATTAACTCTAGAACGGCTCGTCCTAGAGTAACGGAGTTGGTCTTATTTTTTTTTTTACAGTAAAAAATTATGTAACAAGCAAGAATTATATAAAACAAGCAATGAACTGATACATTTGAGCACACGTAATATTTTATTTTAGATTTCCAACATTTTTAAAGGCCATTTAAAAAAAAAAGGCTGGTTTTCATTCCTGAATCGTGCCATAATCTAACCAGCACCAGGGTAATGCTCAAAAGATTTATCTACCAAATTGTGTGAAATTTGATTCATTAGTGTTTTAGCTAAAATGGATACATATGAATTTTGCTGGCCGAAATCTAACCAAAATCTAACCAGCACCAGGTTATCTCACACGTGATATACCTATAAAATTTTATAAAATTTGGTCCAAAATTTTTTCAGTTAACCAGTTATTTTTTCAGTTTTTCAGAGCAAAGACAGACACACATAGTACACAGAGGTCATGCTAAAAATAGATTTTTCGAATTCTTGAAGTCCCAAAACGTGTACACCCGTCGAAAACTCGAGTTGCAATTTCGGCACGATCCCCATACTTTACAATGTATTATAGGGAAAGTGAAAAGCAAAAATTCTATTAAAAGTTCGACGCAAATTGTGAATTTTAAATTTATTTCCATTGTTCATTCCGTATATAAAGCAAAATAGCAAAACGTAATGGAGAATATATTCAAGCTATTGGGCTTGATTGTTGGTCATGCAGGGGGCGTTAGAATGCTCAAATTAACTCTCTAGAGAGTTTTCACAGACCTTGCAACAATGGCGCAAATGAGCTTTATTTGCTCCATTAGGAAGAGAATGCATATACAGCTTATAATCAATTATTGCTTGCATTAGTAATAGTACATAATGCTATATCTATATAATATGCATGTAACTGATTGACTGACTCAGCAGGTGTGTGTGTGTGTAGAAGGGGACGATGAATAAAAATTATAAGCTATAGATAGAATTTTCATTTTGGTGTCATTCAAATCGTCGCAGCTTCGACGATTTGAATGAGAGAAAAATTAAAAATTTTAAAATTTCGAAATGGATTTGGTGGTGCAAGGGATAATGAAAAAAAAATTAAAAACACTTTGAATAAATGTCGAATACTTCCATTCTGTCTGGATTCCCGGTTTTGGTCTCATTAGAACCGTTTCAGCTCTCAAATCGAAGACAGTTTCAACAAATTCGGTAATTATATAAAAGTATTATCAAGAAGCATGCATCGGTTTGCCTCTTCAAAATCTACGGCATTCCATTTTATTTTTCTTCGACCCAGACCCTCCGACCTACCCGAAAGTGTAAGGAATCTATTTGGACGGCCGAGAAGTGCCACCCAACTTTGAACGGGACCCAATGGGGGAAGCATCCACAGGGACCGTACCGTCACCTCCGAGAGCACTACTATCCGGGGTGACGACCGTACCCTCCTTCACCACCAACCTCTCGGAAAGATATACGAACACAAGATGATGAAGTAATTATTAAAGTATTTTAATATATGGACTATATCGCTTATTGAGGATGCCATCAATATTGATGATTGTTTAGAGTTGCGCGAAATATAAGTTAATTGAGTATTTTGAAATAGTTTTATATGTTGTCATCCTGAAAATCGACCAATATACAATTCAACGATAAAAACACAGCACCGTGAATCTTATACATTATTTTGTTTCTTTGGAAAACTAGTAAATCCATTGCATTATATAAGGAAAGTCATGTACTGCTTGCTCACATCAGATTTTTTTCAAAAGTGGCGTAGCGAAAATGTCAAGAAACTAAAATAGCTCGAGAACGGCTAGTCCTAAAGTAATGAGATTGGTCTTATTATTTCTGTCGTCAAAAATTATATATAAAATAGGCATTTAATTATTGATATATTTGAGCGAACGTAGTCTTATATTTTTAGATTTACGATTTTTGCCGGCCATTTCGCAAAAAAGATAGGTTCTTTTTTCCGAATTATACCAAACTCTAATCAGCACCAGGTTAACTTTCAAGTGATTTATTTACCAATTTTTGTGAAATTTGTTCTATTAGCTTGTTCTATTTATTATATTATTTGTTCTATTTTGTGAAATGTGTTCTACCGAAAATTGCCTTTATCCACTCTAGCTAATAGCTAGAGTCCACTCTAGCTAGAGTGGAAACAGGCAATTTTTTGGAGTCATTTCGCAAAAAAAGGCAGATTCTTTGATCCCGAAATATACCAAAATCTAATCAGCACCAGGGTATCCCATAAGGGACTTACCAATTTTTATGAAATTCTGTCAATTAGTTTCTCAGTTGGAGTGGATACAAAATCTGCATAGACAGACACACACACACAGGCAGACGTCACGCTAAAAATAGTTTCTTCGTGTTCTAGAGATCCCGAAACGCGTAGATCCGTAGAAACTCGAGTTGCGATTTTCGGCACGATTCCAATACTTTCCCTATACATACCGTGTATTGCAGGGAAAGTAAAAACCAACCCCGGGTTGCTATCTTTGGGATTTTATATAGGACGAGGGTCCGGTAAAAACTTTTTATATAGGACGAGGGCCCGGTAAAAACTTTTTATATAGGACGAGTGTCCAGTAGAAACGTTTTATATAGGACGAGGGTTCGGTAAAAACTTTTTATATAGGACGAGGGTCTGGTAAAACTTTTATATAGGACGAGGGCCCGATAAAAACTTTTTATATATGACGAAGGTCCGGTAAGAACTTTTTATATAAGACGAGGGCCCGGTAAAAACTTTTTATATAGGACGAAGATTTGTTAATTTGTGGCGATTTTCATTGGCATCCCACTCTGATCACCCAAAACTTATAATATTATTCAGTATAAAATATATTATTGTATTGTTAAATTGATTTTATTATTGTTGCTTTGAAAAGAGAACCGATATTGTAAAAAATATTTATCCATTGTAATTCACCATAGAAGTCAGCTGAGCAGTATTATTCATATTAAATATTTACTCGGCTTGGTTACCAGCATTTGCTACATAGATGTTACTTAGACGTTCTGGTTCTGGGTTTTTCGACACATCCACGAATATTATTCTCCTTAGAATAAATCCTCTATGAAATATTTATTTACGAAAAATGTTTAGAAAACTAAAACGACAAATTCCAGGAAAATATCTCATGGCCCGGAACCAGCCCGGACCCGTCAGTTAAGAAACACTGGCTTAAAAACGTAAAATTTTTATCAGTCACTAGACGAGTCGCAATAGCTATTTTGTAGCATTTCTAGTTTTCTCTTCTCTTTAGTTTTTCTACTCGGGAGACAGTATGAACGTTATAAATGATCCAAAATAAGAAGGAAATAGGGTTTTTCTGCTTTAAAGCATCTTAAAGTGCCATTCGCCAGCGTATTAAAAAGTTTCTAAGTACTTTTGTCTCGAGTTGCGCTGCGTGCTTATGAATAAAGTCAAGGTTTTGATAGCCGAAAATTTCCGCAGGAAATGTTTTTACCGTGAAATGTGAACTTTAATAACTTGCCCAAGCGACTGCTTAAAAAAAGACAGAAAATTATAAATACTTTGTAAGTAGCAGCGGGAAACAAATTTTATGGCAATTACATAATAATAAATATTATGAAATTTAAATATTGTGGATTTTAATAATGAACATTATGGAAATAAAATATTATAAATTTTAATTATGAATATTATGGAATTTAAATCTCTATATATTAAAAAAAAGTAACCGGAGTCGACGCTGTTTGAAAATTTCGCGTTTATCGCGATTCTTTGCTTCGTACCCGAAAAATTATTTCATATAATTGAACCTGAGTTGAAAAAATAAAATACATTGAACCCTATGGGATCTAATTTTTCAAGCATTTTTTAAGAAGATTTAAAATTCACAAATTGCTTCGAAAGTTTTAGGAAATATTCAAACTATCCCATAAAATATATAAAAAAAATTTCCGCAAAATATATTCAGTAGTTTTTTAAATAAAAATTAAAACAATCATTACACTTTTGTATGAAGCGATCATGTGACCATGATATAAAGAAATCACGTGACCCACTTCAAAATGAAATATGGCACTCATCTTGTGTCAAAATTGTGATTTTTAAAGTTCTTTTGAATTCATATTGAGTGTTGTATCCGTCCTAAAACCGCTTTATTTTTGCTTAAATTCGGTGCATCTACATACTGAAACAAAACAATTACAATATATTTGAGTTTAAATGATCATCCAACTTTGATTATTTCTACAACGAAGCCTAATTTTCACTTATGGAGAATGTAAATACCAAAAGATGAAAAAGAGTTGTATAAGAATTGCTGCATTTCTTTAACGCAAAATTATTTAACTCATGGAGTCTGCAATGCAGCTGATATGAATAAAATATTCAATGATTTTAGACGATTTTTTCGATGAAGTCTGAAGCATAGAGTTTAATTACTTGTACCTCCATGGTCTTAAGTTTTTAAATAAAATAAATTATTATAGTATTGTGATGAATGAAATGAAAGGAAAAAAGTTAATGAATGAAATGCTGCTTTTATAGAGAGAGAGCCAGGCGTGTTATATTTCGATGACGTCAGTTGAATAAATTTCATTTGTTTTCGATGAAGTTTTCAAATATAATAAATTAATGTAGTATTATGATAATTTTAAAAATATTACCGAGGATGTATCGGATTTTAGAGATGCTTAAACCAGACAATTTATATTTCAATGCCGTCATTTGAATGACGTTCATTTTTTTCAATGAAATTTTTAAGTTTTCAAATATAATAAATTAATGTAGTATTGCGATAATTTTAAAAATATTACCGAGGAATGTATCGCATTTTAGAGATGTTTAAATAAAACCGCATTGAAGTTTGAAAGTGTTTCATAATCAATTCCTTATGCATGATTGATCTTTCTTGCTGATATATCTTGTAGTTTAAGAAATATTTAAGGTCAAAATCAAAGACTAAATATTTGATCTGCGAGTTCGCGTCCTGGATAGACTAACAATAGCAAAGCCATTAATTTTTGCAAACAGGTACCTACATGGGTGAATTTTTGCTGGACGGAGCCCATTTTTTACTTTCTTTATATACATAATGTATAAGGAAAGTATTGTGACGGGGTCGAAAATTCGAATTCGAGTTTTCGACGGGAGAGCACATTTCAAACATCCCTGATCACGAATCAAACATTTTTGAAGTGATGTGTGTGTGTGTGTGTGTGAAAGTATGTGTGTGTGTGTGTCAGTGAGCCTGTGGAAACGATAACTGACGAACTAATGGACCGATTCAAACCAAATTTGGTACAAACATCACAATCCGTAAACACTGGAAGCCTATTGTTTTTATACGCAATCGAATGTTCAGAACCCTCTAAATTTTCGAATGAAATTTTGAAAAATTCGTCAAAAAATCAAAACCGCCAATAAAGTTACGCAAATAGACATTTCTTATGTAATTTTTCATTAGAAAACGATTGACATAAATTTTAGAGCGCTAACGTGAACCGTTCTCGAAATATTGTACATTTTTCAAAACAATTATCAAAAAGTCATATAAAATAAAATAAAAAATATATCCTTTTGAGAAACATGTTCACTTTTCATATGTAATACCATGCGATAAATTGGGTGATCTCATTCTCATGGATCTAGCTCGTTCCATTCATGAAGAAAGATACTTTGAATAATACTTTTGTATTTGAACGCCAATAGTCTTTTATCTGCTGTAAAAATAACTTATTTCTTAGTGCATAACGCTTTGCGAGATTTTGGCGACGAATTTGGCGGAATGTCGCCAACTTGACGACTTTTTGAAATGTTGCCAAATTAACGAAAATCTCGCCAAATGGATAAAAATGACGCTAACTCAATGAAAATGGCGACTAATTGTCGAAAATTCAATATCTTGGAAAAAATATTAGTATCTACTATAAGAAAACCTATTTTTTTTACTGTAAAAGTAGTAAATTCATTACATTATATAAGAAAAGTTATGTGCTGCCCAAATCAGATTTTTTGAAATGCGTTCCTTTTATACAAAAATTGATTTAACCTTTCTCAAATTTTAAGCAGAAGAAAATGTTTTATTGGCGTTTACTTAAATATAGAACGTGTTTCTTTTAATATTTATTTATGGGAGATAAATTCCGTAAAATTGCATTAACAAGTACTTCAATTGCAAATATTTGTACAGAAGATAGGGAAAATATATACCGCTAACGGATTCCTCGTATTCTAAAAGTCTTTCCTTAAAAGTACTGTTTCTTGAAATACGATCCTTTTATACAAAAATTGATTTAACCTTTCTCAAATTTTAAGCAGAAGAAAATGTTTTATTGGCGTTAAATGTTTACTTAAATATGAAACGTGTTTCTTTTAATATTTATTTATGGGAGATAAATTCCGTAAAATTGCATTAACAAGTATTTCAATTGCAAATATTTGTACAGAGGATAAAGAAATTCTGTAATGGTAAGAGATTCTTTGAATATCATAAGATATATTCTGCAAAAATATTTTTAATGGATTCAACAAAGTAATGCTTGCTAAAGTGGGTTCCATTTCTATAAAACTTGATTTCTCGCGTCTTTCAAATGTTCCGTAGAAAAAAATGTATTACTTAAAAGCGGTTCGTATAAGAATTATTTATTGGAAAAAGTTCCATAGGAATGTATTTATAAATATTTCATAACTCTACAAATGTTTCAATTCTTAGTATTTCTACGAAGGAGAGGGAAAATATGTAGAATAGGGACAATATATTAATATTGCAATGATCTACAACTTGCAATAATGATAGGGTAATGATAGGGTAATTGACTTTTTCAACCTATTTTTAACAGTAAACAATATATATATATATATATATATATATATATATATAAGATTTAAAATGAAAAAATAAAATATATAGATGGAATAATTGTTTTTACAGGGTTGCAGAAAGGTCAAGGGGGATTGCGACCCCTATTTCCTGGTTAGAAGCTAGCTTTGACTTCATGAAAACGCTCCCAGAGACTCTGCACGCCCGAAACAACAATCGATCATGCCCGTGGGGAAAAAATGGCCGAATCCCAGACAACATAAAAATGATCAAAATAACAAAAATTGGAAATTTTACTAACCAGCAAGACGAGAATCTTGGAAGAGTTGCATAAAGCGTATATACTTCGAATAGGAAAGCATACATAAAAAGTCGCGTCTAACTTATAGAGCCATCTGGATGTGAAACAATCAGATAATCCTAGGTAAGAGTTGAGTTGTATTGTATGATGTCGGATAAATTAACATAATTTTTATCACTATAATTTCTGCAAAAAACATCATAATAGTGTTGTACAAAGCGGAAGGGATATGATTGTTCCCGAGTTCCGTTGATTAAATGCATCATGCATTTATTCCTATATATAACTATATATAACTATAGTTAGTTGGTCTATAGTTACTTATTTGTAACAGATATGCTAGAGATGGGTTTTTTTGTACTTACCGTAGTTTATGCATAGTTTTCGATTAAAAATTTCACTTATATATATATATATATATATATATATATATATATATATATATATATATATATATATATATATATATATATATATATATATATATATATATATATATATATATATATATATATATATATATATATATATATATATATATATAAGGATATAAACAAGATGAAAAGAAGTGAGAACGGGAGTGACCATATGATTTGCATAGAATGATAGGGGTGGATTGCGACACCCCTTTCCCGCTTAAAGCAGCTTTTACGACCCGGGCAACGCTCACGGCACCAATGTAACTCAATGGTCAATCTCACGTGTGCAAAGATAGAAGCACCCGAACGAACACAGAAGCATAGATGGAACTAAGAAAGGAAGAGATACACCCTATATATATATATATATAAATTGAAATTTTTAATCGAAAACTATGCATAAACTAAGGTAAGTACAAAAAAAAACATCTCTAGCATATCTGTTACAAATAAGTAACTATAGACCAAGACTAAGGATCAAAATAGAAGGTAACTTATCACTATAATGGGAAGGGGGTGAGGGAAAGATGAGTATACAAAAATCATAATTAAAAAAGTATATATATATATAGATATATATAAAATAAAAAGCAAACACGGCGAAAATGAGAAAAGGCAATAATAAACAGCTCAAGATTAAAAATCAAGACATGGAGAACAATCAACTGAAACTACACAAAAAACGGCAGTTAGTTCGAAATTGCATTCTCGCCAGGACAGCCATGCAATTCGAATTAAAACCGATAGAATAGCCAGTTTCTGACAATGGCGATAGTATTTACCTATGGACACCATTGGAACTGTCTACCAGATAGTGGAAGGACAAATAATAAAAACTATATATATATATAATATAAAACTTGAAAAATTGCTACAATTTTTGTTGAATTGATTAAAAAGCAGAAAGCAAAAAATAATTTATAAAACAACTTGTAAAGCGCTATGCTGCAATTTTACGTGTGTATGCCTATATAAATTCCCAAAAAGGACAAGTAACAATGTACTCGTAATGTATGTAATTTTTACGGTTCTATAAGAGTCATGAAGTAAATAGGGTAGGGAGTATCGGCTACCGGGAGCGTTTGCCATGGCGGAAAAAAGCTTTAACCGGAATGTTGGGGGTCGCAACTCCTCCCGGCCGATACTCCTGTCACTCTTCTAGAAATTTACGAGTACATTGTTACTTGTCTTTTTGGGGAATTTATATATATATATTGTGGTGATTACTGCCCGGATTTTTATTTTCCGTAGTTTTTGCTAATAGTAAGTATATCAATATAACATTGTTTGCTGGTTTCTTATGTATGTTTATCTTATATATGTTCCTTTTATATCTTATCTAGATGTTAAAATATGTCCATATCAATGCATTGGATTACTATATATTTATATATATATATATATATATATATATATATATATATATATATATATATATATATATACATATATATATATATATATATACATATATCCCAATGCTTTAAATGAATGAAGGACGAATAAACAATAATAAGAACGAATAAATTAATCTTTCTTACCTGACACGTGTGGACAGCTGATCTTGATGCAGTGAATGTGCATTTTCTTCCAGTTTATTCCCATCAAGAGTGGATTTTGAGTGCACATCGACAGATTGTTCTCCAATCATTGTAGTAATCATCTTGCGAAATCAATCACAAAAATCAACTTTTGTACGAATATCATACACTATTTAACCACTACTCAATATTCTTGAGACACTGCGATGATTTTTGAGCTTTGCAAGTAAACGAATATAAACACTAAATTAATGAAGCAGTTGATATGCATAGTAGTTCCACCACATTCACTATATATAAGAGTTATTCAATCACTATAATAGAATATTTTTAAGTGCTATTTGCTTGCAGTGCTATACGGGAGAAAATCTAAATTTAATGATATCTTGTTATTGCATTTAATGATTTGATTTATTTGATATAATAATGAATTGTCCCAGATTTTTTTACCAACTTCAGCCGTTTTGTATTACGCGAGAAAATATTGCTTGAAATATTCTCTATAGATATTTTTTTTAAATCTATAATAAACTCTTCATTCACATTACATTCTTCAGTTCTCAAGAATATTTAACAACAAAAGTGAAGAAATATTTAATATTATTTTTTTTTGTGAGAAAAGTGATATATATATATATATATATATATATAAAGAAATGTGACTGTGTATCCACAAATATTGATATATTTCCGAAAAATCTAGATATTTTTAATCTATAATAAACTCTTCATTCACATCATTTTCTTCAGTTTTACTTATTTTTTACAACAAATTTGAAAAGTGATTTAACATTATTTCTTTGAGAAAAGTGATACATAAAGAAATGTGCCTGTGTATCCACAAATTGGCATAAATTTCGTAATTTACGTTATATCTTTTGTTCGTCGTTAACTTTACATTTGTAGAATTGCGTTATACCTTAATGTGATACAAGAAATTATTTAAATGTGAAAAAAATACAGATGTTTCATTATTATTTATATTATTAAAAAAAAGTGAAATTATACATTCATGCAGAAGGGAATTATCTGCGAAATGTATATTAATATTTAAAGTGTAAAACTTAATTAAACATAAAATTAATTCGAAATGATCAAGTAATCATTTTGTATATTTTCAATAAAAATATTAATATTAAAGCAAATGAATAAAAACATTGCTAAAACTCGTTTATAAAAGCTTCTATTATCTGTAATTTGCATGCTTGAAACAATTAAAGTAGATTTTAGCATTGTCTAGAGCATTTTTCAGTGCAATGCAATAATGTTGTGCAGAAGGAGCTTTTCAGTGCTATATAAATTGCAATTCCGTGCAACTATGTTGTGGTTATTAAAACAATGAAAACTGCTATCTTTCAAAATATTAAAAGAGAGAATATGTTGAATAAATCCTTGCTAGTAAGTTGAACTTACGCACGATATGCTGAAATCCAAAATCTTCCAATATCCAAATATGCGATAACAATGTCACTGTCAAATGCACACAAAAATTGACGTCAAGTTAACGGAAATCCGCAGTCGAAATTCAAATACTTATTCAACTTCAATCATAATTTAGCTGAAATCCAAAAGTGGTATTTCAATTTTTAGCAAGTAAAGAAAAATTCCACAAAAAATTCCACAAATGCTTCTAATTTCGTTTGCAGACGATTTTATTTTCAGATTGTGATTATTCTATGTTTAATTCTAACTCCATGCTTTTATTTAAATCTTACGTAATCGTAACTTTCACAGAATTTACTCAGCTTTCTCTATAATTTAATTGTCAAATAAACGCTTGAGGATAATAAACTGTTTATTTATAGATAATTTTTTTGAAGTTTTAATTTTGAAACATTTATTGGCTTATACATTTCTTGAAATGATTATTCTTTTTAAAAAGTTCAGAGTCTTGATTTATATTCTTTCCTTATAAATAAATATTTATGCATTGCTGCCTGTGTGATACTTTTAAAACATGAGAAACTAAATACACTGCAACATTTAAATTGAATTTAAACCAAGACTTCCTTTCGTGCTATAAAATGTTGCCACAACTTATTTCAACAAACAATATTCATGAAACTCTGCAATCACAATGAGCAATAACGAAGCGTGCACTTAGTACATTACAGCGAAACTATGTTCAAGACTTAAATGAAAATTAAACGTATACAAAGCACAGGTGCAACCACACATTTAAAATAAAATTCACCTCTTTATATGAATTATTCATGAACGTAAAGCACAAGATTCAAATCCCCGAAGTCAAACTTTTCCAGAATTTACATAATACCTTTAAACAAACATCTCCAGTTGAAAGCAACAAAACGCAAGCAGACGATATTTTATTTTCGTGCAACGGAACTCAAAATATTCTTACCTAAATATTTCCATTTAAAACATGGAGCAAAATTTAATGCATTTTGCAAACGTTACGGCTCCCGTTTGCATTGTTTAACTTCCGATGCAGAGAATTTTCAGCCGTTGCTATTGCTATTGACCGCAAGAAGTGCCGAAAGCTGACTGTTCTGTTTTGGGATAGAATCTCTGAGTTTGTGTGGTAGGTGGCGCTTCTGCGCTGGACATTTTCCATCAAAGGCAATCATCACTGAGTCTCCGGTTGCTAGGCAACGGGATGAGGAAGAACAAATCTAAAATATCTCGTTTAGAGAGTAATTAACGTAGCAAAACTTTTGCTGCTTGGTATGTTGTTTTAGCAGAACTCTGTGAAATGATTTGTCAATAACAAACGTTCAAATTCTGAATGTAATTTAGCATGCTTCATGCATTTATTGATTGTGACTGACAGATATACCCGACGTTGCGCGTTTAATTCTAAAAGTATTCAAAATGAAATTGTCCTTCAAAAATTTGAATTAAAATATTTAATTTAATTCCCCTAAAAAATATATATAATCTCTGTTCTGGCTATAGAAAATTATTTGTTCAGACAAATTCTAAAAATGAAACACCTTTGGTCCCGTTTGTAAATAAATTAACGAAAATAATACGAAATTTGATAAATATACGCTGTAATGTTTAGCTAAAAAGGTAGCAAAAGAATATATCCTTACCATTTTTATCCTAAAGCGACAATTGGTTAAACTTAAAAGAAAATAAATAATTTGAAAAATCTTTATCAAAACAAAACGGATGACCAAATAAACTGAAAATATCAATATTTCTCGTCATTTATTACCCCAAGACCGTATTTGAAATCTAACATATGATATAGTTCATCTATAAAATTTATTTTTATATTCTCTTTATTATTTAAATAGAATAAATTGATATCTAAGGTATGATACAGTTCAATTTTAAAATTCATTTTTATTAACACTTTACAACAAAGTTGAAAAGTGTTTATGACTTTGTTCATTCTGTCTGTCTGTCTGTCCGTTAGCACGATAACTGCTGTAAAAATGACTTTATCAAAATGAAATTTTAGTATGTTGTTCAGACGGTCTGTGTGATCTACGGGAATATAAATCAATAATATCACTCAATTAGTTTTGGATTGAACCCGGGTTGAAAAAATGAAATATATTGAATCCTATGGGACCTAATTTTTCAAACATTTTTTAAGCGGATTTAAAATTTACAAATTGCTTCGAAAGTTTTAGGAAATATTTAAATCATCCCATAAAATATATAAAAAAAATTTCAGCAAAATATATTCAGTAATTTCTTAAATAAAAATTAAACTAATAATTACACATTTTATAAGAAGAGATCACGTAACCAACTTCAAAATAAAATATGGCTTCCAACTTGTGTCAAAATCGTGATTTTTAAAGTTCTTTTTAATTCATATTGAGTGTTGTATCCGTCCTAAAACCGCTTTATTTTTGTTTAAATTCTGTGCATCTACATACTGAAACAACGCAATTACAATATATTAGAGTTAAAATGATCATCCAACTTTGTTTATTTCTACAACAAAGCCTACTTTTCACCTATTGAAAATGTAAACAGCAAAATACGTAGAATGAGTTGTATAAGAATTACTGCATTTCTTTAACGCAAAATTATTTAGCTCATGGCGCCTGCAATATAGCTGATATGAATGAAATATTCATTGATTTTACTGAGAGAAGAACGATTTTTTCGATGAAGTTTTAAGCATAGAGTTTAATTACTTGTATCTTCATGGTCTTAAGTTTTTAAATAAAATAAATTATTATAGTATTGTGATGAATGAAATGAATGGAAAAATGTTTATGAATGAAATACTGTATTTTATAGAGAGAGCCAGGCGTGTTATATTTCGTTGACGTCATTTGAATAAATTTCATTTGTTTTCGATGAAGTTTTCAAATATAATAAATTATTGTAGTATTGTGATAATTTTATAAATATTACCGAGAAATGTATCGCATTTTACATATGTTTAAACCAGGCACTTTATATTTCAATGCCGTCATTTGAATGACGTTTATTTTTTTCGATGAAGTTTTAAGTTTTCAAACATAATAAATTAATGTAGTATTGTGATGATTTTAAAAGTATTACCGAGGAATGTATCGCATTTTAGAGATGTTTAAATAAATTTGCATTTCAGTTGGAAAGTGTTTCATAATCAATGCTTTATGTATGATTGATCTTTCTTGTATTCTCTTTATTATATAAACAGAATAAATCAATATCTAATGTATGATACAGTTCATTTATAAAATTTATTTTTATATTCCCTATTATTTAAACATGATACATAAATATCTAACATTTGATACAGTTTATTTATAAAATGTATTTTTATACTATCTCTATTGTTTAAATAGGATAAATTGCTATCTAACGTATAACAATTCATTTATAAAATTTATTTTTATATTATTTGTATTATTTTAATAAAACAAATTGATATCTAACATGTGATACAATTAATCCATAAAAAATATTTTTATATTCTCTATTATTTACATAGGATAAATTGATATCTAAAGAATGATACAGTCCATTTATAACATTTAATTTTATATTCTCTGTATTATTTAAATATGATATATTGATATCTAATGTATGATACACTTTATTTAAAAAATTCATTTTTATATTCCCTGTTATTTAAATAAATAAATATATATCTGAAGTGTGATACGATTTATTTATAAAATTTATTTTTTATTCTCTCTATTAATTAAATAGAATAAATAACTATCTAAAGTGTGATACAGTTCATTTCAAAAAATTATTTTTATATTCTCTCTATTATTTAAATATGATACATTGATATCTAATGTGTGATACAGTTCTTTTACAAAATTAATTTTTATAGTCACTATTATTTAAGTAAAATAAATTACTATCTAACATGTAATACAGTTCATTTATAAAACTTATTTTTATATTCTCTATTATTTAAATAAAATAAATTGCTATCTAACGTGTGATACAGTTCATTTATAAAAAATATTTCTATATTCTCTCTATTACATATTTAATTAGGATAAATTAATATCTAACGTATGATAAAATTCATTTATAAAATTCATTTTTTTATTCTCTGTTATTTAAATATGATAAATTTATATCAAACGCATGATGCAGTTCATTTAAAAAAATATATTTTTATATTCTCTGTATTATACAAATAGGCTGAATTGAATGAAAATCATCTGCAGAATAAATACATTCGATACATACATTTGATATATATATATATATACATTTGATACATACAATAACTACATACAAAGCCCTTCAAAGGCAGGCTGAAATAATGGATTTGCAGAAGTAGAAAAGTGATTTAAATCATTAAACTTAATGTTGTAATATATCGGTAACATTTGTTCGTAAAAGAATCAAACTTTTTTCAGTTTTAAATGCGAATGCGTGAAGAAAATTTTAGTAATTTAAGAAAATTAAACGTATTAAGCCAGCGCGCGCGAAAATACAAATGTGACTTTTCAAATTTTATGAAATTTCTTTCATAATCATTAAATTTAATGTTACAATATCTCGGTAACATTTGTGTCAAAGAATCAAACTTTTTCAGTTTTAAATGCTAATGAGCGAAAGAAATTTTTAGTAATTTAGGAAAATTAAACGTATTAAGCCAGCGCGCACGACAACACAAATGCGACTTATCAAATTTTATGGAATTTCTTTCATGTTCTAGGCTGCTCTAAATGTATACATCTAATAAAAATAAGAATTCCGATTTTCGGTGTGATTCCAAAACCATCACTGTACATTGTCATAAACTGTAAGGAAAGTAAAAACCTGATGAAAGCAGTACATGACTTTCACTACAAACTCAAACTCATTTGCTGTTTCTTTCTGTCGTAATTCATTGAGTTTATATGCACAAAATAACAAGGATAATTGTTTAAAATGACACAATTTGCAATTTCAATTCAATTTTCACTTTCATTTAGTAACGGGGCGTATTTTAAAAGGCGCCAAAAATACAAAAAACTTGAAATACCTCATGAACAGTTAGTCTTAGATTAATCGGGTAGGTTTTATTATTCTCGTTGCCATAAAAAATGTATAAAACAGGCATTTAATTGATACATTTGAGCATATATATAGTCTTTTATTTCATATTTTGACGAGTTCTGTAGGCCATTGCTCAAAAACAGGTTTTATTTTTTTTCCCGAATCGTACCAAAACCTAATCAGCACCAAGGTGAAATCTAATCAAATTTAATTAAATAAAATATAATTGAATCAAATATAATTAAACCAAAGCTAATCAGCACAAGTAACATATTCACCAAATTTTGTGAAATTTGATTCAACAGTTTTTAAGCTAGAGTGGATCGCAGATCATTGCACAGACAAATGCAGATATAAGCGCGCACATAGACGTCGCGTTATTTTTTTTTGGGGGGGAGGGGGGAGGGGGGTCCTATAGTGCTCGAAACGTGTGGGTCCGTCGAAAATTCAAATTCCGATTTTCGATACGATTCCAATACTTTCTCTACTATACATTACCGTGTCTTGCAGAAAAAGTAAATAATACAAGAAATAATTTTTTATCTGCAAATTAATTTTTGCGACAATAATCCTATAAATACTGAGGCTGTTCTGAGCCAAACAAAATCCAGCAAAAATCCAAAGAATACTACTTTCGTCGAAGTTAAATCCGATTTTTGATAGAAACAACGACGCAAGATTAAAACGTGTCATGTTTAAGAAAACGAACTGTCAGAGATAAAGGGCTTAGCTTCAGAAATATCTCGAATTTTAGTTCTCCGCTTGACTTTTTTATACATTTATGTTACATTTATTTTTACTTGAATCACAGTAATGAAAAAAGTATCTAATATGGACAGCACATGACGTTCCTTACGGACTAAAATTCATAACTAACTGAATTGATTGTTTAATTGCTTAAATTGAATCGTATTGACCTGATAATAGCCAGTATATCTGATATAAACTGATTGTTAGTTATACCATTATTTTGTTTTTCATTGTTTAACACTTTCCAACATAGATGAAAAGTGTTTATGACTTTGGTCATTTTGTCTGTCTTTCTGTCTGTTCACACGATAACTGTCGTAAAAATGACTTTATCGAAAAAGAATTTTAGAACGTTGTTGAGATGGTCTACAGGAGGTTTGGGAATGAAAATGAATAATATCACCCAACCTGTTTCGGATTTAAGCCGGGTTGAAGAAATGAAATACATTAAACCCCATGAAATTTAATTTTTCAAACATATTTTTTGAGGTGTTAAAATTCACAAATTACTTGGAAAATTATAAAAAGATATTCAAATTATCACATTAAATGTGTAAAAAAAAAAAATGCTGCAGAATATGTTGGGTAATTTTTTAAATAAAAATTGAAATAACAGTTACACCCATATTACATCGTTTCCCGGCCGCCCATTTTTGCTTCTCTATATCTCCGGATGAGTCGGACTGCCTGGGTTTTCGACCCATATTACATGAAGAGATCACGTGATTCGTATAAATAACACCTCATATAATGAATAACCAGTTTGAATTTTCAATATGTCTTCTTTTCATGAAGTAACATCATGCATTTTGAAAATTCCCCAAGATTAAATATCTCGAAAGCGATTCGTCCAAGGGTATCTTATTAGTTTCGGCGTCAAAAATCACACGCAAAACATGTATTTAATGAATCCTTTGAAACATATTTATTCCCTTATTTCCGAATTTGACAGTTTTGCGGGCCATTTCGCAAAAAAAGGGCTAGTTTTATTTTCTCGAAACGTAGCAAAATCTAATCACCACCAGGGTAATTTACTGCCACATTCTAAGAAATTCGATCGAATAGAATTTTGACTACAGTAAAAACATTTATCAGCGCCTCAAGTTTCCAAAACACATATTAACATCTCCAGAATAGTCCCTATTACAGCAATGAGATTGATCTCAGATATTGGTATTGTATTGGTATACAGGGTCAAGTCATATTACTGTGACCACTTCCTAATTTTAACGTCAACAGCGCGTAGCCAATGAAAGAAGGCACTTGTCATGAGCTGGCTTAGTGGGTATAGTGTAGGTAGTGTAAAGCATAGTGTAGGCATTCTGAAAACATATCACTTGTTTCTGTAATGGCCAAAACGAGCGATTTATCAGATTTAGAAAAGGGGGTGATTATTGGTTTCGGGCCAAGGGTGCCAGTATTTACGAAACAGTGCAGTTTGTGAACTATCCGCGTAATACGGTGGTTAAAGTGTATCGTCAATGGTGAAATGTCACCATTGCGAATAAGCGATGTGGAAACTGCGGAGCACCACACACCATTGATGTGAGAGGTGAACGTCGGCACTGAAAGTACCTGAGGGTCGATCGCCGTGAGACAGATGGTCGAATGAACCAGGGGGTTACTGGAAATGTGTCTCAAACAAAACTTCAGCGATTCCTGTTGAGATGGGTCTCCGAAGCAGACCGATGGTCACTGCACCTATGCAAACGCTGGTGCATCAGCAGGAAAGACTTGCATTTGCACGGCAGTATTGGAATTGGACCTCCGCTGATTGGCAAAAAATTGCCTTCTCTAATGAGTCCAGTTATCTGCTTCATCGAACGGATTGGTTTATAAGGCGTAAAAGATCAAATAGCAAACACTCATCAACCATTGCTGGAAGAACATAAGGAGGTGAGGGCAGCGTTATTATCGGAAAATTTTCGTGGCATTCACTGGGTCCACTCATACCTGTGAAAGACGCCATGATCCGAATTCTTTATGAATCCATACTTGCAGACCACATACACCCATAGATGACCATTGTCTTCCCTGGAAGGGATGAGATCTACCAGCACGACAATGCGGCAAGTTACACACCGAGAAGTGCTCAAGAGTGGTTGGAGGAGCACGATGAAGACTTCAGAGTACTTCCCTGGCCTCCAAATTCCCCAGACAATTGAACATCAGTGGGATCACCTTACTCGGGTTGTTGACTCTATGGATTCTCCACCACGCACCTTCAGGCAGCTGTCAGATGCACTGCGGTCAGCATGGCTTCACATAATTGTGAGCACCTTCCAACATATTATTGAGTCACTCCCAGCTGGTCTACCTGCTGTCCGCGCTGCACATGACGGCTACTCTGGTTATTAGCTGATGATCACAATACAGTGACTCGACTGAATAGTATAAAGGATTATATTGATAGAATATTATATTGACAGAATTATATTGATAGTATTGTTTGAACAAAAATTTCGAGATTTTGATGCTAATATATATTTTAGGACCTTCTGAACACGTTTTGACTATTTTTAGAGTGATGTCCGTTTGTCTGTTGTCGATGTCTTGTGTAGGTGATATATGCGACAAATATTAATGAAATTCCATGAAACTTGATATCCGGCTTTGTTAACGAAAAATCTAGAACTTGATGGAATTTTTTTGAAATTCGAGAAAAAATTTCGAAATTTATTTTAAATTTTATATTTACTTAACATGCTTACGTAAGACTAAATTTGACATAATCATACATAAAAGGGGTTATTTATGGCTTAATGATCACGTAACTTAACAGTTTCCGTCATTGTTGTGTTAAACAACCGCGATACAATTTTGTGTTTGTGACGTCATTAACCCCGTCGGGGGAAGGGGGGGGAATATATTATCAAACTTGATACCAATCTAAATATTATTTCAAGTCTTTTAAAATGAAGGGTAACATGTTGTAATTTTAAACATTTGAACCCACAATTTATTTTTTCCAAATATTTTTCTTGCAAAATTCGAAAAAAAAAAAATAATAAAAATAAAATAATAATAATAATAATAATAATAATAATAAAAATCTGATGTGGGCAGCACATGATCTTCCCTGCAGACTCAAATTCATATGCTCTTTATTTCTTTAATAATTCATTAAATTGAGTTTAATTGAATCAAATAACACTAAATTTGCATTTTTAATTCAATTTTTGTTTTTATTTGATAATTGGACATTTTTCCAAAAGTGGCATAACTAAATGCGAAAAATCTCAAATATCTCGAGAACGGTTAGTACTAGAGTAATATAGTTGTTCTTATTCTTTTCCTCATCGAAAATTACGTATAAAACAAACATTTAATTGATATATTTGAACATACGTAGATTTTTTTAAAGATTTTGGCGATTTTTGAAGGCCATTTCGTAAAAAAGGCAGGTTGTTCTTTTCCGAAAAATTCCAAAATCTAATCAACACCAGAGTATCTCACAAGTAACTTATCTACCAAATTTTGTGAAATTTGGTCAATTAGTATTTTAGCTAGAGTGCATACATGACATTTTTGCGGGCCATTTCGTAAAAAAAGGTAGCCTGTTCTTTTCCGATTAATAACAAAATCTAATCAGCACCAGAGTATCGTACAAGTAACTTATCTACTAAATTTTGGGAAATTTGGTCATTTAGTATTTTAGCTGGAGTGGATACATGGAACTTTTACTGGCCATTTTGCAAAAAAAAGGCGGGTTCTGTTTTTACGAAACGTACCAAAAACTAATCAGCACCAGGGTCATACTCAAGTGACTTACCTATCAAATTTTATGAAAATCGGTCTGTAAGTTTTTGAGTTAGAGTGGATAGATACATTGCACAGACACACAGACAGACAGGCAAACAGACAGACACACAGACAGACACACACACAGACAGACACACACACAGACGTCACGCTAAACATAGTTTTTTCGTATTCTAGAAGTCTCGAAACGTATAGATCCGTCGAAAACTCTAGTTGTGATTTTCGACATGATTCCAATACTTTCCCTATACATTACCATGTGTTGCAGGGAAAGTAATAATAATAATATTACAAACTACTTAAAAATGGATTGTGGTATGAAAAAGTCGACTGCAGTCACGCTCCAGTTAATTAAATGTATTTAAAGATTGCATAGGCATTTCAAATGTATCATTATTAGTAATAAATTATACATTCGTTTTCTTTTCCTTAAAAATTTTTTATCTTTTCATCGAAAAATTGTGATCCCTCTCCTCAATATTTTTTCTGGCTACAAGCCTGCATATATTGCAGGGACATACACATACAGGCAGACGTCACGACAAAAGTAAGTTTTTCATCTTCTAGAGTGCATGAAAAGTGTTAATGTATTGAAAATTACAGTTCCGATTTTCGACACGATTCGAATACTTTCCTTGTACATAACCATTTTTTGTGCCATATATTATTACATGGTTATTGTATGGTAACTTGTATGGTTATATTATACTATTTTTGTATTGTTATTGCTCTATATACACTACCCAACATAGAAAATGCAACACCATAAAGCTTTCTCTGGCTGTATAATTATGCAAATTGCGAAACAAACGCTGATGTTTGCAAAGGCAATCATGTATGCAAAGGATCTGAAATGCAAGTAGATCACTTGATTACAGCACGGGATAAAAAGGAGGATAAAAACGACAGATGAGCCAACAGTTGTTACTATCTGTCGCATATGGAAATCCATTTTCCGAGCTATTTTTCAATGCAGAAGACACTCGCTGTTGAAGAGATACCTGACTGATAACACCTAAGTCCTTTCAGCATTTGGACGATTGTGCGAGGAGATTCATTTTAGGCCTACGTATGGCTGGGTGGTCGTACCGGCATATCGTCGCTGAAACTCACGCAGATACTTCCACTATGCAAAGGATTTGGAAAAAATGGATTAATTGTATTATTACATATATTATACATTACCTTGTATGGTTATATTATACAATTTTTGTATTGTTATTGTTGTATATACACTACCCAACATATAAAATGCAATACCATGAAGCTTTCTCTGGCTGTATAATTCTGCAAATTGCGAGACAAACGCAGCTGGTCGATGTTATGCAAAGGATCTGAAATGCAAGTAGATCACGTGATTACAGCACGGGATAAAAAGGAGGATGGAAACGACAGATGAGCCAACAGTTGTTACTATCTGTCGCATACGGAAATCCATTTTTAGAGCTGTTTTTCAATGCAGAAGACACTCGCTGTTGAAGAGATACCTGGCCGATAACACCTAAGTCCTTTTAACATTTAGACGATTGTGCGAGGGGATACATTTTAAGTCTACGTATGGGTGGGGTGTCGTACCGGCGTATCGTCGCTGAAACTCGCGTAGATGCTTCCACTATGCAAAAGGATTTGGAAAAGATGGATTGAAGAATAACATTTGAATCGTCGCAGTGGTACAGGTCCATCCAGACGTACGTCACCACGAATTGTTCGACGCATTCGAAGGCAAGCAGTGGCAGCCCCACAAACGACGACTGTCGACAATCTGCAGAATTTGCAGAGTACATTGGATGTTCCAATATCAGCGAGAATGGTTTCCCGACGATTGATCGAAAATGAATCTATCCTGAAAGACGTATTTATATGTTCGCTGTACGATCTGCTACTTACGCCAAGGTAGTCGAGTTCCACTGTTGCTCTTATCAGTTCTAGTATTTAACATAGGAAACATTTTTAAAGATCCATTCGTTTTATTCAATAAGACACGGTTATCATTCCGATCCATCAGAGAGGAAGGGTCATTTAGTTCCATAAGTTTACGTTCCAGACAGATAAGACATATACTCACCAATGTGTTGGAACTAAGCATTCGCAAGAAGTAAGGACCTAGTAACGAGAGCCATATTTTTAAAAGAAGGTATTGCTACAAAGTTATTTATCTATTAGAAATAATTACTCATACTTCTTAACTATTTAAAATATATTTCTTCTATTTAAAATTTCATGGTTTTTTGTGAGAATTATCCTTATATTTCTGCAATTTGAATATTGATTTATTGCATTCGTTAATAGTAAAGTGTGTTTTCACATATGGAAAAATCACATCATGTAAAATTTATTCATATTGTGATCTGACAATATCCAGAATGTGTTTTATTGTAATTTTCTATGAAAATATGGAAAACAAAAGCCTAATTGTGTTATGTATTTTATTACAGATTTGTTCGATTATTTAAGCACTTAAATTTCAATCTATAGAATTGGAATGTTTTAAGAAATAGGTTAAAAAAAAAAAGTCAAAATGTTAAGAAATTAAAGTGAAATTACTTTACCGATAAAATCATTTGTAATCATTGATTTGTCATGAGATTGTCAGTGACGCACATTCTGTGCATACTGAATTTCATGTAAGCTTCTTTTTATCAGACATAAGAGTCCCGTCCACTGTTTCAGCATTGCCGTTTTTCACAAACCTCCAGAAACTAAATGCTGTTAGTAGCATTATATAAATCACTGTTTTATATAATATAACAAAGTTGTTATATTTTACATATTGAATACATGAATTTTGATTTTTATAGTTCTTAATTGACCTTAGTTTGTTGCACTTTCTGTGATTTGAATATTCCTTATAAAAGACTGTATATTGTTATGAAATGCATGTCTTGTTTATTAATTATTTCCGTCTAAATTATATATTCGGCAATTTCATTTTTACTTTCGATTCTAAAACTTGTTCTTAAATTTTATTCCAAATTGATAACGCGCCAGTTCTGTAATTCGGGCTTTTGGATCTTTCCCGCCAGTTTCGGTAAACCTTGGCGTAGTGTTTCGTTCCCGCGTGTTTGTTCATGTACCGCTGATTTGCATTTCATATTCTTTAGCATGGGAACTTCTTTTTCTGTCGTCATGAACTTGCGCAGGTATACTAAGACGCTTAAGCGTGGAATTTGTGATTAGATTCAGTTGGCGATGTAATCTTAAAGCGGTAAGTCGCGTTTAGTCCGCGAGGCACGGCATGAAATCGTAAATGCCTTATTCTAAATTAATTGCATTTTCTAAATTATTAAGAGTAATTGATGTAATTATTGAGATGCCACGTTTTATTCCAAGATTTAAATGTAATTGATAAATATGTATCATATACAGAGATGTCCAGTATTCTGATTGTGAAGAGGAAATATGATCTGATTCTTGAATGTTAATCTTTAACGACTTTCCTTGGAGAAAGACTATTGATTTTGTGAGATGAATATCCGTGTTTTGCCAAAATAAAGAAGAAATTACTTTTATGGAATATATTTGCCTGATCATTCAAATATTCAACATTTCCGTATCCCAAGCTGTATCGTCACTGTTTTCGCCTTATCATTCGGCCATCCAAGTTCTTTTAACTCAACGCAAAACCACTTGTTTGTTTTGTTTTTCCAATATACGATCTAACCCAAGTGTTGTGCCAGAGTGTTGCGATACCCTTTGGAATCACCAATAGTCGACTTGAGCCTGGTCCGATCCTTCCGAGGTATCCAAACAACGGAATTTTCACTCCTCGATCGTGACACGTCAACACCACCCCCGCGACAACCCTTTTGGAGTACAACCGCCGGTGCAGCAACAGTGGTTACCGTGACCACTACAATTGATGCCCTGACCTCTGGCATTTCGTCATACTACAATTGGTGCCGCTTGTGACATCATAACAATATTAACTTGAGATTGGAAGGATATTATTTCTTATAAAAATCTAAATTATCCCATATAATATGTACTTCTTTGGATTCTTTTCTCTTGTAAGATTTCAAAAACATAATTTGGAGAAATGAAATTAAAAATTGAGGTGGTCCATAGAAGTATATGACAAATCCCTGGTAAAGCAGTGACTCATATAGTGGGCGTGGCTTAAGTATAGGCTGCACATGTAGTTTACATACTATATGTTGTAAAAGAGGGATACATGTTGTAAAATAATAGATTATATTAATTGGAATGCATACGACCGTAAATCAGATTACTAGAAGTTAAAGAGATTGTCTGTTGCTTAACATTACTCTTTTTGCACACTTTTTGTTGGGAAAAGGAAGCATCAGGAAAACAAGCTAAATGATAAAATTTTAGACATTATTTTTCATCTGTTGAAATATATAGGAACATTCCTGTAAAATATAAACATTGCCAAAAATGGTCATGCAACCACCACTAAATGATTCTACATAGTATGGTTCAATTGTGTCTTAGTGGAGTTGTTCGTATACCTATTACGCTTTGTTCTAGGGTCGTATAGGGATTACGTTTCATTAGGGATGCGGGCTCTAGTTTGAAATATATAATTACTATCAACGATTACCCGGCATTGCTCTAGATTTACTAGGCAAAACTATGATAAAAATTACACCGGAACATATAGAGCCGATTGCGATATATTACAGCTGAATATATCGAATTTTAGAGATGTTTAAATAAAATTAAAGTTGGAAAGTGTTTCATAATCAATGCTTAATGCATGATTGACCTTTTTTGTGATTTCTTAATACTTTTCATTGTTGAGTAAGCCTGTGAGAAATAAACCATGGTGATAGTTTCCATTTAAATTCATATCTCAAACCTGCGATTTTCAAAAGTGTCTAATACGTTCAATAAACTCCCACAAAACTCAGAGATTTAATTGACTTTCACGTTTTAAACCAACAATTTCCAACCTTTTTCATTGTGAATTATGGAGTTAGAGAGTAGAACTCCTACGAAAAAGTGTGGTTTTTCACTAATATCTCGAGAACCACTAGTCGTAGAAACTCAAAACATGGCCTATGTTTTAAGTGGGGTGATTTCAAGACTATGACAAATTTCGTAAAATTCGGTCCAACCGTTCTCCACTTATGGTGGATCATACATACATACTTTTCTTCTTTATAGATGATGACAAAAGTCTAAATATAATAACCCCTATTTAAGATTGATTTACCTCTATGTCTTATAGGATAAAACGATTGAATCGTTAAACGTCATTCATTAAATATTATTTATTCGTCATTTGTTGAACGTCATTCATTAAACACTAGTACAATGCCTAGAAGTCTTTTCTAGGCACTGTAGAGTTGACTTGACTAATTTGTGGGGGAAAATAGAATGTAGCATAAGGGCTATGACGCATGGGTGTTAGGATTTACATTGGCCCCGTCCCCGTCACGCCCATACTTACTGCTAGAACCTAATATATATAACATATATATAGCAGTTTAATATATATAGCAGCATCACCGCTATTAAACTTCTTTATAAAAGTGAATCAGGCAGTGATGCCCTATAACGCTCTTCTTATGAAATTTGGAATCTAGACTTATGAATATCTTTAATTAATATGAAATAAAAAGGATAATATACTTAAGTTTAAAATACACATTACTTTTATGTGCAGTGTATAGAAACCTAAATTGAGTTACTTTATTTATTACTAGAAAATGAACCTGAGTTGTTAGGGATTTTCCCTCTTTTTATTTAACTAAAGAGAAGTACTTATGAAGCGAGAATGTAAAAGTCTTCAAATAACATATATTTTTTTAATAAAACACATTGTAAGGGACCATCCACTTTTATCGCCAACTATAAGGGTACTTCCCATGTTTGAGGAACAGGTGTGAAAACTCAGCTTCCAGTTGATTTTGTATTAGCCATGTCGGAATCCTCCTCTCCGCTGGCCCCTCCCCGTAGTCCCGCCCCTTTTGCCTCGCTAGTACGTTGATCATCGACTCGACAGAGTTCCACGGAAATCACCCGTTTTCGAAATTTCCCTTTATTTCTATGAGAAATTTTTCTCCTTATTCTAAATTAAGCGTCACCTAGTCTTAATTGGGACTTGTCCTAATTCTCTCTAACGTGCACCACTTTCTTCTCTCTAACGTGCACCACTAACGTTCCACGGGATCCCTATCACATTAAAAATATTTCTATGATTCACTAACCTTTTTTGCTATGTTCGGAGATTAAAGCAAGCCGTAACGCAGCTTTGCTAGGCACTCCAAAAATGAGAGATTCCTCGAGTCCTTGAACTTCCATATAAACTTTTAAATTAATATTTTTATCTACCATAAATATATATGTATAAGATCTTATAAAATATAAAATTTTGTTCAATGAAAGAGTAGTAGTAGAACAAAATGTATTCCTAGTAAGTGAGTTGTCCTGAATAATGGCGACTTACGAGATTTTATTATGGTTGCTACAGCAAACGGGGAAAGTTGGCTTAACACTTAACTATCGCCATCTGCTTACTACCAACAAGATGTTAAAAGGAGAAATAAGCGTACAAGGGTTTTCCCTTCGAGTAAAATCCCTTCTCGATGGGCGCTGGTGTGATTTCGCGCAATGCTTCTTAGGTGATGGAAAGAGATCCTTTGTCTAGGAGGAGAAGGAAATGGGTTATTTCTTTGGCAAGTCATTGTATTTGTGTGTTGTATTACCATGTGGGACGTGGGCCGACTTTATTACAATTTTAAGATGTTAATTTAATATTTTTGTCACTTCATTTACATGGTTGACATGTATTTAATCGTGTATTACAATTCTGGGCTGTGTACATTTGATTTTCCGATTGAGATTGTCTTAAAATGACCCATTTGCTGAGTTTCTTGCAAACACAACGGTACGTGAATTATTTCGATCCTAAAAGTATTTAATCTATTGTTTTATTTAATATGCATATGTAATCGCAATAAACCCCTTTAGAAATAAAGGATCTTGTCTTTTAGGATCCTTATCATGATTATATTTACTCATTTGTATACTTAGAACTTTTGATTTTACCAATCTTAAACCAATTAATTAGCTTGACATAAGTCAGTTGATTAGCTTGTTAGAGATAGAATTATTTTTAATTTTCTGTCTGTTCAGGCTGATTTGCTGGATGTGTTGAAGCAGATAACATTGGAAATAAAATACTTTTAGATTATTTATACTGTGATTTTCTTTTTATGTAAATATGTTTATATAATGAATATGTGTAAATAAAAATTGTTTGATTAAATTTTGCTTAGCTTTACTCATGTTTCATTATTTTCTTTGTCTAATTTATTTTTATAGGACATTTTTTTTTGCTTGGTAGGAACCATTATTGATTTTACAATTATTACAGAAGTTTTTTTATTCTCCTTAATTTCTGTAGTTTAAGTTACACTTCTGCTAAAAGAGTTTATCTGAAAGAAATATGTAACATATAGAAGAGTTTCTTTCTTAAAAACATTTCATCTGTAACTTATAAATTGCAGTTATATTATTAAAATTTACAAAAATTATCTTCTACGAAGAGTATAAAATATATCTGTGAAATAAAATCTGAGAATAAAATGTATCTGTAGAGCGAAAATAATATTTAGTGTGAAAAAAAATTGTGGAACTTCTTACTCTTTATTTGTTTTACATGATCATGTCAAAGGTAAGTACATTTATAATTTCTATTTTGTTAATCACATATAAAAGTGCACTTGAATTTGAGTGTAAAAGTTTTTTGTAAGATCATGCATGCAAAATAAAATTGTTATTTTAAGAGAAATTAGATATGAAATAAAATATAATTTTATTTAACCGTAATATCTTTTAATGATAAAGAAAAAATTTATGCAAGGAAAAAGCATACAAATTTATATTCTTATTCTGAATGTAACTGGAGGTATAAAAAAGCAATTTTTTTTTTATTTTGCTTTAAAAAGTCTTTATGTAAATGAAAATATGTTTTCCATTTAAATTGCAGCACTTGTCATACGATTATCAAAGTCCAAAAAAGAAAAAACGAGAAGAAACAATAAAAAATCCTTCCTTCATCCCGGATTCTCGTCCTGTAACATTGATTTTCCTGCAGGACAGGGCGTTAGCAATCGCGATACGGGTGTTTACATTGGGTCTACGGAAGCTTCCTTTCTTTACGGTTAGAGATTCTTTGGCTACAGGTCCTAGAAATATCGTGCTATTCTGTCGTTGCACTCCAGTAATCAGGGAACTACATTCTGAAGCGTCACTCCAATATGAGCCCACGACATCTTTAATATGTAATTTCACGTAGACACTGCACTCCACTAACCATTGGAACTACGATGTAAACAAAGAGCGTCTGCTATATTTGGCGAGGTTCACTCTCATGGCGATTTTATCTACTTCGGTGAAAAAAAAAAGGACCGGGCTGTAATTTTATAAGTTTTAAAACTATAAAAATGATCAACATTTAAAATTTCTTTTATTTGTAACAATTACATTTATTAGTTTAAACAAATTTAAATAAATATAGATATACTATATTTAATTCATGTAATCATAAAAGAAACAAAAATGTAGACATATTGCATTGTTTCACTGTATAACATTTTGAACAAAAAATTACAAGCTAACATACTCAAAAGACTGAAATATTATATATTATTTTCAGTCTAAAAAATATATTGGCGTTTTGATTGTTTATATAATTGGTTCTTGATTTATTTTGGGATGCTGATAACATAATGTTTTTTTTTTTAAATATACAGATATTTTTATATAATAAATAACAACAAATTTACATAAATGTAATATTAAATTTGTGGAACTCAAACGTTAATTACCTGGCAGGGAGTTCCTCAATATTTCATTTAATATAATGTATATAAAAATATATACATATACAATATCAAATTCAACTTAACTAGCTCTAAGAAAACTATCCAAATATCAATTTTTATGCATTTTATTAAAATGCGAAAACCGCTTTAACTAATATTACCACTGCCTTTTAGAATTTTGCTTAGTCGGCAGTGAACATGCCTAACTATTTTCTTATGATAAACATGTGTGTACTTATGACACGTATATAGGATGATTAAATAACAAGTATTATTTCTATTCTAAATAAAAATATATTACATGCCGTGTAACGTAATCAATTTCAGTTAGTAATCCATTTCTTGAAATAATCTATTCGAAATTCTCAATTATCTCAAATAATCATTTTTGCACGCTACTCAAACACGATAGAAGAAAGCATGGTTCTAGTAAGTCTGTGAAGGAAGAAGTGTTTCGTTCAAAGTTAAATACTGTTACATTAAGAGAATATCTTGGAGAAAACCATTGCTGACCATTTCTGATTATGCCAAGCTCGCCAAATCTAAAATAGGTTACTATTTGGGAGGCGCTGCAAAAGCTGGAATGAAACGTCTGCTTTTTTGACGTCTGTATATTAATCTGTGGTCAGTAGTAACTGAATTACTTGAATAACAAAGCTTTGAAATCTAGTATTCCATTTCTCTGGTTGGAACTAAGAGTGTTGAAGACCCAGACCGTCCGACTCGTCCTGAGGACTTGAGCATCTATTTGGACGGCCGGGAAGAGGAACTAAGAGTGTGACAAAGATTAAAATATTGCAATTCGTTCCAAATCGTACAGGGTGTCCGAAAATGTCCTTTAACGCCCACAACATTTTACATACCCTTCGGCGCTAAGTCGCTCAACCAAGTATATCTATATAAAATATTTTGGTCTATTTAGTTTTCTGCAATTGTCTATTTTTTCATTCTATTTCCATTCAATTTCATTTATTTTATGTTTTAAGTATTGAGTACTTGGTTTTTGACAGTGTATTGGCTTCAAGGCGTGTCGTCATGACATAAAGCCAGGTTAACGTGAAAGTGGGGTTCACATTCTCCCGGCGGCTAATTTTGATACATTGCTGTTCTATTATATTTTAATTATATATATATATATATATATATATATATATATATATATATATATATATATATAGGGTCCGAATTGGTATAACATATATCGAGTGCTTGCTAGAAAGTTTTGAAGTCTGAGGAATTGCGGGTGGTAAAATGTTATGGGCGTTAAAGGACTTTTTGGACACCCTGTGTGAATGTCTACGAAAATATAAGGTAAGTGTATCGGTAGTGGGCCACGTACCAATAATGGGCCACTAGTTTTCAAAGTGGAAAAACACATTTCAAGGTCATACTTGTAAGGTAACAGAACAAATGCTGATTGGTTGAAACTCTTATCAGTTATCTCCCCCTCGTCGAACCCCCGTCGTTAATTTAACTTTAAACAACGAGCCCATTCCCTGGCAATCTAGCTACAAGTACCTAGGAGTGTACTTGGATTCAAAATTAACGTGGAAACTTCACATTTCTGAAATCTGCCAGAAAGTGAAGTCTGCACTCGCCCATATGCGCCCCCTCTTGGCTGGAAACAGCCGCCTGTCCACGAGAAATAAGTTATTGCTGTACAAAGCCTGCATACGTCCAATTATGACGTACGGATCTCCAATCTGGGGAACCGCAGCTGAGACGCACCTTAAGAAGCTTCAAGTTGTGCAAAATATTGCACTTCGTACGTTTGTCAAGTTTCCGAGTTACGTCCGGCTAGAAGTTCTGCATAGAGACCTCAATATTCAACCCTTTTTAGAACATATTCAAAATTTGGCTCAAAATTTTTTCAGAGGTCTCAGTGGAGTAAGCAATCCCACGTTAGATAGCATTCCGGGGTATAACCCAACTCACCCGAAGGCGCGCAAGCGCCCTAGGGCGTTACCGTAGCGTCGCCCTAAGGATGCATTCCTGCGCCCTCCACGGGGTCGTCGTATCTAGCATTGTTTTGCATCTCCCCCCCCCCTTCTTGTTTTGTTTTCAGAACTCTAGTTATAACCGTGCCCCTCCCTTGCTTTTGGGAATTCGCGTTGCATCGCCGAACCTTCAAACTTTTTTTTGTAATGTTCGGTACCCCCCCCCCCCCCGTCTCAAGCTCAAGGCCCTGCGTCCTTCGGGGCGCTCTTCTTCCCCCTCTCTTTTTCTCTCGCTAGGCGCCCGCTTGGGCCCTAGCTCTTTCTCCTCCTTCTGTAGACTTGGGGAAGGGCCCGACTTCGGTCGCAGCTCCCCCCCCCCCCCAAGCATACTCTCTAATGTAAGTTCTATCACTTATGTTTTCCTCTTCGTATCTCTTTTCCTTTTCGTCCGGAGTTTAAAGGGGGGGATTCCTTCCCCTCCTGGGCACTCGGTAAAACCCCGTCCTTGAGACGAGAGGCACAATCTCAGTAACCTGCTAGTTTTTGAGGTGGAAGGATACTTTTCTGAAGTGATCGCACAAAGGGATTTTTCTAGCTCATTCTTATTGCTTTCCTCAAGAGGCAAGTATTCATTTAATTTTTTTTTCTCTAAAAGCATATTTAATTTGGTTTTAAAATGTTATATTTCCATTTCATTGTATACTTAATATTTTATAAATAATGCTTAAAAGACACAAAATGAACAGATTATTAATTTTTAGGGGAGGCCCACTTTTGGGTCATTACTTTTTAAATTGTTCCAGTAGTGGGTCTAGAAGTTAGTATTGGTTAGAAAGTGATTGTTGCAACTGAACTAAAATCCAAGAATGTAGCAATATCACCGATAAAGAAGAGAGAAATGGTTTTCTTTTTAAATTTTGGAAGAAAAAATTGGAAAAGTGAAGTTAGAAACATTCTTAGAAAATAAAGGCGAATGGAAATGCCCTGTGGAGCAAAAAGACCTTTACTATTTATGATTGGAGACAAAGGAAACTTCGAACATGAAACCATTTTCACAGGGTGCACCAGTAAACTCTGTTGAGACGGCATGCAACGAAGAGCCTGTTGAGCTGGAGCATGATGAAAGTACCGTTGAATCTGCTGAGGTGGATCTTAATATTCAAGAAGGCTCGATTGAGCTTATTGGGGATGCAATGCATCCAATGTCATTAAATGCTGTCCATCCTATTTCAGGTCCATCCAAAAATGCACCATCTCCCTTCAAGAGAGATCTTTTCTAGCCAGAGGTTGGAAGGTGACAAGATAAAGAAAAAGAGAAGACAAAAAAAGCTTCCTACAGTTGTGACTTCTCCTCAAATGCTTCAATATTATAAGAAGAAAGAAGATATTAAAATTGCTACAACTGCAGGAAAAGAGAGAAAAAGAAACTGAAAGAGAAAGGAAAAAAGAGAAAGAAAAAAACTGAAAGAGAGAGAAAAAAATTGAAATGGAAGAAAAGAAAAGAATGATTGCAGATCAGAAGAAAAAGTGAACCAAAAAACTTTCATCTGAGTCTTCTACTTCTTCTTCTTTTTTTCTTTTTGTAAAAAATTGGCAATAAAAAAAATTGTAAAGTAAGATTTAAACTACATTCGCTTTTAATTAGGTACCTTTTTTATACATATATTTTAGAAATTATGTTAATGATAATATATAGCGAAATATAACTTTCAACAAATCTTATACATTATTTGAGTCCACTATAGGTACATCAGAAATTTAATAGGTCCACTACTGGAACATAAAGGAAGTTAAAGCTTTTTGTTAAAAAAATAATAATATTTTGTTTGCAATTTGATGTGATAATAATTATAGATAAGAGTTTAACCAACGATAAAAACATATATTTATGCTATAATTCCCTAAAGTTTCAATGATAATTGATTGAATGATCTTAAGTTGCCCACTACTGGTACACTTACCTTACTCTTAATCATCCATTATATGTCAAAAAAGTGGGTGGCTATGCTTCAAGTTAGTTCCTTTAATAGCTTGAAGGCCGATGACTATTGAGGCCAAAATGTCCATTCGCCTCCCGTCAATAATTAAGCGAACGCTTATGCGCATTTTGGTCAAGTGAGGACTTACAGTTGCGTGTATGTACACAAGTACTAAAGCAACAGACCATTTTAGGAACTTGAATGTTTGGAATAAATAGGAGAAGTACAGTCTAATTGGCGAAAATATAAATAAACTTTCAAATCTAGAGCCCAACGTTCATACTTTTATTAATGACGTAATGGAAGGTATAATTTGCAAAGTGTTTATGAAACTTCTGCAATTAACATTTTATCACAATTATAACATTTCATTATTGAAACTACATCGTTTGCTTATCTCATGTTAAATTAATTCTTCCGAATTGTTGCAACTATGACAAACCATTCAATTTTATATTTCTTTTTCCTCTCTTGATAAAATCAATGAATATTTCATTCATATCACATATTCCACACTCCAGAGCAGAAAAATTTTTAAGAAAAGAAAATACAGCAATTCTTAAACAACTACCCTTACAATCGCTTGATTTGTTCGCATTCTGTGGGCAGAATGTGAAAAGATCAAGCGATTGCAAGGCTAGTTGTTTAAGAATTGTTGTAGTTTCTTTTCATTGAAAATTATTTAGCTCTGGAGTGTGGAATCATTCTGTAGGCGTCACTTTGCTGCTCATATTCTCGGGTGAGCGGGGCGGCCTGGGCCTTCTACATTCTGTAGGCAATAGTTTGCAGCTAAGGCTTCGTTGTAAGAATTAAGAGAGTTTGGTGATCCTTTAAAATAAAAAATATTCTTAGTGCTTTGGCACAGGATATAGATACACAGGTAATAAGCAAAAATAAAGCGGTTTTAGGACGATTGCAACGTTAAATATAAATTGAAACGATCTGTAAATATATACAGTGCCCAAATCGAAAAAAAAATGAAAGCCATATTTCGTTTTGCAATAAGTCACGTGATCTCTTCAGGTATTGGTTTATATAATATTTTTGTAATTATTATTTCAATTCTAAGTTTACAAACTACCCAGCATATTCTGCTGAAACTGTTCTTTACACATTTTATGCACATTTTTTACACATTTTATGCTACTTGCATGTATTTTCTAACATTTTTGGAATAATTTGTGAATTTTAACTCCCTTTAAAAAATGTTTGAAAATTTCGATCCCATATGGTTCAATGTATAACATGTTTTCAACCCAGAGTAACTCCGAAACTAATATCGTGATCTTATTCAGTTTCATTCCCCAATCATCTCACAGACCGTCCCAACAACATACTAAATTGTCATTTCGATAAAGTCATTTTTACGGTAATTATCGTGCGAACTGACAGACAGACAGAATCACCAAAGTCATAAACACTTTTCAATTTTGTTGGAAAGTGTTAAAAACGTAATTTAAAGAATTTAAGTTTAAAAATCTGATGCGGGCAACACATGACTTTCCTTATATAATGCAATGAATTTACTGCTTTTACAGTAAAAAAATAGGTTTATCTTACAGTAGATACTTATATTATTTCCAAGATATTAAATTTTCGACAATTAGTCGTCATTTTCATTGATTTAGTGCCATTTTTATCCATTTGGCGAGATTTTAGTTAAATTGGCAACATTTAAAAAAGTCGCCAAGTTGGCAGCATTCCGCCAAATTCGTCGCCAAAATCTTGCCAGGCGTTATGGACCGAGAAATAAGTTATTCTTATAGCAGATAAATGACTATTGGCGTTCAAATACAAAAGCATTGCACAAAGTATCTTTTTTCATGAATGGAATGAGCTAGATCCACGAGAATGAAGTCACCAAATTTATCGCATGATATTAAATATGAAAAGTAAACATGTTTCTCAACAGTTAATATATATTTTTTTAATTTATGAGATTTTTTTGATAAATTTATTTGAAAAATGTGCAATATCTCGAGAACGATTGATACCAGTGTTCGAAAGTTTACGTCAATTGTTTTCTAAGGAAAAATTACATAAGAAATGTCGATTAGCCCAACTTTATTAAAGGTTTTGATTTTTTGATGATTTTTTCAAAATTTCACTCGAAAATTTACGGGGATTCTGAACATTCGATTGCGTCTAAAAACAATAGGCTTCCAGTATTCACGGATTGTGATTTCTGTACCAACCAAATTTCATTCGAATCGCTTATTTTGCCTGTCATCTAGCGGATGCATTCAAAGTTAGGTGTTGCCATCTTGTATATAACAAACTGAAATGGAAACTCCCAAACCCTAAGCTGTCATATAACTTTCAAAGTGGTATTTTTATTTACCAGAAAATATCTCTTAGAATATTTTATATAATATAACAAATTGTTGAACTATGTTTGAAAACAATAAAAACGCTACCTCAAATACATCAGCTTCCTAACTTAAGGATAGCTTACAAGAAATTATAATATTCAATTTGTTGATTACAAGCATGTAGCAGTTACGACAGTCTATACCACAGAATAAGTAGTCTATGGTCTATACTATAAAGACTGGAATTCTGGACACTGCCAAGCCAAGCCAAGACGAATGATTTCAGGGTGCCTGCATCACCTGATGCGTAACCCCACATCTACTATAGCAATTATTCAGTTTGTTAGTTTATGCGATGATTGAAGTCGACTGTAAGGCACTCTGCTACTTGGAGGGTGCTGTTGTTGAAGTAACTTGCTACAGCAGTAATTGAAGTCGAATGATGGTCTTGGATGGCTGATCTCGTAAGTAATAGGGTAGTAAAGGGAAGGGGGTGGGGCTAAGGCAAGGACCAATCAGATTGAGCGGGAGCCAGTACACCTAAGTGTATAGAAGAAGTTTTCAAAGATGATATAGAATATGAAATAAAATAAAATAATTTACTATTAAGGTTATAATTACGATAATATACAAATTTACATTTATTAAAGTTTTGGTAAAGTTATAATTAGAATATTCAAGCTGAAGTTTCTCCGTGTAAGACCGAAATGAAAGCACAATTCGCTTTCCCAACGACAAAAAAAGTACATTTTTAGTTGCAAAAATAAATGCAGGAACTGCAAGGTATACAAATATATTTTAAGTTATCAAGTGAAATTACTATTAGAGTATGAACGTGGAATGAAGGAATCGTGCACACTCATCGCGTTTGGCAAATGCTAGCCGTGCTATTGGCCTGTGGCTGGGCCCTGAGGGAAGAGTCAAGAAAACGCCAAGTCCTTGAATCGGAGTGGCGCCATCTATCTTCGATCAGCGGTGGTGAAAAACTAGGAAACTCCTGTTTGCGGGACGAGGTACCGACGCTTTTTCCATTTGGTCTCGTTAGAGCCAAATAGAAGGTGTCGGGGCCTTCTCTTCCTAAGATAGGAAGGGACGATCGGATTGTAGGTCTGATCGACGTCTCTCAAACAAGGTCTACTGGAGTTTTTCTTGTAGAAATTTTGAGTGTGTAGCCCAATGCACTCTGAAACGCCAGAGATTTTAAGGTCATGGTGTATAACTTCGTTCTGGACATATCTAGGCGCATTAACAATGCAACGCAAGACTTTGTTTTGGAATACTTGCAATTTCTCAATATGACTTTTTTGCTGCCGACCCCCCAAATTTGGCAGGCATACAAAAAGCCAGGTGCTATGATCTGTTTGTAAACAATCAACTTATTCTCAAGAGAGAGGTGGGATTTCCTACCGAGAAGAGGGGAAAGTGCTCTGTACACAGTATTAGATTTGTCCAGTTTCGTTTTGATGTGCTCGAGGAAGGTCATATGAGCATCCAGCGTTACTCCCAGATACTTGACGTAGTGAGAGAGTGGGATGACTTCATCGAAGATCTTGAGTACGTAATTTCTGTTGTCTTCTCGGTAGTTAGGCTTAAATATACACACTGCACTTTTCGAAGCATTAATTTTAATTCTCCAGGTGGTGAGCCAGTGCTCAAGGCTATTCTTAATGTAACTTTGGAGTGTGTTGATCGCGTTGTGTGGTGAACAGCTACGTGCAATAAGCGCTGTGTCATCAGCAAAGATGGCCAGCTTAACTTGAGGTATGTGTGGTATATCGTTGATGAAGATATTATACAGCAATGGGCTGAGGTTGCCTCCTTGAGGGACCCCTGCCCTGATTGGTCGAACAGTAGAGAGAGTTTTATCAACTCGTACTTGGAAAAATCTATTAGTGAGGTACGAGTTGATGATGGCCAAAAGTTGCGTCGAAATGCCAAGTCGCACCAGCTTGGAAATAAGCCCAGGCAGATAAGTTTTATCAAACGCCTTTGCCACGTCGAAAAATACTATGGAAGTATACTGTCTGTTGTTAGCGTTTTGATGGATAGTTTCGACAACACGCATAAGTTGGGACTGCGTTGAATGCTCAGTTCGAAAGCCGTGCTGGTCTGGAATCAAAATGCTTTTCGAACGGCAGAAACTATCCAAACGTCTAAGCAACACCAATTCATAGATTTTCGAAAAACTTGACAGTAGGCTTATTGGTCTGTAGTTCTCGGCTTGCGAGAGATTTTGGTTCGGTTTTGGAAAAGGGAGGACGACAGCGGTTTTCCAACTTTGGGGAAAAAAGCGAAAGTTCAACATATGATTCAGTAGCATAGTAATCCAGCAGTAATACAAATCAGGCAGATTCTTGAGGATGCGATTACTGATTCGATCCAATCCAGGAGCTTTCTTTGCTTTCAATCCATCAACGATGTGTAAAATTTCAGCCAGAGAGATTCTCTCTAAGTCGTTTGGTGCATGTGCTTGAAGTGCGTTGTGATTGGTCTGTTGTAAATCTTGTTCAGTGGTAGTGTATGTGTGGCTGAATCTGTGGTCGATGTTGGGTGTGAATTGGAGTTCCAAGCTATCTGCTAGCAAATTAGCTTTTTCCTCCGCAGTCTGGGCGAGTCCATTAGGGCCGTTAATGGGCGGAATTGTAGTTTTTATGGTTCTCATGTTTTTAGCTGTTCGCCAGAGACTGTGATTTGCAGGTGTAAGTCCCTCAAGGTGTGTTTTCCAGCGTTGCTGGGTGTGTGTTTTAATCATAACCTTGATTTCACAATGGAGTTTACGAAAGCATACGCCGTAAAAAGGAAACCTAGTGCGTTGCCAAAGCTTTCGTAACCTGTTGCGCTGCTTAATTTTGTCTCTAATATCATCAGGTAAAATGTGATAATTAGAGCGGGCTTTTTTGGGTTTCGAGGCTGCAGCAATTGCCCCGAGAAGTACATGGTTCATATCGATGACACGCTGTTCTATGTCATCGGTGCTGGTAATTTTGAGGGGGGGGGGGCGCTTTAAAATTTTGAAGAATGAATCTAAAATCATCCCAGTTTGTATGTAGCTCCTCCGGGTGGTCTAAAGATAAAGTATCAAAGAAAAGGTCCAATACTACAGGAAGGTGATCAGAGGTTAGATTTACATCTGTTCTGATCTCGTAATCATACGGAATGTTCCGAAAAATAGCCAAATCAATTGTAGTGGGGGATCTTCCTGTAGTAAATGTGTGGGGGTGGGAGGAGCTATGATCCTGACATTGGCGCACTGTGCCAATCGTTTTAGAACAACGCCATTGCTGTTCGAAGCTGTGTCCCAGGAGCAATGGCGAGAATTTAGGTCACCAGCTATGATCATGTTACTGCTATGCCTGATAAGTGCTTCAAAGTCCTTTTCAAGGGTGCGTTTAGCCATTACTGGAGGGATATACACTGAAGCAAGTGTAATCGGGACCAAATTTGGAATAGTGACCGTAACGAGCACGGCTTCGAGCTTCGTGAGTGCCGGGGCGCCCGTACGGTGGTGGGGAATATTGTTCTTGATGTAAAGTGCAGTGCCGCCTGAGCGGATAGAAAAATTCGAAGCAGGGCCAATGGGACGATGGTAGAAGTATGCGGAATAATTGCAGATACCAGGTGCAGCAGGCGAAACAAGATGTGTTTCATTTACCATAAAAATATCAAAGTTGTTGTTTACCACATAATCACGCATCTCGTCTAGCTTGGAACGCACTCCATTGGCGTTCCAGAAGCCGACCTTGAGAGATTGCAAAATATGAGAAGTGGGCCGAAAATGAGAAGCCAGAACAAAAACGGGGGGGGGGTTACCCTAAGAGAGCGTCGTAACGCCGATAGATATGAAATATCATATCTATCTCCGTGGTACACTTTCTAAGTTCAGGTAGCGCTTGGCTAAAGGCCTGCATAATTAAATCCCTATTATGAGTATGCCTCATCGTCATGAGAGACGATAGAAATGAGGCATAGTCAATTTGCTTCTCCTCTTGAGGAGGCGAAGTCTTGCTAGGTTCAGGGGGTGTGGCCAAAGTTTGGCTCGATTTTGGATTGGCTGCCATGTAATCCTTTTTGAAGTTAGCCGAAAAATCAAAGTCATGGCTGGCAGAGTCTGCCTTATTATTAGAATTTCTGTATTTAACAATTTCGGGGGTACTACGGGTGTCCTGGGTATGTCCAGCTGCCACAGAAGAAAATCCCTGCTGAGTGTTGACTCTCTGGAATGGACGTCCTTGGGTCCCAATTCTGTATACTGGGGGGAATCCAGGTTTGTTAAAGTTACTTTGATGGGGGTCCCTGCGTCTACTGGTGACAGACGAATTGCCCGGATTTCTCGGGCAACCGCGCCAGTTAGCTGTGTGTTGGCCACCACAATTGCAGCAAAGTACAAATTCGGCCTTACAGTTTTTGGCGGTATGGGGCCCTGCGCAGCGCACGCATCTCAGCGGCAGTAAACAATGCATGCTAGAGTGAAAAAACCCTGAGCACGAATGGCACTGGGAGGCATAGCCTTTCCTGCCTGTGTAGGGCTCCACGATCACTTCTGTCCCCAGTATGCTATTTATTGCGTAAACGTCCTCCGGGTTAGTCCCGGGTACTAACTGCAGGTAGTAAAGCGGGAGAGGTTGTCTACTTCCTCTCCGGGTAAGTCTGGTGTTGCTAAGGACCTTGAAGCCCATTGCGTCCATAACAGACGACAAGACTTCAATGTCGGTAGCAACAGGGAGTCCTCTAACCACTACTCTTAGGGGTCTATCCTCCTTAAGGGAGAATGTTTTAAATTGCACGCCCGACTTCTTAAGGAAGTCGGTACATTTACGAAACTCATCTCCGTTATCAGCGTACATTTTAAAGAATCTACCCTCTAATTTAGGGGAAATGTTCTTAGCAATTTGCTTAAGTGAAAACAGTATAGATGGCCAATCTGGCTGAGTAGCGCTGATAAGGAGCGGAGGCGTTGCGGGGGGGGGGGGGCTTCGGAGCAGCGTCCGAGGGAACGTCCATTCCAGAGCCATTTCCTTCCGGCTGGTTCTTAGAAAATGCTTCAAATTTATTTTTGATTGCAATTGCTTCTCTATAAGCTTGAACAGTTACTCTGTTTCTATTATTTTTACCATTGGATCTAACTTCGGTCCATTGACCGTCATCGTCATCAGATTGACTATCATCTTCTTCATTTTGTCTCCGTTTTTTGCTGATTTGGTTTAAGTTATCAGAATTCATGTTTGTCAAATCTCTATTAACAAGTTTAAGTTTGCTTACTTTTTCTACTACTTCATTAGTTGCCGATTCCACGTTCAAAGAGTCATTATTTACATTATCATTACAATTAGCATTACTATTATTTTTATCATTTAAGTTAACACTGGAGACTTTAGGAGTCTCGGGTTCAGTAGGGGGGGATGCAGGAGGGAAATAATTATAGATCCCTACGTTACATACCTCAGCCATCCGTAGTAAGTCCAGCACCAGTCCTTCTCTGCGAAGAAGCATTTCAGCATAGTCCACTTTGTCCGATGCAGTCTTCCCGGCCTTGGCTGAGGCAATCATAATCTTTTTGTCCAAGTCTTTCAAAATATCACGACATCTGTTAACATTCTCCAATTCACAATCCATGTTAATGGATTCTTTAGATGTAATGGCTTGTAACTCGCTACTAGTAGCGCAGTCCATGGCTTGTGCCGGCGCTACCGGCACTTCAGGTTCCATTTCTCGGAGCACACAAAAACACGTCTGACTCGTTCGGAGGCTAAGCTCCGTCTCCAATGTCCAAATGTCATTCTGGACACTGTATAATTGGCTCCAAATCCAAAGTTCCCCACAAAAGTAATCCATCAACTTTAATAATCCGTTCCGGGTGAAAGTAATGATTTAGGGGCAGTGTTTATACTAAACAATGTTTGAAAAGTGAATAAGAGTGTTTATACTAAAAGAGATCTGATTCCTCAAATTACAATTTTTTTAAGCATATTTATAAAAAGACCGTCCTGAAAACGTACACCTACTAACATTAGCTTTTCATTTTCTTAACAATTTTTTAAAAAAAATATATATTTATTTAAAAATTTTTGTGGTACGAATTCTGGAGAAATGTTGGGGGCGTGGTTTAAAACCTAAATCCCATTAAGGTTTATTCTTCTTTGAAAATTTTTAAGTCTCTTAAAAACGTCTTCTTTAGTCCTTTAAAAATTTTAAATTGTCACATTTCACCCCCATGTTTCCATTTTCAAAATTAAAAAAATCAGTAAATTATCACTTTTTCCTAAAAATGCAAATCTTACTGAAATTTGGTGGGCGTGTTTAAAATCCCCAAAACCACACTTTATAATTTTAAATAATAGATATTCATTCTTGCTAAAGTTCTCTTTCCATTTGTCTATACCGAATTTTTAAAATATATGATTTATATAATTGGTTCTAGATATGTAATTCTGTGGGCGTGGTTAATATTTTCAAACACACATGATTTCTTTTGGAAGAACAGACAACGAACTTCTACTGCAGATTTCTTTTCATTTTTCCTATAAAGATCTAAAAATTAATATTGTTATTTTGCTTAATTATAAGGAAGTTAGGATTATCACTTGAGGAGTATTATTTGAGGATTATTACTTGAGGAATTTTAGTTGTTATCATTATATCTTTAATTTGTTTAACTCGATATTTTTATTACAAGAAAATGCTTAAATTCCTATAAAATCGATTTATTATTGCGTATTATTCTACCATGTAAGCTAAAGGGAGGGCCATCTAGTCTTCATGCACTCTACACATTCTTGCTATGGAACATTAATTCATACAAAATTATCCCATCTTATATGTTCCATTTACTTTTTGTTTCTTAATATAAAACCAAAAGGGACAAATATGATGGTTTAGGAATCTCAACCTTTCAGATGTAAGATAATGTATCATGTAGCGATCTAAATGGTAACATATTTCATTTAAATATTTCATTCCTGATGTAATTATGTAATGATGTTCCATAAGGAAGTATGTAATAATGTTGCATAGCATCTAAAATATACTTACTGATGTAATATATACGAAATAATTACACCAGGAATAACTCAGTAATAATTACATCAGTAATGTAAGTATGTAACAATGTTCCATAGCATCTAAAATATACTTACTGATGTAATATATACGAAATAATAAAATTAGGAAAGAAATATTTAAATGAAATATGTTACCATTTAGATCGCTACATGATACATTATCTTACATCTGAAATGTTGAGATTTCCAAACCATCACATTTGTCCCCTTTGGTTTTATATAAAGAAAAAGTAGATGGAGCATATAAGATGGGATAATTTTGTTTAGACTTGAAATCTGGAAATTTGTCAGTGTTGCAACTTCAGAGTGGCATGTAACTGATTATGTCGTTAACAAAATACAAATTTTCAAGTCATAAAAAATTGAAAAAGAGCAACTTTTCAAAAACATAAATGTTGCAAGATTGTGAGAATTTCCAGAATTACAAACTCTATCACGAACATTCCATCCGCTTTCTCAATTATTGATCATTCTTAAAGGCGTGGAATTAGGACAAGTGGGGTTGTTGTTGTTGTTGTTGTTATTGAAACCCAGACCGTCCGACCTACCAGAAAGGTGTAAGGTAACTGTTTGGACGGTCGGGAAGTGCCACCCAATTTAGACCGGAACCCAGTGGGGGAAGGACAAGTGGGGTGCAAAAACACAACACAGTCCAGAATTCTAGAACTTTATACATTCAAAATTATGTAATACAAATTTTTTTATCTTACCTGGAAATGTACTTAATTCAAAACACGAAATTTTGTTTTAAAAGTAAAAGACAATGAAAGAACAATTCGGGCCTAAGAGGGACGTTTGCTTTTGAAAAGAACTGAAACCACAGCCGTTATATTACCTGCCTTTGACAGACTTTGTCGTTAACCCCGTAGGGTTGCTTTAATCTCCTATCATAGCAAAAAGGTTAGGAAATCATAGAAAGGATTTTAATGTGATTGGGATCCAGTGGGATCATAGCGGTGCACGTTAGGCAGAATTGACACAAGTCTCAATTAAGTCTATGTGTCACTTAATTTGGAATATGGAGAAAATGTGTAATAGTGGAGGCACAAACGTTGGCCAAACTGGCAAACATTTTACGTTATAAATCAATTTATAACTGACTATGCACAAATTCGTGCCCACGTACAAAGTATTTTGTATTTATATTTATTGATTATAAAGAAGATTACGGTGTAATCTCCTACTTAAGGAGAAAACAAGAAAATTAAATGATATAAATATTACACGTTGCAAGTGTTTACGAAGAAAGTCAAAAAGCAACGGCAACGGTATTTATGGCAAATGAATTCCTTAAATACAAAATATAGAACGAAACAATATATGGTTTCCTTACGTACAAAATAACTGCATAAACAAAAAGTATAACCCAAATAACGAATAAACTTTAGGAATAAAAATAAAATTTCTTTATGTTTACTACATATATTTAAGTTTAAAATGATTTTCATAATAGCTCAAACTGTGCTGAAATTAATTCAACAATAATAAAATACGCAATGGAGTACAAATGTCATTGGAGTGCTAATGTCACACCCTTTGCCTAAACATGTGATGAACTCTATCATTTTCCATCCGAAATGGATGGACACAAATATTTAAAAATTATAACGAGTTATTCTCGAGATAAGATTTTTGTTTTATATTTATTTAATTTTTTTCACATAGAGCGATATATCACTTAACAAAATGTTTTCAATCAAAATTTGGTACGATTTTGCTTATCAATAAATGTTATAAGCGTATAAGATTTCAATATTCTCAAGCAAGAGGAACATCTTTAATTTTTCTAACATTTCTTTTCTCTCGAAAATAGAAAAATTATTTAATAATAAATATTAAAATTATATTTGAATCACATTTTAAATCATAAGTATATTTTAAATTTTCTTATAAAATTTGCCATTTTATAAGTAACTTTTAAAGCAATACACTGTTTTTGAGAATTTTTATTTTTTTTGTAAAGAGAGATCTAGTTCAAAGCACGATCTCACTTGTGTCATTGTTTTCCAATGAAATAGAAATCTGTTAGACTCTAATAAAAGTCATATGTTGGATACGTTATATAATATTTTATTTATTTGTCTTTGAATGAAAAAAATCTGATTTAAGAAAACAATCTATGTCTTGTCTACTCCATTTAAAGTATAATTACGAGTTCTGTAAATCTGGTGAAAAATACTTCATCAGCTCAGTCTTATTTATTGACACATACTCAGAATGAATAATAGAAGCAGAGCACCATTAGGCTAAAATAAAACGTTACTAGATTGCATGGACATTGCTTTGTGGCTCAAAATTTTGAGAGCTTAAAAATTGTAAAGAAATTGAAAATGTATATACGTGAATAATGTAAAGCAGTGGTTTTCAACTTTCATTAATTCAAAGGCCGAATTTGAGTCAGGTAAATGTTCGCGGGCCACACATACAAATACACACGCATAAGCATAAATGTACGCAAGAACATGCACTCATACGTATACATGTACGCAAGCAGATTAACCGCAAACTTAAGTTTAACAAAATTGATTTGAGTAATGATCTCCCATACATTTTAAGTATGAAATTAGCACAAGTCGGCTTTATTTATTTCTTCAAATAATATGAAATACAAAGGTTAATATACGAAAACTGAAAACTAACACTAGTTTTAATGCAGTGTCAAGAAAATTAAATCGTCTTATATCATGTGCCATCTATCAGATGCTTTCGATATAGTGTTTAGAACTAAGTGTCAAGAACTCTAGTGTCTAGAACTCTCCCTTCTAGCCACTGTACTTTCGAAGTCAGGCATTACCACTCATTTACAGATATTTAACAAACAATCACTCTAGCGGGAAAGTGGCTGCTAGGTGGTATTGAAAAGCAAAGTGGTGTTCAAAAGCAAGATGGTAATATCAAAAGCAAAGTGGTTATATTTTCAGTGATGCCTGCGTTATACATTTGACACTTCATTATATTTGTATTATGCTCTAACGTAGTTATGTAACGACAATTCGTAAACACAGTCTGTTTTGATTTGAATTTGAAATTGTCATATCAAGTCACCTCGTCTGCGTTCATTCAAATCTTAATCTTGTTCAGTATTACCATTAAATGGCGATACTTACCAACTTTTTGTGGATGCGTCTTGGTTTCCACTTTTAAATAATAGAATAAGTGAAAATAGAAGGTCATTCTAGATACAGTTGGCTTTGATCTAACCGCAGCTCCCGTTACTAAATTCTAGGCTACACTCGATGCGCCGGTAATTCCACCATCTTAATATCTCAGGGTTACTGGAGAAATCCAGTTTAGACTTGCTAGTTCCGATTTGGAAAATCTTCCATAGACGACCGACAACACCTAACTGTGAAAGAATCCGTTAGATCACAGATCATTTTCACCGTTTTGAGGCTGGTTTTTATTGCTAAAACCACGAAGTATAACTCTTCACCTTTCATGGCTAAAACCATAGAGTTTGTAGTCACGTATCGTGTATTATTATTTTTTTTCCCCATATAATTTGAAGGAATGCATAAAATCGGCTCGTTGTTTTCGTATGGAAAAGGTATAACAAATTATTGCATTGGCTGATTAATTCTTGAAACACTTACTTCAGTTTGAGTAGGAAAGCTAGTGATACGTTGAACTTTTTAAATAAACTAAAATTTGAAATTTGCTGTTTAATAATTTTCTATGAAGAAATATCTTTATTGGTTTATTTAATATGCGTTGTACGGCAAATTATGATCCATGTAAATGCAGTCCTGTAAATTTCTAAAATTTAGTTGAGCAGTTCCATATTGTTAAACTAGATGTCACATCTATTCAGGCTGCTCTACAAGCTATATATAGATGGAAGAAATAGCAATGTTATGTCTTGGGTTAGATCTTTTTAACACTTTACAACATAGTTGAAAAGTGTTTATGACTTCGTTCATTCTGTCTGTAGGTTAGCACGATAACTGCCGTAAAAATGACTTCATCAAAATGAAATTTTAGTATGTTGTTCAGACTGTCTGTGGAACCTATGGCAATATAAATGAATAATAATACCCAATTAGTTTTGGATTGACCCCGGGTTAAAAAAATGAAATATATTGGGACCCAATTCTATGGGACCGAATTCCCTATGGGATCCAATTCTTCAAACATTTTTTAAGCTGATTTAAAATTCACAAATTGCTTCGAAACTTTAGGCAATATTCAAATTATCCCATAAAATATATAAAAAAAATTCAGCTAAATATATACAGCAGTTTTTTAAATAAGAATTAAAATAAGAATTACGCCTTTTATATGATGAGATCGCGTGACCATTATATGAAAAGATCACGTGACACACTTCAGAATAAAATATGGCATCCATCTTGCGTCAAAATCGTGATTTTTAAAATTCTTTTTAATTCATATTTATTGTTGAATCCGTCCTAAAACCGCTTTATTTTTGCTTAAATTCTGTGCATTTACATACTGAAACAACGCAATTACGATATATGAGTTAAAATGATCATCCAACTTTGATTATTTCTACAACGAAGCCTAATTTGCCCTTTTGGAGAATGTAAATACCAAAAGATATAGAATGAGTTGTATAAGAATTGCTGCATTTCTTTATAGCAAAATTATTTTTCCCATGGAGTCTGCATGAATGATGAGCTGATATTAATGAAATATTCATTGATTTTACACGATTTTTTCGATGAAGTTTTAAGCATATAGTTTAATTACTTTTACCTCCATGGTCTTAAGTTTTTAAATAAATTAAATTATAGTATTGTGATGAATGAAAGGAATGGAAAACAGTTAATGAATGAAATGCTGCTTTCATAGAGAGAATCAGGTGTGTTATCTTACGATGACGTCATTTGAATAAGTTTCATTTGTTTTCGATGAAATTTTCAAATATAATAAATTATTGTAGTATTATGATAATTTTAAAAATATTACCGAGGACTATATCGCATTTTAGAGATGTTTGCTCCAGGCATCTTATATTTCAATGCCTTCATTTGAATGAAGTTCATTTTTTTTTCGATGAAGTTTTAAGTTTTCAAATATAATAAATTAATGTAGTAATGTGATAATTTTAAAAATATTTCCGAGGAATGTATCGCATTTGAGAGATGTTTAAATAAAATTACATTGAAGTTAGAAAGTGTTTCATAATCAATGCTTTATGCATGATTGATCTTTCTTATTATATACTTGCTCCTAGTACCGAGGAATATAATATTTTCAAAATGGTTACTGAAATATATATCAAACTTTTTTGTTTCTATCTGAATGGAAACTTTTATATCTGAATTGGACAAATTGCACTACTGTATTATTTCATCTTTTGACCAATTTTATCGTAAGTATCTTTAGCTTTTATATTTGTTGTGATAAAATTACAGATTGTATACTTTTCAAATTCAATTAATTATTTTTTGCTTTTTTAAAAGTAACACGATTTATGTTTAAAATATAAAACAACCTTTTTTAAAGAAATGAATAAAAGCAATTCCCTATCACGAAAGTAACATTAGACAAATATTTTTTCTTAAAATTTAATTTGAGTTTAAAATTTATTTAGTGTATATTTTGTTTGGCATCGTCATATCACATTTATTCAACTGTCAATCAAAAGTCAAATAACTATCAGTTGACATTTGATATAATAACATATCAGATAAACAAAAATGCCAATTCATAGCAATTCTAGTTTATAAATTCTATTACTCTTTAGAAAACATGACGCTATAGTAATCAATTAAAAATATTTTGCTAATAAACTATTCGATTTATTACTATCCTGTAACATACTTTATTTGTATTCAGAACAGTCGGAGAACGACAGTAGTTAATCTACTTATAGTAAAGAATAATCTGTCTCCAGAAAAATTCTCAATTTTTCTGGCAACAATGGTGGGCAGCTAAAACGGGGACTACGATATACATTTCAGACTCAGAATTGTCATATAAATTTTAAAATGGTATACTCATCGACGAGAAATAATTTCTGAAAATATTTTATAAAATGTAAAATTCTTCTTAGCAGTGAAACTTATGAAGAGATAAGAATCTTCGTCCAACAAGTAAGCTTCTCTTTATGACGCTAACTTACAAGAATTCATCAAACGAAATTCGATAGTGTAGCATGTTCAATATATGCATATTCTTTGATTGTAAGTTCTAAATCCAAAATGTCTTGCAAATGTATAATCCAATCCCCCTGTGGTTGAGACCCGGATCGTCCGACCTACCAGAAAGGTGTAAGGTAACCGTTTGGACGGCCGGTGATAATCCTCCTGTGTCAAAGTAATGATTTAGGGGACAAGAGTCTTAAGACCTCAAGAGATGCATTTTTAGAGCTCCCAGCAAACCCGAAGGGTTTCCTTTTATCTCCGAGCATGATAGGTTGCCAAATCATAGGATAGTGAATTTAACGTCATAGGGATCGAGTGCACGTTAGTCAGAAGTAGGACAAGTCCCAATTAAATCTTTACGTGACGCATAATTTAGAAGAAGGATAATAATATTTCTCCCAGAACAAAAGGAAAAAATTTTGAAAACGTTCTACGGAGGCCAGGGGAGGAACTACGCGGAGGAGCTAAAGGCGAAAGGTAGTACAAGCTCAGCAAATCAAAAATGCAGGTAGAAAAACAAGAGGAAAAGCATTTTGGATCTAACAGGCCCCAAAATTAAACATTTAAATAATGGCAGTTTTGGCTAACCCACGTATATGACTGTATAAGATGGTTTCGATGCCGGTTTTAGATTCCCTGAGTTCAGAGCTTATTGGAGAAATTTTCGCTGATAGCCCTTCCTTTCGAAGCGGACTATCATGTCTATAAACTCCAACCAGTCATCTTTGTAGGGATTTCCTTCATCAACAGGAGGTTTATTAGGATTGAAATTAGTTATCTTAGTTTTGGGGAATTTTTCCGGCAATTTTGGAAAATCGTTTTCATTTAGCGGGAAAGCAGCAGCGAAGGATTTTGAATAAGTTGCGGTTTTATTGTAAAAGGTTCTGGGTGAGATTCTTGCTTTGGGAAATTTAGCACACTCACGATAGCTCGCTGGGTGATCGCCACCGCAATTTGGGCATACGCATTTAGTTTCTGCTTTTTTCGGATATTCGTGAGATCGATGCTCGCCAGCGCATTTTACGCATTTGGGCGGTAAATGGCAGCTATTTACAACATGATGCCTTTTCTGTCAATAAAAGCACTGAGTAGCGGCGCCCGGAGCTTCAGGGTCGAGCACAGGCTGCGCCGTTAAAATGGGGGGGGGGGGGTAGTTTATTTTACAATTTTAGCAAAGTTCCTTCTTGGAACTTTTACGAAACCTTCCTCAAGATCAGTAAGAGGATGTTTGATAGCATCGGAAGGTGCTTCTAAGCTGGCTGACTGGATCGAAGAGGCGGTTACAAGAGGCATCGTAGGGTTCTTAATGGTGTTCATACTAAATTAGGAGACCGCATTTAGTGTGAGCACCCTTGCTCTCAGCCCCTAAAACATTACTTTAATACAAGACTTCTAAGAGAAGCAAAAAAGTACCTCATAACGCAAGCTTACTAAAATTTATCAGACGAAATTCGATATTGTAGCATGTTTGATATATGTATATTCTTCGATTATAGGTTCTAAATCCAAAGTGTCTCGCAAATGTATACTCCTTAATAATCCCCCCTGTGTCAAAATAATGATTTAGGGGACAAGAGTAATAGTGTTCATACTAAATTAGGAGACCTCATTTAGTGTGAGCATCATTACCCTCAGCCCCTAAGTCATTACTTTGGTACAAGACTTCTAAGAGAAGCAAGTCATCGTCTCTTTACGACGTTAGCTTACAAGACGAAACCACTGCATTCTCCCAAAGTTACTGTTTGGACTGCGGTATGCAGCAGAGGCATTATCGGTCTGTTTTCATGCGAGAAACTATAACTAGTGAACGTTACGTTGCAATTTTGGAACAATTTGTCACCACACAGCGAGGGTTGGGGCATAGAGCAGGCACCGAGTGGATCATGCAAGATGGGACCCGACCACGTCGCACCGGACAGGTATTTCACTTTGTTTATGAATACTTCGGGAATAGAGTCATTGCGTTGGATTATCCCAAATTTACTGGCGCAGGCATGGATTGACCTCCATATTCGCAAGATCTGACTCCCTGTGACTACTTTTTGTGGGGCACATTGAAAGACACTGTCTACCGGAACCATCTCGCCAAGCTGGACGAGCTTGAATCGTCGATTTGTGTGGTATCTGATTCCATTTCCGTTAAGACACTACAAGATGTGATGGCCAATTTCATTGTTCGTTTGTGCCAGCTCTGTGCTGCGAGCAGTGGACATTTTGAAAAGATTGTTATGTAATTGCAAAGACTGCCTGCAGAGGACAAATTTATTTATGCATGGTGATACGAGCTGTACAGCACCATCTTTTAGCAGGTTTTGTAACTACTATTTCCAAACTTATGTAAAAATTCTTTCAGCTTTCACAGTAAACATACCGTTTGTTGCATTCTGCTATCGATCTTTGATTTCATGTTATAAAATTTTAAATTCAGTTTGTCTTTTATTGAATACACTGTATATGTGTGTATATAGCCGTAGTGAATAAGTAGGATTAGCAAAGATATAACATAATATATATTTAATTCCTAGAGTTTAACATTCAGTAAAATTTTAAAATAAAAAGGATAAAATTTTATTCTGTATTTATTATAGTAAAGTAATTAATGACATATATAAAAGAATTTTACAGACTGCTGCATCCAATTATGTGGATGCCGCAAATATTAAATTTATGAATGTCACTGGCAAACACTAGTATGTTAGCTTTCAAAATGTTAAGTTTTCAATGTGATTTTTTTTTTTTATTATCTAGATCATTTCTTGACTGTTATTAATGAAGGAAAATTAGATTATTTCTCTATTTAATGAGAAATTAGTCGAAAGATAAATGAAAAGTTATTTTAAGACAATAAAAAATTCATTTTAAAGTATTTATAGTGACAAACTGGCTTCATGGATATTTTAAGAAACAGAATGTAAAGTAATATTCGTTATTGGGTATTAATGATCCAGGGGGGGGGGGGGTGCCACTCCTCTGCCACGAATACCATCTGTGACGTCAGTTGGAGTTTACTTGCAGCGCGCGGGGATTTGTTATTTTTTGTTTGAAGCAAGTATAATTTTAACGTGTTTATTGGTTTCGAAGACTTCTTACAAGTTCAAATAGATTTTTAATCAAAGATTTGCCTCTTAAATTCTAGGCAATGCTAGCTATTTTTATGTGAATAAGTAAGTGTTTTTTTCGTAATATAATGTATATTTTAGAGTCGTGTTTCCCAACCTCAGATACATGCAAAATTTCAGTATTGAAGAATATTACTCATATAAATTCTTTATTAAACCAAAGATATTTTTTATTAAGAAATTAATGAATAAAAGTACATTTATATTTTCAAAATTTATTTATATTCCTTTTTTTAAGGTTGTATAATGCAAATTTTAATCAAAAATTTTCTTTTAAAGTAGCCAACATTGTAAAATTTATATTAATTTGGGAAAATGCACTTCTTTCGTGAAACATTAGTTTAGTTCATGAAGTTCCATTATGTAGGATTTTTAAATCTTAAAAGACGAAAGTACTGTATACTTTTTATTCATATCATTTTACAGCAAGTTATTTGTATCTTTATATATTTTCTAATGATGTTCTTGTAATTTTTGAAAAATCGAACAGGATTTAATCTCGCACATTTTATATTAATTAAATTTTATTACATTACATTATATTAGTTAAATTTTATTACGTTACATTTTATTAATTAAATTTTATTACATTCAAATAATGGGGGAGGGAGTACGATTTAAGAAAATAAACAGGCGCGGGTTTTCAAGGGGATAAAGGTTTAGAACCGCTGTTTTAAATCGGATTGCAAGTTGTGTACATGTATGTGCAAAAATTGTGTACAAAATTGTGAACAAAATTCATATAAATTATAGAAGCATCATTTAAATCGTTTACTAGTTAGGCATAAGTACATCACTCCCCCCCCCCCCCCTAAAAAGGCATAAAACTCTTAGTGTTAGCGTTTTAATTATTGTTTTGATTTAATCTCGCACATTTTATATTAATTAAATTTTATTACATTACATTTTATTAATTAAATTTTATTGCATTCAAAAAATGGATGGGGGGGAGGGGTACGATTTAAGAAAATAAACAGCTTGTTCGTATATTTTTCATCATGAATCAAAATACTATAATACATTTAATTTATTATTCTGAAAGTATATCATACTGTGTGTGTTAAACGATTAGTTTCTATATTTTTATATGTTTACATTGAATTTCGATTTGATATAAATTATCTTTTTGATCTAAAAAAAGTAATAAAATCAAGTGTTTAGCAATAAGTTCTTCACTATAAAAGCATCCCTTAAATCGTTTACTAGTTAGGCATAAGTACATCCCTCCCCTCTCCCCCACCCCCTCCTAAAAAGACATAAAATTCTTAGTGTTAGCGTTTTAATTAATGTTTTGATTTTCAATTATTAGAGATATCATAATTGAAAATAACTTTATTTATATGCATTTAGAAAGAAATTACGCGATTTTTATTTGTGTATAATGAAAATTTTATAGAATGATTGCTTGTTTAAAAAACTTTCCGAACATATTTCTGTAAATTCGTGTATTTAAAACAAAATTCATTAAAAATAACATCGCCTCCTGTAATAACATTGACTGGTTTCAAAAAGCGAAACGAAACTTTCAGATGATTTACATTTTTCAGAAAGGGAAATACAGTTTTATTATATATGTACGCTTGCAAAAATCCCCTGTACTGCATATTTAAGTTGTGTTCATGTGAAATTAATGTTATTTGAGTAATTATTTCATATTTTAAATTTAAAAAAGTGTTTAAATTAATTTTGTTAGCATCCTTTAGCATTGGAGTCTTCCGGGCCGTTCCTGACATTTAACTCCAAGTGACGTTGCGTCTTTACGTGCTCTCATTGGCTAGAGCTGAAGTGGCGCAACCTTATAGATATAGTAACCTTGTTAATGATCCTACTTGAGAATGTAGGGAGAGAAGAGAATCATTTACGCTCACCATGTTGCTAATATCAAGATGTACATACGTTTAATAATTCTTATCGTGAACTGAATGTAAAACTGTACCAGAAATGAGAGGTTTAGAATAATATATAAAATGTAATTAATTTTTTATTTATTTGGCAATTAATGACTATAAACAGATTTTGTTCTTTTCAATTTTGAAGAATATTGCATAATAGGGGATGATGTCTATATGTGATGTCTGTAGCGGGAAACCTAGTTGTCATACGACTATGAAATGTGGTACACGGGTTCTTCGAACTTAAATAATTGCACCTCGACGTCATTTTTTTTTATTATTTCGGTTTAGTTATTTCATGTTTTATTCCAATTTAGGGCTATATTTACTAAAATCAAATCCCTTGTAATTTTATATAGTTTCCATCTTTACACCATTAAGGAGATCGGATAGCGTTCTTTCAAGAAATATTTGAACAGAATCCAAAGCTCAATTTCTTTATATTCTTTTAAAATACATCGAAATTTGAATTTTTTACGTGATCTGATATCGCGGCATTACTAAAGTAATACTGGCACAATTCTATATTTTAGATAAAGCATCTGCATATAAATGAGTATTTTAAGCCTGTGTGTATTTTAAGCCTCTACAACATAGTTGAAAGTGTTTATGATTTTGGTCGTTTAGTCTATCTGCCTGTCCGTTCGCACGATACCTGAAGTAAAAATGACTTTATGAATATGAAATTGGACTATGCTGTTGAGAGTGTCTGTAGGACGTCTAGGACGGGAAATGAATAATGTCACCCAATTAGTTTTGGATTTAAATGGAGTTGAAAAAATGAAATAGATTGAACACTATGGGATATAATTTTTTAAACATTTTTTAACTGAAGTTAAAATTCATAAATTGCTTTGAGAATTTTAGGAAATATTCAAGTTGTCGCAGAAAGTGCGTGAGAAAAAAATTCAGGAAAATATGTTGGGTAGCTTTTAAATAAAATTTGAAATAATAATTAAACCCATATTATATGAAGAGAACACGTGACTGATTTCAAAATAAATAAAATGTTTCATCCGCTGAGTAATGATTGTGATGTTTAAAGTGATGATGTAGAGATGATGATGATTAATATTCATTGACTTTACATAGAGATGCAGACGATTTATATTTTGATGACGTCATTCGAATAACATTCATCTTTTGATTAAAGTTTTAAGTTTTCAAGTATAATAAATTACTGTACTACTGTGATAATTTAAAACATATCATTATCGAATATGTCGTATTTTGGAGATATTTAACTGAAATTGTAATTAAGTGGAAAGCAAGATTACTGCATTTTGTATGCCCCCCCCCCCCCCCCCGGCCTTCAAATCAATACCTTGCACCGAGCATATTAAACCTTAAAGACTTTTGTAAGGTCACTTAGGTTTTATATTAAAATGCAGTTATTTTCATCTCTGTTATTCACTTTTGTGGATATCATAGAATATATTTATACTTATATTTCGTGTTTACATTAGCTCAATGGAAAGGAAGCTTCCAATATTCTCAAGCAAGAGGAACATCTTTAATTTTTCTAACATATCTTTTCTCTCGAAAATCGAAAAATTATTTAATAATAAATATTAAAATTTATATTTGAATCATATTTTAAATCATAAGTATATTTCAGTAATCATAAGCATATTAAGAGTTCAGAGCTAATTGGAGAAATTTTCGCTGATAGCCCTTCCTTTCGAAACGGACTATCATGTCTATAAACTCCAACCAGTCATCTTTGTAGGGGTTTCCTTTATCAACAGGAGGCTTATTAGGATTGAAATTAGTTATCTTAGTTTTGGAGAATTTTTCCTGCAATTTTGGAAAATCGCTTTCATTTGGCTAGAAAGCAGCAGCGAAGGATTTGGAATGAGTAGCGGTTTTATTGTAAAAGGTTCTGGGTGAGATTCTTGCTTTGGGAAACTTAGCACACTCACGATAACTCGCTGGGTGATCGCCACCGCAATTTTCGCATACGCATTTAGTTTCTGCTTTTTTCGGATATTCGTGAGATCGATGCTCGCCAGCGCATTTTACGCATTTGGGCGGTAAATGGCAGCTATTTACAACATGATGCCTTTTCTGTCAATAAAAGCTCTGAGTAGCGGCGCCCGGAGCTTCAGGGTCGAGCACAGGCTGGGCCGTTAAAATGGGGGGGGGGGGTAGTTTATTTTACAATTTTAGCAAAGTGTATTCTTGGAAATTTTACGAAACCTTCCTCAGAATCAGTAAGGGGATGTTTGATAGCATCGGAAGGTGCTTCTAAGCTGACTAACTGGATCGAAGAGACGGTAACAAGAGGTATCGCAGGGTTCTTAATGGTGTTCATACTAAATTAGGATACCTCATTTAGTGTGAGCACCCTTGCTCTCAGCCCCTAAAACTTTACTTTAATACAAGACATCTAAGAGAAGGAAGTACCTCATAACGCAAGCTTACTAAAATTTATCAGACGAAATTCGATATTGTAGCATGTTTGATATATGTATATTCTTCGATTATAGGTTCTAAATCCAAAGTGTCTCCAAATGTATAATCCTTAATAATCCCCCTGTGTCAAAATAATGATTTAGGGGACAAGAGTAATAGTGTTCATACTAAATTAGGAGACCTCATTTAGTGTGAGCATCATTACCCTCAGCCCATAAGTCATTACTTTGGTACAAGACTTCTAAGAGAAGCAAGTAATCGTCTCTTTACGACGTTAGCTTACAAGACGAAACCACTGCATTCTCCCAAAGTTACTGTTTGGACTGCGGTATGCAGCAGAGGCATTATCGGTCTGTTTTCATGCGAGAAACTATAATTAGTGAACGTTACGTTGCAATTTTGGAACAATTTGTCACCACACAGCGAGGGTTGGGGCATAGAGCAGGCACCGAGTGGATCATGCAAGATGGGACCCGACCACATCGAACCGGACAGGTATTTCACTTTGTTGATGAATACTTCGGGAATAGAGTCATTGCGTAGGATTATCCCAAATTTACTGGCCCAGGCATGGATTGACCTCCATATTCGCAAGATCTGACTCCCTGTGACTACTTTTTGTGGGGCACATTGAAAGACACTGTCTACCGGAACCATCTCGCCAAACTGGACGAGCTTGAATCGTCGATTTGTGTGGTATCTGATTCCATTTCCGTTAAGACACTACAAGATGTGATGGCCAATTTCATTGTTCGTTTGTGCCAGCTCTGTCCTGCGAGCAGTGGACATTTTGAAAAGATTGTTATGTAATTGCAAAGACTGCCTGCAGAGGACAAATTTATTTATGCGTGCTGATACGAGCTGTACTGCACCATCTTTTAGCAGGTTTTGTAACTACTATTTCCAAACTTATGTAAAAATTCTTTCAGCTTTCACAGTAAACATACCGTTTGTTGCATTCTGCTATCGATCTTTGATTTCATGTTATAAAATTTTAAATTCAGTTTGTCTTTTATTGAATACACTGTATATGTGTGTATATAGCCGAAGTGAATAAGTAGGATTAGCAAAGATATAACATAATATATATTTAATTCCTAGAGTTTAACATTCAGTAAAATTTTAAAATAAAAAGGATAAAATTTTATTCTGTATTTATTATGGTAATTGATTCACACACGCATTAAACTTGAACTCAACAACAGAAACATCATCATCCCACAGCAATTTGGCTTCCGCCCTCTACACGCAACAACACACCAGTTGTTACGTGTTACGGAGTTCATATCGGAAGGTATGAACTCGGGACTAACAACTGGCATCATACTCCTTGACGTGGCGAAGGCGTTTGATCGCATATGGTTAGAAGCTTTAATATACAAATTAATTCAGCTAAACCTGCCAGATGCGGTAATACATCTCATACATTCTTACCTTCGCCAGAGATCCTTTACAGTCCGCTACAACAACACCTATGCCACTTACAGATCCATCCGCGCCGGGGTCCCACAGGGCTCCCAATTGGCCCCGACGTTATTTAACCTTTACATTAACGATATACCCCATTCAGACAAAACCAACATTGCACTATACGCGGACGACACAGCCATATACACTAGATCCTCAAACTTTAATTTCGTACGCTCACGCCTCCAATCACACATGAACACACTTTCCGCCTGGTTTCAAAAGTGGAAAATCAAAATTAATGAAAAAAAAACGAGCTGCATAATATTCACAAGAAAAAAGAAACCCCTTCCCCTTCCAATTATAATTAACAACACTCCAATTAATTATGTCAAAACATGCAAATATCTGGGCTTACATTTTGACAGTAAATTGAGCTGGAATACACATATTGATAAAACTATCAAAAAATTCCATATTGCCAGAGCTGCGCTTCATACCATCCTTCATTCCCCTCATGTTAACTACCAAAACAAAATTTTATTGTATAAAACGGCACTCAGGCCCATCATGCTCTACGGTGCCATGATTTGGGGTTATGCATCAAATACACATCTGAAAAAATTACAAACCGTCCAAAACAAAACTCTGAGATCCATACGTAAAGCCCCCAGATTCCTCCGGAACGAAGTAATCCATAATGACTTTCAAATCAAAACCATTAAAAATGAAATCCAAAAGCTAGCCTCCAACTTTTATAATAACATAACTAACATACCTAACCCTGAAATGCAAAACATTAAAGCCTACGACCCTCACCACTGGAAGTTCCGGAAGCGCCCGAGGTTTACTACCATCCTTAATATATAAAGAAATACTTCAAACAATTACGCACTTTGAGATATTAAAAAAAAAAAAAAAAAAAAAAAAAAAAAAAAAACAGCTCGTGGGCCCCCTTTTTTTTGAGTGAGGAGGACTGAGACTTATGCTTTCATTATTATTACAAATTAAAAACACATCTTGCGAAGTACTAGAGCTGAAATATATATATTCTTATATATTTTCTAAATGTAATTCTTTTACTAAAATAATACCGCTTTTTGATACTCCTCACTTTGCTATCTTGAATCGATCAGACCAATTGAAAACATCCAGGCCCATTGGCCAATTAAAAATCAACTCTGGCCATTGGCCCCACTTGACCCCGCCCCTTTGGAGCAATGAATTTCTGAATTGTTATGCATTACACCTCGGAGATGCAGCACTCAGTGCTAGGAGCTCCATAACAGTGTCCATACACACAGAGGATTATGGTAATTGTTGACATTTTTATAAGCATTTCACCGACTGCTGCATCCCATTATGTGGATGCAGCAAATATTAAATTTATGAATCTCACTGGCAAACACTAGTATGTTACCTTTCAAAATGTTAAGTTTTCAATGTGATTTTTTTTTTATTATCTAGCTTATTTCTTGACAGTTATTAATGAAGGAAAATTAGATTCTTTCTCTATTTATTGAAAAATTAGTCGAAAGATATATGAGAAGTTATTTTAAGACAATAAAAAATTCATTTTTAAGTATTTATAGTGACAAACTGGTTTCATGGATATTTTAAGAAACAGAATGTAAAGTAATATTCGTTATTGGGTATTAATGATCCAGGGGGGGGGGGGGGGGGGGGGGGGGGGGTACCACGAATACCATCTGTGACGTCAGTTGGAGTTTACTTGCAGCGCGCGGGGTTTTGTTTGAAGCAAGTATAATTTTAACGTGTTTATTGGTTTCGAAGACTTCTTACAAGTTCGACTAGAATTTTAATCAAAGATTTGCCTCTTAAATTCTAGGCAATGCTAGCTATTTTTATGTGAATAAGTAAGTGTTCTTTTCGAAATATAATGTATATTTTAGAGTAGTGTTTCCCAACCTCAGATACATGCAAAATTTCAGTATTGAAGAATATTACTCATTTAAATTCGTTTATACCAAAGATATTTTTTATTAAGAAATTAATGACTAAAAGTACATTTATATTTTCAAAATTTATTTATATTCCTTTTTTTAAGGTTGAATAATGCAAATTTTAATCAAAAATTTTCTTTTAAAGTAGCCAACATTGTAAAATTTATATTAATTTGGGAAAATGCACTTCTTTCTTGAAACATTAGTTTAGTTCATGAAGTTCCATTATGTAGGATTTTTAAATCTTAAAAGACGAAAGTACAGTATACTTTTTATTCATTTCATTTTACAGCAAGTTATTTGTATCTTTACATATTTTCTAATGATGTTCTTGTAATTTTTGAAAAATCGAACAGGATTTAATCTCGCACATTTTATATTATAAATTTTATTACATTACATTTTATTAGTTAAATTTTATTACATTACATTTTATTAGTTAAATTTTATTACATTATATTTTATTAGTTAAATTTTATTACATTCAAAAAATGGGGGGGGGGGGGGGTACGATTTAAGAAAATAAACAGGCGCGGGTTTTCAAGGGGATAAAGGTTGGGAACCGCTGTTTTAAATCGGATTGCAAGTTGTGTACATGTATGTGCATGCAAATTGTGTAAAAAATTGTTAACAAAATTCATATAAATTATAGAAGCATCATTTAAATCGTTTACTAGTTAGGCATAAGTACATCCCTCCCCCCCCCCCCCTAAAAAGACATAAAACTCTTAGTGTTAGCGTTTTAATTATTGTTTTGATTTAATCTCGCACATTTTATACTAATTAAATTTTATTACATTACATTTTATTAATTAAATTTTATTGCATTCAAAAAATGGGGGGAGGGGGTACGATTTAAGAAAATAAACAGCGTATATTTTTCATCATGAATCAATATACTATAATCCATTTAATTAATTATTCTGAAAGTATATCATACTGTGTGTGTTAAACGATTAGTTTCTATATTTTTATATGTTACATTGAATTTCGATTTGATATAAATTATCTTTTTGATCTAAAAAAACTAATAAAATCAAGTGTTTAGCAATAAGTTCTTCACTATAAAAGCATCACTTAAATCATTTACTAGTTAGGCATAAGTACATCCCTCCCTCCCCCCCCCCCCCCCTAAAAAGACATGAAATTCTTAGTGTTAGCGTTTTAATTATTGTTTTGATTTTCAATTATTAGAGATAACATAATCGAAAATAACTTTATTTATATGCATTTAGAAAGAAATTACGCGATGTTTATTTGCGTATAATGAAAATTTTAGAATGATTGCTTGTTTAGAAAACTTTCCGAACATATTTCTGTAAATTCTGGTATTTAAAACAAAATTCATTAAAAATAACATCGCCTCCTGTAATAACAATGACTGGTTTCAAAAAGCGAAACGAAACTTTCAGATGATTTATATTTTTCAGAAAGGGAAGTACAGTTTTATTATATATGTACGCTTGCAAAAATCCCCTGTACTGCATATTTAAGTTGTGTTCAAGTGAAATTAATGTTATTTGAATATTTATTTCAAATTTTAAATTTAAAAAAATGATTAAATTAATTTTGTTAGCATCCTTTAGCATTGGAGTCTACCGGGCCGTTCCTGACATTTAACTCCAACTGACGTTGCGTCTTTACGTGCTCTCATTGGCTAGAGCTGAAGTGGCACAACCTTATAGATGTAGTAACCTTGTTAATGATCGTATTTGAGAATGTAGGGAGAGAAGAGATTCATTTACGCTCACCATGGGGCTAATATCAAGATGTACATACGTTTAATAATTCTTATCGTGAACTGAATGTAAAACTGTACCAGAAATGAGAGGTTCAGAATAATATATAAAATGTAATTATTTTTTTATTTATTTGGCAATTAATGACTATAAACAGATTTTGTTCTTTTCAATTTTGAAGAATATTGCATAATAGGGGATGATGTCTATATGTGATGTCTGTAGCGGGAAACCTAGTTGTCATACGACTATGAAATGTGGTACACGGGTTCTTAGAACTTAATAATTGCACCTCGACGTCATTTTTTTTTTATTATTTCGGTTTAGTTATTTCATGTTTTATTCCAATTTAGGGCTATATTTACTAAAAATCAAATCCTTTGTAATTTTATATAGTTTGCATCTTTACACCATTAAGGAGATCGGATAGCGTTCTTTCAAGAAATGTTTGAACAGAATCCAAAGCACAATTTCTTTATATTCTTTTAAAATACATCGAAATTTGAATTTTTTACGTGATCTGATATCGCGGCATTATTATAGTTATACTGGCACAATTCTATATTTTAGATAAAGCATCTGCATATAAATGAGTATTTTAAGCCTGTGTGTATTTTAAGCCTCTACAACATAGTTGAATGTGTTTATGATTTTGGTCGTTTAGTCTATCTGCCTGTCCGTTCGCACGATACCTGAAGTAAAAATGACTTTATGAATATGAAATTGGACTATGCTGTTGAGAGTGTCTGTAGGACGTCTAGGACGGGAAATGAATAATATCACCCAATTAGTTTTGGATTTAAATGGGGTTGAAAAAATGAAATAGATTGAACACTATGGGACATAATTTTTCAAACATTTTTTAACTGGTTAAAATTCATAAATTGCTTTGAGAATTTTAGGAAATATTCAGATTGTCGCAAAAAGTGCTTAAAGAAAAAATTCAGCAAAATATGTTCTGTAGCTATTAAATAAAATTTGAAATAATAATTAAACCCATATTATACGAAGAGAACACATGACTGATTTCAAAACAAATAAAATATCTCTTTCGCTGAGTAACGATTGTGATGTTTAAAGTGATGATGTAAAGATGATGATGATTAATATTCATTGACTTTACATAGAGATGTAGACGATTTATATTTCGATGACGTCATTTGAATAAAATTCATTTTTTGATTAAAGTTTTAAGTTTTCAAGTATAAAAAATTACTGTACTACTGTGACAATTTAAGCACTGAATGTGTCGTATTTTGAAGATATTTTAACGAAATTGCAATTAAATGGAAAGCAAGGTGACTGCATTTATTAGCCCTCCTGCCCCCACTACAAATCAATACTTTGCACAGAACGTATTAAATCTCAAAAATTTTTGTAAAGTAACTTTGGTTTTAGATTAAAATGCTGTTATTTTCATCTCTGTTATTCACTTTTGGGGATATCAAAGAATATACATATTATTTATACTTATGTTTCGTGTTTACATTAGCCCAATGGAAAGGCAGTTTCCATTGCGGTATTTTATACACTACATTCTGCGCATGCGCAGTGTGCGTTTAACCGAGGTATGATAAGATTTTTACTACATCTCAGAAATGTCTGGAGAGCACAAATGCAGTAAGTAATATTAAAGAACATTGCCTCTGCCAGTATAGATTTAGAATGCAGCCAAAGATTGCCGCACGGCTGATGGGATAAAATAAAAACTTAAACTCCCCGAGCGGAGTATCAGGGACTCGTCATATCGAAATATTCCTAATAAAGAAATTGGATATAAAGAGATTATAAATTAATTTGTAAATTCGTGATATGTGTTCATAAATATAATGTGTAACAAATAAAACACATTGCATCAATATTTTAAATTAAAATATTTGCATTAAGAAAAAAAGTTTTTAAATTTCGATGACGAATTCGATGAAATTTTTAAATTCGATGATTTTTATATTTCGATGACGTCATTCGAATAAAATTCATCTTTTGATTAAAGTTTTAAGTTTTCACGTATAATCAATTTCTGTACTACTGTGATAATTAAAAAAATATCATCACCGAACATGTCGCATTTTGGAGATATTTAACTGAAATTGAAATTAAGTGGAAAGCAAGGTTACTGCATTTTGTATGCCCCCCCCCCACCTGCCCCCCAAATCAATACCTTGCACAGAACATATTAAGACTTTTGTAAGGTCAATTAGGTTTTACATTAAAATGCAGTTATTTTCATCTCTGTTATTCACGTTTGGGGATATCAAAGAATATACATATTATTTATACTTATATTTCGTGTTTACATTAGCCCAATGGAAAGGAAGCTTCCATTGGGATAATTTAAACACTACATTCTGCGCATGCGCAGTGTGCGTTTAACCGAGGTATGCTAAGATTTTTACTGCAGTAATATTAACGAACTTTGCCAGTTCAGAATACAACTAGACACGAGTAGTTGATTGTCACACGGCTGATGGGATAAAGTAAAAACTTGAACTCCCCGTGAGGAGTATCAGGGACTCGTCAAATCGAAGTAATCTTAATAAAGAAATTCGATATAAAGAGATTATAAGTTAATTTGTAAATTTGTCATGTGTGTTCATAAATATAATGTGCAACAAATAAGAACCATTGCCTGAATATTTTAAATTAAAATGTTTGCATGGTTTAATTAAGAAAAAAATTCCTGTAATGCATTTCCAAAATTGACTTTATTTTTCGTAAATTATTCCCAAAATTCACGAAATGGGTATTAAATGAAACAAAATTTGATTTAAATAAAAATAAATCCAATTTTATGGTAAAAAATGACGAACTTGCAAATTAACTTATTATCATTTTATATTCAATATCTTGTAGTCCATTATCTTATATCCAATATATTGCAATCATCCAACGGCGTAAATTGGAAGAGCCATATTTTAAAATATACAAATTCATATTATTTCCTTGATGAAAAGTAAAGTCGCAAATAACTCCCAGTTGTGTGTGATCCTTCGATCACTGTACATTGATTTCGCCCCGTATATCTGTGCTTATGAAGCCCATGAAACTGCTGTATTAACTTAATTTGGTTATGACTGCTTTCTGTCTAAAAGTAATGGAAATTTCTATCCTCACAAGCAGTATCATAATCAGTATGATCTTTCCAAGTGTTCGAAATGACAGCATGTCTTGATGCATTCTTATTTATCAAAATATCGTTTAGAGTAAAATGTTAAGTGAAAATTTCAGAGAAAATATAGCAGTAGAGCGGAGTGGATGGTTCATCTACAGTGCCGGTATGCGGTATCGCCCTCCGCAGGGAATCTTGTATTCCTGGATTGGGGAGTAAAATTGAAAAATGGAAAAAATTGGGGAGTTTCAGGGTTCAGAAACTTTCTTGAAGGTGGCAACGATGTTGTGGTCTTGTACGAGGGTATTATTTTTTTTTGGCTTATTGTATTTTTGAATGAGGTAAAGGAGTGTGTCATTAATCTTTATGAGGGGTGGCAAAACCTGGGGTTCTGCAACAGAGGTGGTATGGAGCCATTAACGCCATCTACCGGCCGAAATGGGTATTACACTAGACGGTATGTAGCCCCCGTTACTACATGCCCGCCGACTTTCGCCGTTTCCTTTGTTTAAACGGCAACATAGCAACGAGGGACGCTACCGCTAGAGGTCAGGGATAGCGGGCCACTTTCCCGCGAAAAAGGGTAAATAAAGCAGAGCGCCAGTGTATGTATTCGTACGATTCAAGCTGTCGCTACTTTTCTCATTAAATATTTTAGATGTTTCTTGCTTTTTCATTGACGTATTTTGATTCATTTATTGCTATTTTTCGCTTATTTTCTTTTTATTTAATAATTATTTAGCCTAAAGAACGATATGTACACCATACACTTTACGGGGAAAAAATTAAGAGCTGCTTACGCGTACATATATATATATATATATATATATATATATATATATATATATATAACAAATTTTTTTCGACCCAAAGTATTTGGTGGAGAATATACATTCGTTCTGACTCCGCCTCCCGCTCCTTTCTAATGCTAAGAATATGGGTAATATTATTCTCCCCCTGTTACAGCCCTGTATACACAAATACACACACTTTTTCTTCAAACTTTACCTATGTTAATATTCTATTAAATCATCATAAAAATAATTAATTCTATTACACTTTTGCAAGATTTAATGTAGAGGTGTTTCAGTTGCATTGCATAAATTTGTTAGTAAAATCAATCAGCCATGTGTCAAACAACCCAACGAAAAATACTTTCATAATAGGAAAATACTTAATATTTTTATTGCACTTTATGAGAAACACTGCCAGAGAGTAAAATATATATACAACTGGTAACATTTTCCCCATTATATTGTGGGAGCAGCCTATCTGCTGGGAGGGAGGGGGGGGGGGAAATTCAAAGTTTTTTAAAGTTTTAAATCACAAATTCAGTTTTTCAGTTCATGATTAACTGCCTTTGGGAATGTTGCATAATATACATATGAAACTGACTTTATCAATTTCATATGAAAAATCCCCCTTCTCCCCATCTTACCGTTATATTTCCTATACTATAATAAAAATTTTAAAAGTGACCAAGATAGTGAAAATTTTAAAAGTGACCAAATGCACGCTCTCCAACTCTTTCTCTTCTGATTTCAGAATATGTATACGCTTAATAATAAATAATAATCTAAACTTACCTTCTCTTGATATAGCTTTAATCCAGATTTGTCGTTGTGGTTCTCTGTTAGGTATTTCATGAAATGCAGTGCCAGTAGACTTATTGGACTATTTACAACCAAGAATTACGCAGTAAACAATCGAAATTTAAACAAGTCGCGAAAATTTAAAAAAAAACTTAAGTAAAACACGTTAAACCCCGTTACTGTGCTATTAACCATGGCCCGCTTGGGTTGCCCCCTAGCGAGGAAACTAAGCAGCTTGTCTTGCCTGGTAACCGCATGTAGTGACGGGGGCTACGGACGGTACTTCGAATATTTTCAGTGATAGAAAGGAATTTTTTGAGGGGCGGCAACAGCTGGGTAGAGTGCCTAGAACTTCCTTCTACAGCTACAGTGCCTAAAAGGAAGTTCTAGGCACTGTAGTCTGGGGTTCTGTAACAATGACGGTGTGTTCCACCAGCGCAACCTGTCGGTCGAAAGGAATGCTGGGTTAAGACGGTACTTTGATTATTTCAGTTATTGAAATAAACTTTTTCAACAGCTGAGGTTCCGCAACAGTGGCGGTATGCTCTGCCAGCGCTACCTAGCGGCCAAAAAGGGATCTGCACTGGATGACACTTTGAATTTTTCAGTGATTGGAAGAAACATTTTGAGTGGTGGCAACATTCAAAATCAGAACGAATATTCTAACTTTCGTTCTGTATATTAAAAGATGGTCATTATTTTAAAAAGATATCCCTGAGTAATAATTTTATATACTTCATGTATTTTATTATCAACAACCGCTAAAGCATCGGGAAGATGCACGAGAGCCCCAAATATAGTTTAATAATTGTATTTCGGGTCTAACAGGGATCGTCGCGGTGCGCGTTGGACAGAATTAGGACAAGTCCCAATTAAGTCGTAACGTGTCGCTTATTTTGGAACAAGGAGGAGAAAATTTCTCCTCGGAAATAAAGGAACAATTTGGAATAAGAGTGTGTTTCGTGGAACATGGCTTTGCGATGAGAGTATGAGTACAGTGCCTAGAAGTAATTGTGTTCCGAACGAAACGAAAAACAGGTTCCCTAAAAACCGCTTCCGCCAGACGGCGTTGGCCTCGAATAAGCGGTCTAAAACGGAGTTATCATTGAAATTAATGGGAATTAATTCAAATGAAATATCTTTAGAAATAACTGAAGAATTTGTGGGAAATTTGGTGTGATCATTGTAAGTGGTACACATAAAAAGTCATTTGATTTTCAGAGAGATTGAGCAAGGGATATATTCGTATTTTTAAAATTTTATTTAACTTTATCTGTGGTCGTTCAAATATTTGAAGTCCAAAATAATCAAGTTCATTCATCACAATAACATGAAGTTCCGTATGACGTTTTTTTTTGTGGTACATTTCAGTTCTTTCGATTTTGAAGCTTATCGGGCAAGTCCGTTCTAGGCCTGCCATAGGACTTTACTTGTTTTAGAGAATAACACGAAAATCAGAGAAAGTAGGAAATCTAAATTTAATATATAGTTTTCGTTTGGGGTATATTTTAATTCTTTCAATTTTGAGCCGTTTCGGATTAGCCCGTCTTAGACCCGCCTTAGAAACTCACCAGTTTTTGAGGTATAACTCGAGAACAGGTGTATCTACAATTTAGAAGTTCAGCATATCCTTGTCATTTGCTGTATATTTTAACTCTTTGAATTAAAAATCTTCTCGGACTAGCCCGTTCCGAGCCCAACTAGAGGAACATATCATTTTTCTTTAGAATAACTCAAAATTCGGAGAATCTAGAATGTCTAAATTTAATATATCATTGTCCTTTGGGGTATATTACATTTCATCGCATATCGAACTTAATGGGGCTAACCCGTCTTGACTCGCCGTAGAAATTTACTCGCTTTTCAAGAATAACTCGATCAATCGGAGTCGCTAAAAATGTAAATTTATTATATCATTTTTTTGGAAGGATTTTAATTTAGATTTTGAATCTCATCAGACTAGGCCATCTTGGGTCCGCTGAAGTATGTTTTCGTTTTTGATGAATAACTCGAAACCCGCAATAGCTAAAAATTCCATGTATACCATTTCGTTGACTTTTGTGATATATTTAAGTTTCTTCGGATTTGAACTTTATCGGGGTAGCCCGTCCTGGGTCCGATAAGGGAATGGACGCTGTTTTTTTTTAATAACAGGAAAATCGGGGCAAATAGAAAATATAAATTTCGTACATCCTTATCTTTTGGGGAATATTTTAATTCCTTCGATTTTGAACCGTATCGGGAGGACCCGTTTTGGGCCCGCCTTAGAAATTCACTTTTGGGGGGAATAACTCTAGAACGGGAGTATCTAAAAGTTCCAAGGTTAGAATGGCGTTGTCATTTGCGGTATATCTCAGTTCATCAGATTTAAAACCTTATCGGGTTAGCCCGTCCTGGGCCCAACAAAAAGAATCTACTCATTTTTTAAGAATAACTCCAAAACTGTAACTACTTGAATGTCGAAATTTAATATATCATTGTATTTTAAGGTATATTTTATTTCTTTAGATTTTGAACCTTATCAGGCTAGCCTGTCTTGGGCTCGACGTAGAAATGTACTGCTTTTTCGAGAATAACTCGAAAATCGAAGCAGCTAAAAAAATCCAAAATTTAGTATATCATATTCTTTTAAGGTAATGTTTGATAATTTCGAATTTGAACTCTATCGGGGTTGCTCGTCCTGGGCCCGACATATTAAAGCACCCGTTTTTTAAATAACTCAAGCAGAGCAGCTAAAATATTTTATATATCACTGTGTTTGGGGTATATTTTAATTCTTTAGATTTTGAACCTTATTGGGCTAGCCCGTTTAGGCCCGTCTTAGGAATGCACTCGTTTTGGGGGAATATTTCGCGAAATGGGAAGCTGAAAATTCCAAGTTTCGCACTTTCGCATTCCTAACACGATCACATTCCTAAGACGGAGTCAAGACGGTCTAGCCCGATGAGGTTCAAATTATAAATTATGATAAACCCTAAAATAAATTGATAAACTAAATTTAGATATTTCAGCTGCTCCGATTTAAGAGTTATTCTCGAAAAACGAGTACATTATCATTATGTCGAGTCCAAGACGGTCGAGCCCCAAATGTTCAAAATCCAAAGAAATGAAATATACCCTAAAAGACAATGGTATACTAAATTTAGATATTCTAGCTGCTACAGTTTTGGAGTTCTTCTTAAAAAACCAGTACGTTCTTCTTTTTGGGACCGAGACGGTCTAGCTCTATCAGGTTTTAAATCCAGTGATCCAAGACATACCGCAAATGACAACGGCATTCTAAACTTGAAACTTTTGAATACTCCCGTTCTAGAGTTATTCTTCCAAAAAAGTGAGTTTCTAAGTCTGGCTCAAAACGGATTCACCCAATACGGTTCAAAATCGAAGGAATTGAAATATTTCCCAAAAAATAAAGATGTACTAAATTTATGTTTTCTAGTTCCCCGATTTTCCAGTTATTCTAAAACAAATGGGGCCATTCCTGTGTCGGGCCCAGGACGGGCTACCTCGATAAAGCTCAAATCCGAAGAAATTTAAATATACCCCAAAACCCAACGACATGTTAAACTTGGAATTTTTAGCTACTTCGGTTCTCGCGTTATTCTTCATAAACGATTACATTCTTCAGCTGATCCAAGACCGGCTAGCCCAGTGAGGTTTAAAATCCAGATTAAAATCCATCCAAAAGGAAATGATATACTAAATTTATATTTTTTAGCTACTCCGATTGATTGAGTTATTCTTGAAAAGAAATTAAATTTCTATGGCTGGCCCAAGACGGGCTAGCCCAATAAGGTTCGAAATGTGATGAAATGTAATATACCCCAAAGAACAATGATATATTAAATTTAGACATTCTAGATGGTCCGAATTTTTAGTTATTCTCAAAAAACGATATATTCCTTTTTTGGGATCAGGACGGACTAGCCCGGAAAGATTTTTAATCCAAAGAGTTAAAATATACAGCAAACGACAAGGATATGCTAAATTTCGAATTCTTATATACACCTGTTCTAGAGTTATACCGCAAAAACGGGCGAATTTCTAAGGCAAGCCTAAGACAGGCTAACCAGGTACGGTTCAAAATTGAAAGATTCAAACTATGCCCCAAAAGAAAACGATATATTAAATTTAGATTTCCTACTTTCTCCGATTTCCGAGTTTTTCTCAAAAACAAGGTAAATTCCTATGGCGGGCCCAGGACGGGGTAGCCGAATAAGCTTCAAAATCGAAAGAACTGAAATATACTACAAGAGGAAACGTCATAACGAATTTCACGTTACTCTGATAAATGAATCTGATTATTTTGGAGTTTTGAACGAACGCTAGATCAGTTAGATAAAATTATAAAAATAAGAATATATTCCTAGCTCAATCTCTCTGGAAATCAAATGATTTTTGTATATACCACTTACAATAATCACACCAAATTTCACACAAATTCTTCATTTATTTCGAAAGATATCGGTCATTTATTTCATTTGCAATGAATTCCCACTAGTGTCAAGGTTAACTCCTCCGCTTTGACCGCTTATTCGAGACCAACGCCGTCTGGCGGAGGCGGATTTTTAGGAACACCTCCCAGCATTGGGAGGTATAGGTGGTCGGCACACTATTACTTCTAGGCACTGTAATCACTGGCGTAGACTTTTCATTTTGGCTGGGGGGAGAGCAAGTAGGTCCCACTCTCTCCCCCCCTCGTCGCCTGTAATTTCATTTTTTAATTGAAACATGGTTTTCTACAATAATTTTTTTAGATAATATACATAGTGCAATAGTTGTATTTATCTATAATATAAAGAAAAATGTGTATATGGAAAAGGATGTGGAGAAGAAAATCAACACCTAATAAATATTTATAAAAGTTTTGACTTTAATATATATGATAACAAAATCGAAGCATTTTCATCATTTGCAATAGTAATGATGTTAAAACCCTAAAATAAAATGTAAATATAAGATCTTTAATTTACAATCACACTTTTCAATATCCATAAGAGTCTTAAAGTCATTTTCAAGAAAAAAACAAACAAACAAATTGTTAAAAAATATTTTTTCAAATAGACAGCTTTTATTAACATTTTGTATTTCAGTCTTGTGTATAAAGATTGATTAAATTACAGCAAAAGTATTTCTTCGGGTTTGATTTAATATGATAAACTCGTTGGCTAATTTTTCCATATTTAAATTGTCAGCTTCCTCTTTGTAAAAATTAATTATGGCTAAATTGTGAAGTCTCATTTGAGTCATCGTTGACTGCAAGTAAGTTTTTAATCTTCTAAGCATGCTAAAAGATCTTTCCGGTGAGCACGATGTCACTGGTATCGTTAATATTAATGAAGTAATTTTTTTTACTTCGCTGAGTCAAGAAAATGCTATGGGATCTTGTTTAAAACTATCCAGAACATCAGAGAAAGTTCTAATTTGAAAACCCTTGGCAACAGCTATATCATGATACATATCTCTGCATTACTAATCTATCTTGTTTGAAATCACTTTGATAAAATTTAATCAGTTTTCCAGGTCCATCAGACCTGCAGGTTAGAAACTATTCAACATTATTATAGAAATTCTCTAAGTGTTCATAAATATTGGGGGGCCATTGCCCCACTAACTCTACGCCTATGACTGTAACATAACTGTGAAAGAATTCGCTAAGTCGCAGATCAATTCCACCGCTTTGAGACTTGTTTTTACTGCTTAAACCACGAAGTATAACTCCTTACCTTTCATGGATAAAACCATAGAGTTTGTAGCCACGTTTCGTATATTATTCTTTTTTTTCCCATATAATTTGATGAAATACATAAAATCGCATTGTTGTTTTCATATGGAAAAGGTATAACACATTATTCCATTGGGTGATTAATTCTCGAAACCCTTACTTCAGTTTCAATGGAAAGCTTGTGATACGCTGAACTTTTTAAATAAACTAAATGGGGAAAATTTGAAATTTGCTGTTAAATAATTTTCTATTAAGAAATATCTTCTTTGGTATATTTAATATGCGTTGTACAGCAAATTATGATCCATGCAAATGCAGTCCTGTAAATTTCTAAAATTTAATTGTGCAGTTCTATATTGTTAAACTAAATATCACATCTATTCAGGCTGCTCTACATGCTATATTTACTTGTAAAAAGAAATAGTAATGTTAGATCTTGGGTTAGATCTTTGTATATACTTGCTCCTATAACCGAAGAATATAATATTTTCAAAATGGTTACTGAAATATATATTAAACTTTTTTATTTCTATGTGAATGGAATCTTTTATATCTGAATTGGACAAATTGCACTACTGTATTATTTCAACTTTCGATAAATTTTTTCATAAGTATCTTTAGTTTTTATATTTGTTATAATAAAATTGCAGATTGTATACTTTTCAAATTCAATTAATTATTTTTTCCTTCTTAAAAGTGACACGATTTAGGTTTAAACTATAAAACAACCTTTTCTAAAGAAATGAATAAAAACAGTTTCCTATATCACAAGAGTATCATTAGGCAAATATTTTTTCTTAACATTTAATTGGCATTTAAATATAGTGTTAGGCAACAGACAATTTCTTCATCTTTTAGCGACGAAAGTTACTTACTGTCTCATACATTCCAATTAAAAAATCTTTAATTTATCAACAGATTTCCCCTCCTAACAGTATCTAATATGTAAATTTAATGCACAGGCTATACTTAAGCCACGCCCACTCATTGAACCACTTTGTCTTTTCCCTAAATTCCAGAATACCTTAATTTTTTAACTTCATTTCTTTAAATTACGTTTTTAGAATCTTATAAGAGAACATTTTACAAGAAGTTCATAATATATAAGGTAATTTTGATTTGTATAAGTAATAATATCCTTGAAATCCCAATATAAATTTACAGTCTTTCATAATGAGTATTCAAATCATAGAAAATGCGTCAAACTAGGAGGGAACGTCAATGAAGAACTATTAAAATCAAAACTCATGTATTCAAAATGTGAACTACATAAACGCTGTATATGACGCTACATATGACGCTAACTTACAAGAATTTATCGGACGAAATTCGATATTGTAGCATGTTCAGTATATGCATATTCTTTTATTGTAGGTTCTAAATCCAAAGTGTCCTGCAAATGTATAATCCTTGATAATCCTCCTGTGTCAAACTAATGATTTAGGAGACAAGAGTAATCTCAAGATCTCAAGGGATGCAGTTTTGGAGCTCCTAGCAAACACTTCGTGTTTGCTAGAAGCTCCAAATCTAGGATTGATCTCCTATCAAACCCGAAGGGTTTGCTAGGATATCAATCTCCGAGCATAATCGGTTGGGAAATCATAGGAAAGTGAATTTAATGTTAAAGGGATCCGATGGGATCGCAGCAGTGCACGTTAGACAGAAATAGGACAAGTCCCAATTATATCTTTATGTGACGCGTAATTTGAAATAAGTAAATAATATTTCTCCCAGAAATAAAGGAAAAAATTTTGAATTGGTGTGTGTTCCATGGTAGTGGCTTGAGACCAGAGTAACCTTCAACCGAGACAGGGGGCGGAGGCAACGGGAAGAGGTCGTACAAGTTCAGAAAATCAAAAAGGCAGGTAGAAAAACAAGAGGAAACGCATTTTGGAAACTAACAGGCACAAAAATTAACATTTAAATAGTGGGAGTTTCGGCTAACTCACATTATATGATTGTATAAGATAGTAATTCTATCGATGACTGTTTCAGATTCCTGAGTTCAGGGAGGGCAGGCAGACTTAGAGTTCCTTAGGAAACGGACTATCATGTCGATAAACTCCAACCAGTCATCTTTATATGGGTGTCTTTCATCAACAACAGGCATATTAGGATTAAAATTAGATATCTTAGTTTTGGGAAAATTTTCCAGCAATCTTGAAAAATCGTTTGCATTTGGCTGGAAAACAGATATACGTAGTGTCGTACAAGACAGAGCACCAGGCGCGAAGCGCCTTTAATCTCCAGTTTCAATATGTGGTTCTTATCGTCAAACTGTGACATTAATTCAGTGACCCTAATTGGAGGTTCGAGGTTTTTATTTACTACTTTTTATTATTTATCCTAGCTCCTAGTGTGGCAGTTTGTTGCACATTTAGAGTTTAAGCAGTTTGGGGGGTTGATGCAGATCTAAGGGTTACCTAGCGTTTTGGCAGTTTAGTGTTTAGAATTTTTTTTTTTTTTTTATAAAATAATAGTCGCGAGTTTTATTTTAAAATCAGATGTTTGAGGTGTGATCATTTAATTCCGATTATCGATGTTTAGAACAGCGCGGGGTCTCTTACGAGATTTGGCCTTGCGATGATCATAGTCATGCAGATTGAATAACAGTTCGTTTGGAACGGATGGCAAATTTCTGTAAAATTTAAGCGCTAGCTTTTTAATTTGGGCTCTAACAGTTTTTATTTTGAAGTCATTCCTAATTACCGAGTTTCTTATGTACCTGGGAGCTTTCCTGATAATCCGTAGGATTTTGTTTTGTTTTGTCTCTAGGAGGTCTATTGTAGTTTTACAGGCATATCCCCATACGGGTGCTGCATACAGCATTCCCGGGCGGATGACCGATTTATAAATTAGGAGTTTATTTTGATAACTTAGATTTCCGTTTCCTATCATTGGGTATAAAGCTCCTGTGGCCATATACGCTTTTTTGATTAAGTTCGTTACGTGCTGTTTCCAGGTTAGGTGGGAATCTATCGTTACACCTAGGTATTTAGTAGATTTTTCCGCTTTTAGGGCATGGTTGTTTATGTACAGAGGCGGCGGAGGTTTACGTTTTCTTGAGAAATAAATCCAATGACATTTATTGGGGTTTAATTTTATTCGCCATTTTTCCAGCCAAGTTTGGAGTATGTCTAAGTGTTGTTGTAGCTGTCTGTGCATTACTGAGACATAGGGGTGTTTTGCAAGTATCGCACTGTCGTCTGCATAGAGTGCCAGCTCTGTGTTTGGAGTCCTAGGGATGTCGTTCAGGTATATGTTAAAGAGTGTCGGGCCCAGGATAGAACCTTGCGGTACACTACTTTTAATGAGCTTGGGTGTAGATAAGTTACCTCCTACTCTGACTTGAAAGTGTCTGTTATTTAAGTATGAGATTAAAAGTTTGACAATAGCGTCAGGGACTTTTAAAGTGATCAATTTGTACGCTAATCCACAGTGCCATACTTTATCAAAGGCTTTTTGTATGTCCAGAAAAATCGCAGCTGTGGGTGTCTTGTTATTGAGACCAGAAGATATGTACTCTACCACTCTCAGCAATTGATGAGTGGTGGAGTGCTTTGGCCGAAATCCAAACTGCTCCGGAATGATAATGTCATTCTCACTAAGGTGCGTGTTCAGTCTCTTAAGAATAATTTTCTCAGTAATTTTACTAAGTGTCGGTAGCAAGCTAATTGGTCTATAGTTGGCTGGAATTGTGGCATCCTCACCAGGCTTATGGATTGCTATAATTATCGCTTCCTTCCATTCTTTGGGAAAATAGTTTAGTTTTAATATTTTATTTATTAAGATTGTCAAGTAACATATTACGTTTAAGGGTAGGTTTTTAACCGCAATATTTCTGATTTTGTCGTGCCCTGGGCTTTTACGGTTTTTGAGATTTTTAATGATTTCTACTATCTCCTGCGGGGTGGCTGGGCTAATCTCAGCCGTTACCGGGGAATTCCTGAAATTATTTAAAGTTTGTCTGACCATTCTTAGGGTGTCCCGACACATTAGATCGTGGTTTGGTTGGAATTGTTTTTCATAATGGCTTGCGAGCGCCTCGGCTTTTTGATCGTCTGAGTACGCGATTTTAGCACCATCTATTAGTGGCGGGAGCTTAATTTGAGGTTTCCTGAGTCTTTTTGCGAATTGCCAGAGCGATACGTCTTCTGGGCTAAGGGATTGGATTAGTTCTTTATACTGTTGCTGCTTTTCTGCGACAATTTTTTCCCTGACTTTGCACGTGAGTCTGTTAAGCTCCCTTTTAAGGGCGGGGTCTCTGTTAGCCTGCCATGTCTTACGTATTCTGTTTCTTTGCCTGACTAATTGTTTGACATGGTGGGAAAGTGTGGGCATTTTTATAGACTCACGATGTGTTGTGGCAGAGGCAATTGCTCTCTTTATTTCTGTTGTGAGTGTGTGCGTGGCAGAGTCAATATCCGCCGTGCTCATTATGTTAGGTACTGCTAAGTGCGGCTCGAAGAGTGCTCTTTTGAATACTTCCCAGTTGACCCTCTCTTGTCCCAAAGAGGCTGGGAGAGGTGTGTTCAGGTCGAATGTCACCAGTACCGGCAGATGATCCGAGTCGAATTCATCCAAGGTACTAATAGTGTGAGCGTAATCTATGTTTCGCGTTAGGACAAAGTCTATAAATGAGCCGTTGGCGCCTGAGAAGCAGGTTGGTGTCGACGGTACAATAATGTTAGTGTTTGTCGTGTTCAGCAGTCTGTGTATCTGTGTACCGCGTGAATTGGCTCTCCTACAGCCCTACGCTCGGTGGTGCGCGTTGAAGTCGCCTGCGAGTATAGTGTTTGGATATCGCGCGAAAAGCAGTTCCAGTTGCGCAGCTACATCTACTCTACTCATATTTTTGACATATGTTGAGGTTAGGATAAACGGGCTAGTATTATTAATTTTAATTTTTATACTAGTATTTTCTATACCTTGAAGATTTATGTTGTTTAGTTCCTCGTGGGGAATATTTCTTTTAATGTATACTGCTGTTCCTCCATGGGGCGTTCTAGCATTAGTATTTGAGCTAAGATTATGATAGCATATATAGTTGGCTATGTTTAGTTTTTTACTTTCTCTAACTTTAGTTTCCTGAATTAATAAGGCGTCTACGTCATTTTCATTTACATAGTTCCTAAGTTCATTTATTCTTGGAGATATGCCGTTCGCATTCCAAAATATTATTTTTAAGGATTCTTTTTGGGACCTAGCCATGACGGGTTTGATTCTCACTGTAACTTTTAAAGTCCGCGATTATTTTAAGGGCCTCAAAGACCATTACCATAGGATCGCTCTTTTTTTGTACTAACTCTGCGAACTGCATCAACAGATGTTTTATGTCGTCTAGATTGAACATGCTAATAAATCCTCTGATGAGGTTGATGATATCCTCCATCTTTTCAGCATCAGATTTATCAGTCGGTTCAGTCTCAGCTTCCATTTCCTCAGCCTCAACCGCGGTTTGCACTTTTTTGTGAGTGTCCTTTTGGAACTCGATAGTTTTTTGCTTTTTTTCACCCGTTTTAACTAACGGCTGGGTTTGCGCGATCTCTTCATCCCTGACTCGTTTATTTTGTTTCCAATCCTCAACCTTAATGTCAAGCCTATCCTTTGCCTGTCTGGCTTTTTCTATTTCCGATCTCTTTTTAATGGCAGCTGTAGCTGCTCTTACTTCCTCCAGGGTCAATTCTCTGGAGGTCGATGATTTGGGGGCCTGCTCTTGCACCGATCTGGTAGGTGCTGAAGGTTGGTGTCTTTTTTCCTGTGGCACTATGTGCGAGGAGCCCTGAGGGGGTGCCTGGGGGTTTAGTCCGAGGGCCTTTTGCCTCCAAGGTGGTATCTGATATTTTGGGGGAGGGGGGCCATACTCCGGTGCCTTTCCTCTGTTCCAGGGGTTCTTCGGGCATTGCCTGAAGTTCGCTGGATGGTCTCCATTACAATTTGCACACGTTGCCTTCTCTGTCCTGGGTCTCTGGCAGTCCCGTGTGAGATGATCTTGTGCACACTTCAGGCACTTTGGTGGCATACTGCAGTTCTCAGAGGAGTGGTTGAACTGCTGGCACCGGTAGCAAATCTTAAAGCCCCGTGCTCTGAAGGCCTCTACATTCACAGCCAAGTATCCTAACCTTGTCAGTCTGTAAATCCTCTGCCAGTCTTCCGTAGGCCTAAGGCTGAGTAAGAAGATCGGCAGGGGTAATCTTGTTTATGTGTTTCTCAATTGAGAAACCCGGACTACATCTAATCCAATGGATGTTAGCGTCATTTTAATCTCCTCAATGTCATAGTTAGTTGGTAGCCCCTTCAAAACTACCTTTTTTGGCCTTTCAGTTTTTAGGTTTAAACTATGGAAGGGGATTTTCTCGCTAGTCAAATGGCGCTGAACAACCCTATAGGAGTCAGCGTCATTGGGTATGAGTTTGAGCATATCTCCTGAGAGTTTGCCAGATACTTTATTGCCTGTAATTTCATTTAGCTTTTTAAGGAGAGCCTGGTAGTTGTCTCTAAACTTTATGAAGAAACATTCTGCTTTTGGTTCTTTTTTTTCTACCTCCATAATATTTTCTCTAACACTATTTTCAACCGCTTTAGGTTTAGGTGCACTCTTAAATTGAACCGGTTGCGCGGCAATTTCAGCATAAGTCTTAGTTTTAACTTTTTCATTTACAGTTACAACATTATCACTAACCTTTTCATTTACAACACTATCACTAGCAGCATTACAGTCCATGTTATCATGGTCATTAGATTTTAATTTTAAATTTCCATCCTGGTTTTTAGTAGGAGTTCCCTCAGTGTGAGACTCCTCTATCCTAGCCCTTTTACATGGATTTACAACCGTTTCAGTTTTGTCAATAAGTTTAATTTCATTTATTAGTCCTAACTCTAACAGTTTAGCTCTAATTACTCTATCATTATACTCCTCAACTGAGTTAAAGATCACATAAATATCACTATCACAATTTCTAAATTTACCAATGTCACAGCAGAACAAAAACGAATTCACAAAATTGAACGAACCTAGAATCCGGGAGACTTGGTCCTTGTCCTGTCCGAGGAGTCCATACTTGAGCATATCCTGGATATGCAGTGTCAGCACGTAGATCACCATTCCACAATAGTTCACCGCATCCTTCACTTCCTGGGTCTTTGCGGCAAGAAGTCCAGCGTCCGGCAGGCATCCAAGATACGCATCCATTGCATCCTTGAGAGGCCGAGCATCGTCACCCTCCAGCTCACTAGCAACTTCCTTCGTCTTCTCCAAAAGGTCGTTGTCAAGATCCATCATAAATCAGGGTCAAATAACTCGAAGTACGAAAAGCACAACCATTTTTCCAGCATCCAGGGAAATTTTTCCAGCAATCTTGAAAAATCGTTTGCATTTGGCTGGAAAACAGCAACATAGGATTTGGAATTAGTAATGGTTTTATTGTAAAAGTTTCTGGTTGACATTCTAGGTTTGGAAAATTTAGCACACCCACATCGGGGAAATTTAGCACACCTACCACCACTCGCAGGGTGATCTATACCGCAATTTGTGCATACGCATTTAGTTTCTGCTTTTTCGGACATTCGTGAGATCTACGCTCGCCAGCGAATTTTACGCATTTAAGCGGAAAATAGCAGCTATTTGCCGCATGGTGCCATTTCTGGCAACAAAAGCACTGAGTAGCAGCGCCCGCGATAACGTTCTAGTTTAACGTCAACACCTAACACGTTAACAATGTGATAAATTTTTAAATTGTCAGGGGTTTTAGCTAACTGAACATAGAATAGGGGCATGAGCACCCTATTAGTCTTCAGGCCTTTAAATAGCTAGGTTATGCTGTTTATTTCAAAAGCGTGGCCTTCCAATTTCGCCTTTATTAGATCGGAGCTGGTGGGCTCAGGAAGCACCCACATTAAGTGGCTTCTCTTCGTTTAGAAGAAATATCCTAAATGAAATTTTGTCGTTTATCAGCCTTTTTAGTACGGCCATGTACTCATCTCGTGTTTTTACGCCCAGTTTGATTAAATTGCCTCGCAAACTACTAGTTATTGAGGGGGCAAGTAACCTCAGTTGGTTTAAATAATCGTACAAGTTAGTACTGGGTACGATAAAGAAGGGGGCGACGTTCTTTCTTAGGAATTTTACCTACAACAGTTGCATCGAGTGCCGGAATTTCAGGGTCGAGCACAAGCTGGACCGTGGAATGGAACTTTTACGAAGCCTTCTTCAAGATCAGTAGGGGGATGTTTGATAGCATCGGAAGGTGCTTCTAAGCTGGCTGACTGGATCGAAGAGACGATAACAAGACGTATCGTAGGGTTCTTAATGGTGTTAATACTAAATTAGGAGACCTCATTTAGTGTGAGCACCCTTGCTCTCAGCCCCTAAAACATTACTTTAATACAAGACTTCTAAGAGAAGCAAGTACCTCATTACGCAAGCTTACTAAAATTTATCAGACGAAATTCGATATTGTAGCATGTTTGATATATGTATATTCTTCGATTATAGGTTCTAAATCCAAAGTGTCTAGTAAATGTATAATCCTTAATAATCCTCCCTGTGTCAAAAAAATGATTTTGGGGACAAGAGTAATAGTGTTCATACTAAATTAGGTGACCTCATTTAGTGTGAACATCATTACCCTCAGCCCCTAAGTCATTACTTTGGTACAAGACTTCTAAGAGAAGCAAGTGATCGACTCTTTACGACGTTAGCTTGCAAGACGAAACCACTGCATTCTCTCAAAGTTACTGTTTGGACTGCGGTATGCAGCAGAGGCATTATCGGTCTGTTTTCATGCGAGAAACTATAACTAGTGAACGTTACGTTGCAATTTTGGAACAATTTGTCACCACACAGCGGGGGTGGGGGGATAGAGCTGGCACCGAGTGGATCATGCAAGATGGGACCCGACAACATCACACCGGACAGGTATTTCACTTTGTTGATGAATACTTCGGGAATAGAGTCATTGCGTTGGATTATCCCAAATTTATTGGCGCAGGCATGGATTGACCTCCATATTCGCAAGATCTGACTCCCTGTGACTAATTTTTGTGGGGCACATTGAAAGACACTGTCTACCGGAACCATCTCGCCAAGCTGGGCGAGCTTGAGTCGTCGATTTGTGTGGCATCTGATTCCATTTCCGGTAAGACACTACAAGATGTGATGACCAATTTCATTGTTCGTTTGTACCAGCTCTGTGCTGCGAGCAGTGGACATTTTGAAAAGATTGTTATGTAATTGCAAAGACTGCCTGCAGAGGACAAATTTATTTATGCATGGTGATACGAGCTGTACAGCACCATCTTTTAGCAGGTTTTGTAACTACTATTTCCAAATTTAAGTAAAAATTCTTTCAGCTTTCACAGTAAACATACCGTTTGTTGCATTCTGCTATCGATCTTTGATTTAATGTTATAAAATTTTAAATTCAGTTTGTCTTTTAGTGAATAAATACACTGTATATGTGTGTATATAGCCGAAGTGAATAAGTAGGATTAGAAAAGATATAGCATAATATATATTTAATTCCTAGAGTTTATCATTCAGTAAAATTTAAAAATAAAAAGGTTAAAATTTTATTCTGTATCATTTATAGTAATTAATAATATTTTCTTAAGCATTTTACAGACTGTTGCATTCTATTATGTGGATGCAGCAAATATTAAATTTATGAATGTCACTGGAATCGTCGATTTGTGTGGCATCTGATTCCATTTCCGTTAAGACACTACAAGATGTGATGGCCAATTTCATTGTTCGTTTGTGCCAGCTCTGTGCTGCGAGCAGTGGACATTTTGAAAAGATTGTTATGTAATTGCAAAGACTGCCTGCAGAGGACAAATTTATTTATGCGTGCTGATACGGGCTGTACAGCACCATCTTTTAGCAGGTTTTGTAACTATTATTTCCAAACTTATGTAAAAATTCTTTCAGCTTTCACAGTAAACATACCGTTTGTTGCATTCTGCTATCGATCTTTGATTTCATGTTATAAAATTTTAAATTCAGTTTGTCTTTTATTGAATACACTGTATATGTGTGTATATAGCCGAAGTGAATAAGTAGGATTAGCAAAGATATAACATAATATATATTTAATTCCTAGAGTTTAACATTCAGTAAAATTTTAAAATAAAGAGGATAAAATTTTATTCTGTATTTATTATAGTAAAGTAATTAATGACATATATAAAACCATTTTACAGACTGCTGCATCCCATTATGTGGATGCAGCAAATATTAAATTTATGAAAGTCACTGGCAAACACTAGTATGTTAGCTTTCAAAATGTTAAGTTTTCAATGTGATTTTTTTTTTATTATCTAGCTCATTTCTTGACTGTTATTAATGAAGGAAAATTAGATTCTTTCTCTATTTAATGAGAAATTAGTCGAAAGATAAATGAAAAGTTATTTTAAGACAATAAAAAATTCATTTTTAAGTATTTATAGTGACAAACTGGCTTCATGGATATTTTAAGAAACAGAATGTAAAGTCATATTCGTTATTGGGTATTAATGATCCAGGGGGGGGGGGGGGGTGCCACGAATACCATCTGTGACGTCAGTTGGAGTTTACTTGCAGCGCGCGGGGATTTGTTATTTTTTGTTTGAAGCAAGTATAATTTTAACGTGTTTATTGGTTTCGAAGACTTCTTACAAGTTCAACTAGAATTTTAATCAAAGATTTGCCTCTTAAATTCTAGGCAATGCTAGCTATTTTTATGTGAATAAGTAAGTGTTCTTTTCGTAATATAATGTATATTTTAGAGTCGTGTTTCCTAACCTCAGATACATGCAAAATTTCAGTATTGAAGAATATTACTCATTTAAATTCGTTTATTAAACCAAAGATATTTTTTATTAAGAAATTAATGACTAAAAGTACATTTATATTTTCTAAATTTATTTATATTCCTTTTTTTAAGGTTGAATAATGCAAATTTTAATAAAAAATTTTCTTTTAAAGTAGCCAACATTGTCAAATTTATATTAATTTGGGAAAATGCACTTCTTTCTTGAAACATTAGTTTAGTTCATGAAGTTCCATTTGGTAGGATTTTTAAATCTTAAAAGACGAAAGTACAGTATACTTTTTATTCATTTCATTTTACAGCAAGTTATTTGTATCTTTATATATTTTCTAATGATGTTCTTGTAATGTTTGAAAAATCGAACAGGATTTAATCTCGCACATTTATATTAATTAAATTTTATTACATTATATTTTATTAGTCAAATTTTATTACATTACATTTTATTAATTAAATTTTATTACATTCAAATAATGGAGGGGGGGGGGGGAGTACGATTTAAGAAAATAAACAGGCGCAGGTTTTCAAGGGATAAAGGTTTTGAACCGCTGTTTTAAATCGGATTGCAAGTTGTGTACATGTATGTGCATGCAAATTGTGTACAAAATTGTGAACAAAATTTATATAAATTATAGAAGCATCATTTAAATCGTTTACTAGTTAGGCATAAGTACATCCCTCCCCCCCCCCCCCCCCCCCTAAAAAGACATAAAACTCTTAGTGTTAGCGTTTTAATTATTGTTTTGATTTAATCTCGCACATTTTATATTAATTAAATTTTATTACATTACATTTTATTAATTAAATTTTATTGCATTCAAAAAATGGATGGGGGGGGGGGGGAGGGGGGTACGATTTAAGAAAATAAACAGCTTGTTCGTATATTTTTCATCATGAATCAATATACTATAATACATTTAATTTATTATTCTGAAAGTATATCATACTGTGTGTGTTAAACGATTAGTTCCTATATTTTTATATGTTTACATTGAATTTCGGTTTGATATAAATTATCTTTTTGATCTAAAAAAACTAATAAAATCAAGTGTTTAGCAATAAGTTCTTGGCTAGAGCTGAAGTGGCTAGAGCTGAAGTGGCGCAACCTTACAGATATAGTAACCTTGTTAATGATCCTATTTGAGAATGTAGGGAGAGTAGAGAATCATTTACACTCACCATGTTGCTAATATCAAGATGTATATACGTTTAATAATTCTTATCGTGAACTGAATGCAAAACTGTACCAGAAATAAGAGGTTTAGAATAATATATAAAATGTAATTATTCTTTTATTTATTTGGCAATTAATGACTATAAACAGATTTTGTTCTTTTCAATTTTGAAGAATATTGCATAATAGGGGATGATGTCTATATGTGATGTCTGTAGCGGGAAACCTAGTTGTCATACGACTATGAAATGTGGTACACGGGTTCTTAGAACTTAAATAATTGCACCTCGACGTCATTTTTTTATTATTATTTCGGTTTAGTTATTTCATGTTTTATTCCAATTTAGGGCTATATTTACTAAAATCAAATCCTCTGTAATTTTATATAGTTTCCATCTTTACACCATTAAGGAGATCGGATAGCGTTCTTTCAAGAAATATTTGAACAGAATCCAAAGCACAATTTCTTTATATTCTTTTGAAATACATCGAAATTTGAATTTTTTACGTGATCTGATATCGCGGAATTACTAAAGTAATACTGGAATACAATTCTATATTTTAGATAAAGCATCTGCATATAAATGAGTATTTTAAGCCTGTGTGTATTTTAAGCCTCTACAACATAGTTGAATGTGTTTATGATTTTGGTCGTTTAGTCTATCTGCCTGTCCGTTCGCACGATACCTGAAGTAAAAATGACTTTATGAATATGAAATTGGACTATGCTGTTGAGAGTGTCTGTAGGACGTCTAGGACGGGAAATGAATAATATCACCCAATTAGTTTTGGATTTAAATGGGGTTGAAAAAATGAAATAGATTGAACACTATGGGATATAATGTTTTAAACATTTTTTAACTGAAGTTAAAATTCATAAATTGCTTTGAGAATTTTAGGAAATATTCAAGTTGTCGCAGAAAGTGCGTGAGAAAAAAATTCAGGAAAATATGTTGGGTAGCTTTTAAATAAAATTTGAAATCATAATTAAACCCATATTATATGAAGAGAACACGTGACTGATTTCAAAATAAATAAAATGTTTCATCCGCTAAGTAATGATTCTGATGTTTAAAGTGATGATGTAGAGATGATGATGATTAATATTCATTGACTTTACATAGAGATGCAGACGATTTATATTTTGATGACGTCATTCGAATAAAATTCATCTTTTGATTAAAGTTTTAAGTTTTCAAGTATAATAAATTACTGTACTACTGTGATAATTTAAAACATATCATCATCGAATATGTCGTATTTTGGAGACATTTAACTGAAATTGTAATTAAGTGGAAAGCAAGATTACTGCATTTTGTATGCCCCCCCCGGCCTTCAAATCAATACCTTGCACCGAGCATATTAAACCTTAAAGACTTTTGTAAGGTCACTTAGATTTTATATTAAAATGCAGTTATTTTCATCTCTTTTATTCACTTTTGTGGATATCATAGTATATATTTATACTTATATTTCGTGTTTACATTAGCTCAATGGAAAGGAAGCTTCCAATATTCTCAAGCAAGAGGAACATCTTTAATTTTTCTAACATATCTTTTCTCTCGAAAATCGAAAAATTATTTAATAATAAATATTAAAATTTATATTTGAATCATATTTTAAATCATAAGCATATTTCAGTAATCATAAGCATATTAAGAGTTCAGAGCTTATTGGAGAAATTTTCGCTGATAGCCCTTCCTTTCGAAACGGACTATCATGTCTATAAACTCCAACCAGTCATCTTTGTAGGGGTTTCCTTTATCAACAGGAGGCTTATCAGGATTGAAATTAGTTATCTTAGTTTTGGAGAATTTTTCCGGCAATTTTGGAAAATCGCTTTCATTTGGCTAGAAAGCAGCAGCGAAGGATTTGGAATGAGTAGCGGTTTTATTGTAAAAGGTTATAGGTGAGATTCTTGCTTTGGGAAACTTAGCACACTCACGATAACTCGCTCACCGCAATTTTCGCATACGCATTTAGTTTCTGCTTTTTTCGGATATTCGTGAGATCGATGCTCGCCAGCGCATTTTACGCATTTGGGCGGTAAATGGCAGCTATTTACAACATGATGCCTTTTCTGTCAATAAAAGCACTGAGTAGCGGCGCCCGGAGCTTCAGGGTCGAGCACAGGCTGGGCCGTTAAAATGGGGGGGGGGGGGGGGGGTAGTTTATTTTACAATTTTAGCAAAGTGTATTCTTGGAAATTTTACGAAACCTTTCTCAGAATCAGTAAGGGGATGTTTGATAGCATCGGAAGGTGCTTCTAAGCTGACTAACTGGATCGAAGAGACGGTAACAAGAGGTATCGTAGGGTTCTTAATGGTGTTCATACTAAATTAGGAGACCTCATTTAGTGTGAGCACCCTTACTCTCAGCCCCTAAAACATTACTTTAATACAAGACATCTAAGAGAAGGAAGTACCTCATAACGCAAGCTTACTAAAATTTATCAGACGAAATTCGATATTGTAGCATGTTTGATATATGTATATTCTTCCATTATAGGTTCTAAATCCAAAGTGTCTCGCAAATGTATAATCCTTAATAATCCCCCCTGTGTCAAAATAATGATTTAGGGGACAAGAGTAATAGTGTTCATACTAAATTAGGAGACCTCATTTAGTGTCAGCATCATTACCCTCAGCCCATAAGTCATTACTTTGGTACAAGACTTCTAAGAGAAGCAAGTAATCGTCTCTTTACGACGTTAGCTTACAAGACGAAACCACTGCATTCTCCCAAAGTTACTGTTTGGATTGCGGTATGCAGCAGAGGCATTATCGGTCTGTTTTCATGCGAGAAACTATAACTAGTGAACGTTACGTTGCAATTTTGGAACAATTTGTCACCACACAGCAAGGGTTGGGGCATAGAGCAGGCACCGAGTGGATCATGCAAGATGGGACCCGACCACGTCGCACCGGACAGGTATTTCACTTTGTTGATGAATACTTCGGGAATAGAGTCATTGCGTTGGATTATCCCAAATTTACTGGCGCAGGCATGGATTGACCTCCATATTCGCAAGATCTGACTCCCTGTGACTACTTTTTGTGGGGCACATTGAAAGACACTGTCTACCGGAACCATCTCGCCAAGCTGGACGAGCTTAAATCGTCGATTTGTGTGGTATCTGATTCCATTTCCGTTAAGACACTACAAGATGTGATGGCCAATTTCATTGTTCGTTTGTGCCAGCTCTGTGCTGCGAGCAGTGGACATCTTGAAAAGATTGTTATGTTATTGCAAAGACTGCCTGCAGAGGACAAATTTATTTATGCATGCTGATACGACCTGTCTTTTAGCACCATCTTTTAGCAGGTTTTGTAACTACTATTTCCAAACTTATGTAAAAATTCTTTCAGCTTTCACAATAAACATACCGTTTGTTGCATTTTGCTATCGATCTTTGATTTCATGTTATAAAATTTTAAATTCAGTTTGTCTTTTATTGAATACACTGTATATGTGTGTATATAGCCGAAGTGAATAAGTAGGATTAGCAAAGATATAACATAATATATATTTAATTCCTAGAGTTTAACATTCAGTAAAATTTTAAAATAAAAAGGATATAATTTTATTCTGTATTTATTATGGTAAAAATATCCATGTAAAAGGCCTAGGATAGAGGAGTCTCCCACTAAGGGAACGCCTACTAAAAACCAGGATGGAAACTTCTAGTGATAATGTTGTAAATGAAAAGGTTAGTGATAGTGTTGTAACTGAAAATGAAAATGTTAGAACTAGGACTTATGCTGAAATTGCTGCACAACCTGTGCAGTTTAAAAGTGCACCTAAACCTAGAGCGGTTGAAAATAGTAATGTTATGAATGTAGAAAAAAAAGAACCAAAAGCAGAGTGTTTCTTCATAAAGTTTAGAGACAACTACCAGGCTCTCCTTAAAAAGCTAAATGAAATTACAGAAAATAAAGTATCTGGAAAATTGACAGGAGATATGCTCAAACTGATACACAATGACGCTGACTCCTATAGGGTTGTTCAGCGCCATTTGTCTAGCGAGAAAATCCCCTTCCATAGTTTAAACCTCAAAACTGAAAGGCCGAAAAAGGTAGTTTTGAAGGGGCTACCAACCAGCTATGACATTGAGGAGATAAAATTGACTCTAACATCCAATGGATTAGATGTAGTCCGGGTTTCTCAACTGAGAAACACCAAAACCAGATTACCCCTGCCGATCTTTTTAGTCAGCCTTAGGCCTACCGATGACTGGCAGAGGGTCTACAGACTCACAAGATTAGGGTACTTGGCTGTGAAGGTAGAGGCCTTCAGAGCTAGGGGCTTTAAAATTTGCTACCGGTGCCAGCAATTCAACCACTCATCTGAGAACTGCAGTATGCCGCCAAAGTGCCTGAAGTGTGGTGAAGGACACTTCACACGAGACTGCCAGAGACCTAGGACAGAGAAGGCGACGTGTGCAAACTGCAATGGAGACCACCCGGCGAACTTCAGGCAATGCCCGAAGAACCCCTGGAACAAGGGAAAGGCACCGGGGTATGCCCCCCCTCCCCCAAAAAATCAGATACCCCCTTGGAGGCAAAAGGCCCTCGGACCAAACCCCCAGGCACCCCCTCAGGGCTCCTCGCACATAGTGCCACAGTTAAACAGGCACCAACCTACAGCACCTACCAGATCGGTGCAAGAGCAGGCCCCCAAACCTTCGACCTCCAGAGAATTGACTCTGGAGGAAGTAAGAGCAGCTACAGCTGCCATTAAAAAGAGATCGGAAATAGAAAAAGCCAGACAGGCAAAGGAGGCAAAGGATAGGCTTGACATTAAGGTTGAGGATTGGAAACAAAATAAACGAGTCAGGGATGAAGAGATCGCGCAAACCCAGCCGTTAGTTAAAACGGGTGAAAAAAAGCAAAAACTATCGAGTTCCAAAAGGACACTCACAAAAAAGTGCAAACCGCGGTTGAGGCTGAGGAAATGGAAGCTGAGACTGAACCGACTGATAAATCTGATGCTGAAAAGATGGAGGATATCATCAACCTCATCAGAGGATTTATTAGCATGTTCAATCTAGACGACATAAAACATCTGTTGATGCAGTTCGCAGAGTTAGTACAAAAAAAGAGCGATCCTATGGTAATGGTCTTTGCGGCCCTTAAAATAATCGCGGACTTTAAAAATAACAGTGAGAATCAAACCCGTCATGGCTAGGTCCCAAAAAGAATCCTTAAAAATAATATTTTGGAATGCGAACGGCATATCTCCAAGAATAAATGAACTTAGGAACTATGTAAATGAAAATGACGTAGACGCCTTATTAATTCAGGAAACTAAAGTTAGAGAAAGTAAAAAACTAAATATAGCCAACTATATATGCTATCATAATCTTAGCTCAAATACTAATGCTAGAACGCCCCATGGAGGAACAGCAGTATACATTAAAAGAAATATTCCCCACGAGGAACTAAACAACATAAATCTTCAAGGTATAGAAAATACTAGTATAAAAATTAAAATTAATAATACTAGCCCGTTTATCCTAACCTCAACATATGTCAAAAATATGAGTAGAGTAGATGTAGCTGCGCAACTGGAACTGCTTTTCGCGCGATATCCAAACACTATACTCGCAGGCGACTTCAACGCGCACCACCGAGCGTGGGGCTGTAGGAGAGCCAATTCACGCGGTACACAGATACACAGACTGCTGAACACGACAAACACTAACATTATTGTACCGTCGACACCAACCTGCTTCTCAGGCGCCAACGGCTCATTTATAGACTTTGTCCTAACGCGAAACATAGATTACGCTCACACTATTAGTACCTTGGATGAATTCGACTCGGATCATCTGCCGGTACTGGTGACATTCGACCTGAACACACCTCTTCCAGCCTCTTTGGGACAAGAGAGGGTCAACTGGGAAGTATTCAAAAGAGCACTCTTCGAGCCGCACTTAGCAGTACCTAACATAATGAGCACGGCGGATATTGACTCTGCCACGCACACACTCACAACAGAAATCAAGAGAGCAATTGCCTCTGCCACAACACATCGTGAGTCTCCAAAATTGCCCACACTTTCCCACCATGTCAAACAATTAGTCAGGCAAAGAAACAGAATACGTAAGACATGGCAGGCTAACAGAGACCCCGCCCTTAAAAGGGAGCTTAACAGACTCACGTGCAAAGTCAGGGAAAAAATTGTCGCAGAAAAGCAGCAACAGTATAAAGAACTAATCGAATCCCTTAGCCCAGAAGACGTATCGCTCTGGCAATTCGCAAAAAGACTCAGGAAACCTCAAATTAAGCTCCCGCCACTAATAGATGGTGCTAAAATCGCGTACTCAGACGAGGAAAAAGCCGAGGCGCTCGCAAGCCATTATGAAAAACAATTCCAACCAAACCACGATCTAATGTGTCAGGACACCCTAAGAATGGTCAGACAAACTTTAAATAATTTCAGGAATTCCCCGGTAACGGCTGAGATTAGCCCAGCCACCCCGCAGGAGATAGTAGAAATCATTAAAAATCTCAAAAACCGTAAAAGCCCAGGCCACGACAAAATCAGAAATATTGCGGTTAAAAACCTACCCTTAAACGTAATATGTTACTTGACAATCTTAATAAATAAAATTTTAAAACTAAACTATTTTCCCAAAGAATGGAAGGAAGCGATAATTATAGCAATCCATAAGCCTGGTGAGGATGCCACAATTCCAGCCAACTATAGACCAATTAGCTTGCTACCGACACTTAGTAAAATTACTGAGAAAATTATTCTTAAGAGACTGAACACGCACCTTAGTGAGAATGACATTATCATTCCGGAGCAGTTTGGATTTCGGCCAAAGCACTCCACCACTCATCAATTGCTGAGAGTGGTAGAGTACATATCTTCTGGTCTCAATAACAAGACACCCACAGCTGCGATTTTTCTGGACATACAAAAAGCCTTTGATAAAGTATGGCATTGTGGATTAGCGTACAAATTGATCACTTTAAAAGTCCCTGACGCTATTGTCAAACTTTTAATCTCATACTTAAATAACAGACACTTTCAAGTCAGAGTAGGAGGTAACTTATCTACACCCAAGCTCATTAAAAGTAGTGTACCGCAAGGTTCTATCCTGGGCCCGACACTCTTTAACATATACCTGAACGACATCCCTAGGACTCCAAACACAGAGCTGGCACTCTATGCAGACGACAGTGCGATACTTGCAAAACACCCCTATGTCTCAGTAATGCACAGACAGCTACAACAACACTTAGACATACTCCAAACTTGGCTGGAAAAATGGCGAATAAAATTAAACCCCAATAAATGTCATTGGATTTATTTCTCAAGAAAACGTAAACCTCCGCCGCCTCTGTACATAAACAACCATGCCCTAAAAGCAGAAAAATCTACTAAATACCTAGGCGTAACGATAGATTCCCACCTAACCTGGAAACAGCACGTAACGAACTTAATCAAAAAAGCGTATATGGCCACAGGAGCCTTATACCCAATGATAGGAAACGGAAATCTAAGTTATCAAAATAAACTCCTAATTTATAAATCGGTCATCCGCCCGGGAATGCTGTATGCAGCACCCGTATGGGGATATGCCTGTAAAACTACAATAGACCTCCTAGAGACAAAACAAAACAAAATCCTACGGATTATCAGGAAAGCTCCCAGGTACTTAAGAAACTCGGTAATTAGGAATGACTTCAAAATAAAAACTGTTAGAGCCCAAATTAAAAAGCTAGCGCTTAAATTTTACAGAAATTTGCCATCCGTTCCAAACGAACTGTTATTCAATCTGCATGACTATGATCATCGCAAGGCCAAATCTCGTAAGAGACCCCGCGCTGTTCTAAACATCGATAATCGGAATTAAATGATCCCACCTCAAACATCTGATTTTAAAATAAAACTCGCGACTATTATTTTATAAAAAAAAAAAAAAAAAAAATATTCTAAACACTAAACTGCCAAAACGCTAGGTAACTCTTAGATCTGCATCAACCCCCCAAACTGCTTAAACTCTAAATGTGCAACAAACTGCCACACTAGGAGCTAGGATAAATAATAAAAAGTAGTAAATAAAAACCTCGAACCTCCAATTAGGGTCACTGAATTAATGTCACAGTTTGACGATAAGAACCACATATTGAAACTGGAGATTAAAGGCGCTTCGCGCCTGGTGCTCTGTCTTGTACGACACTACGTATGTATGGTAATTGATTGACTATGATCATCGCAAGGCCAAATCTCGTAAGAGACCCCGCGCTGTTCTAAACATCGATAATCGGAATTAAATGATCCCACCTCAAACATCTGATTTTAAAATAAAACTGGCGACTATTATTTTATAAAAAAAAAAAAAAAAATATTCTAAACACTAAATAATATTCTAAACACTAAACTGCCAAAACGCTAGGTAACCCTTAGATCTGCATCAACCCCCCAAACTGCTTAAACTCTAAATGTGCAACAAACTGCCACACTAGGAGCTAGGATAAATAATAAAATGTAGTAAATAAAAACCTCGAACCTCCAATTAGGGTCACTGAATTAATGTCACAGTTTGACGATAAGAACCACATATTGAAACTGGAGATTAAAGGCGCTTCGCGCCTGGTGCTCTGTCTTGTACGACACTACGTAACTATGGTAATTGTTGACATTTTTATAAGCATTTCACAGACTGCTGCATCCCATTATGTGGATGCAGCAAATATTAAATTTATGAATCTCACTGGCAAACACTAGTATGTTACCTTTCAAAATGTTAAGTTTTCAATGTGATTTTTTTTTTATTATCTAGCTTATTTCTTGACAGTTATTAATGAAGGAAAATTGGATTCTTTCTCTATTTATTGAGAAATTAGTCGAAAGATATATGAGAAGTTATTTTAAGACAATAAAAAATTCATTTTTAAGTATTTATAGTGACAAACTGGTTTCATGGATATTTTAAGAAACAGAATGTAAAGTAATATTCGTTATTGGGTATTAATGATCCAGGGGGGGGGGGTGCCACTCCTCTGCCACGAATACCATCTGTGACGTCAGTTGGAGTTTACTTGCAGCGCGCGGGGTTTTGTTTGAAGCAAGTATAATTTTAACGTGTTTATTGGTTTCGAAGACTTCTTACAAGTTCAACTAGAATTTTAATCAAAGATTTGCCTCTTAAATTCTAGGCAATGCTAGCTATTTTTATGTGAATAAGTAAGTGTTCTTTTCGTAATATAATGTATATTTTAGAGTCGTGTTTCCCAACCTCAGATACATGCAAAATTTCTGTATTGAAGAATATTACTCATTTAAATTCGTTTATTAAACCAAAGATATTTTTTATTAAGAAATTAATGACTAAAAGTACATTTATATTTTCTAAATTTATTTATATTCCTTTTTTTAAGGTTGAAAAATGCAAATTTTAATCAAAAATTTTCTTTTAAAATAGCTAACATTGTCAAATTTATATTAATTTGGGAAAATGCACTTCTTTCTTGAAACATTAGTTTAGTTCATGAAGTTCCATTATGTAGGATTTTTAAATCTTAAAAGACGAAAGTACAGTATACTTTTTATTCATTTCATTTTACAGCAAGTTATTTGTATCTTTATATATTTTCTAATGATGTTCTTGTAATGTTTGAAAAATCGAACAGGATTTAATCTCGCACATTTATATTAATTAAATTTTATTGCATTACATTTTATTAGTTAAATTTTATTACATTACATTTTATTAATAAAATTTTATTACATTCAAATAATGGGGGGAGGGGAGTACGATTTAAGAAAATAAACAGGCGCAGGTTTTCAAGGGATAAAGGTTTTGAACCGCTGTTTTAAATCGGATTGCAAGTTGTGTACATGTATGTGCATGCAAATTGTGTACAAAATTGTGAACAAAATTCATATAAATTATAGAAGCATCATTTAAATCGTTTACTAGTTAGGCATAAGTACATCCCTCCCCCCCCCCCCCCCTAAAAAGACATAAAACTCTTAGTGTTAGCGTTTTAATTATTTTTTTGATTTAATCTCGCACATTTTATATTAATTAAATTTTATTACATTACATTTTATTAATTAAATTTTATTGCATTCAAAAAATGGATGGGGGGGGAGGGGGTACGATTTAAGAAAATAAACAGCTTGTTCGTATATTTTTCATCATGAATCAATATACTATAATACATTTAATTTATTATTCTGAAAGTATATCATACTGTGTGTGTTAAACGATTAGTTCCTATATTTTTATATGTTTACATTGAATTTCGGTTTGATATAAATTATCTTTTTGATCTAAAAAAACTAATAAAATCAAGTGTTTAGCAATAAGTTCTTGGCTAGAGCTGAAGTGGCGCAACCTTACATATATAGTAACCTTGTTAATGATCCTATTTGAGAATGTAGGGAGAGTAGAGAATCATTTACACTCACCATGTTGCTAATATCAAGATGTATATACGTTTAATAATTCTTATCGTGAACTGAATGCAAAACTGTACCAGAAATAAGAGGTTTAGAATAATATATAAAATGTAATTATTCTTTTATTTATTTGGCAATTAATGACTATAAACAGATTTTGTTCTTTTCAATTTTGAAGAATATTGCATAATAGGGGATGATGTCTATATGTGATGTCTGTAGCGGGAAACCTAGTTGTCATACGACTATGAAATGTGGTACACGGGTTCTTAGAACTTAAATAATATCACCTCGACGTCATTTTTTTTATTATTATTTCGGTTTAGTTATTTCATGTTTTATTCCAATTTAGGGCTATATTTACTAAAATCAAATCCTTTGTAATTTTATATAGTTTCCATCTTTACACCATTAAGGAGATCGGATAGCGTTCTTTCAAGAAATATTTGAACAGAATCCAAAGCACAATTTCTTTATATTCTTTTAAAATACATCGGAATTTGAATTTTTTACGTGATCTGATATCGCGGCATTACTAAAGTAATACTGGCACAATTCTATATTTTAAATAAAGCATCTGCATATAGCATCTGCATAAAGCATCTGCATATATATTAGATAAAGCATCTGCATATGAATATGAAATTGGACTATGCTGTTGAGAGTGTCTGTAGGACGTCTAGGACGGGAAATGAATAATATCACCCAATTAGTTTCGGATTTAAATGGGGCTGAAAAAATGAAATTGATTGATCACTATGGGACATAATTTTTTAAACATTTTTTAACTGAAGTTAAAATTCATAAATTGCTTTGAGAATTTTAGGAAATATTCAAGTTGTCGCAGAAAGTGCGTGAGAAAAAAATTCAGGAAAATATGTTGGGTAGCTTTTAAATAAAATTTGAAATAATAATTAAACCCATATTATCTGAAGAGAACACGTGACTGATTTCAAAACAAATAAAATACCTCATTCGCTGAGTAAAGATTGTAATGTTTAAAGTGATGATGTAAAGATGATGATGATTAATATTCATTGACTTTACATAGAGATGCAGACGATTTATATTTCGATGACGTCATTCGAATAAAATTCACCTTTTGATTAAAGTTTTAAGTTTTCAAGTATAATAATTTACTGTACTACTGTGATAATTTAAAAAATATCATCACCGAATATGTCGTATTTTGGAGACATTTAACTGAAATTGCAATTAAGTGGAAAGCAAGGTTACTGCATTTTGTATGTCCTCCGCCCCCCCCCCCCCTTCAAATCAATACCTTGCACAGAACATATTGAACCTTAAAGACTTTTGTAAGGTCACTTAGGTTTTATATTAAAATGCAGTTATTTTCATCTCTGTTATTCACTTTTGTGGATATCATAGAATATATTTATACTTATATTTCGTGTTTACATTAGCTCAATGGAAAGGAAGCTTCCAATGGGGTAATTTAAACGCTACATTCTGCGCATGCGCAGTGTGCGTTAAACCGAGGTATGCTAAAATTTTTACTGCAGTAATATTAACGAACTTTGCGAGTTCAAAATACAACCAGACACGAGTAGTTGATTGCCTCACGGCTGATGGGATAAAGTAAAAACTTGAACTCCCCGTTCGGAGTATCAGGAAATCGTCAAATCGGAGTAATATTAATAAAGAAATTCGATATAAAGAGATTATAAGTTAATTTGTAAATTTGTGATGTGTGTTCATAAATATAATGTGCAGCAAATAAGATCCATTGCATAAATATTTTAAATTAAAATGTTTGCATGGTTTAATTAAGAAAAAAAGTCCTTTAATGCATTTTCAAAATTGACTTTATTTTTCGTAAATTATTCCCAAAATTCACGAAATGGGTATTAAATGAAACAAAATTTGATTTAAATAAAACTAAATCCAATTTTATGGTAAAAAATGACGAACTTGCAAATTAACTTTTATATTCAATATATAATAACATTTTATATTCAATATCTTGCAGTCCATTATCTTATATCCAATATATTGCAATCACCCAACGGCGTAAATTGGAAGAGCTATATTTTAAAATATACAAATTCATATTATTTCCTTGATGAAAAGTAAAGTCGCAAATAACTCCCAGTTGTGTGTGATCCTTCGATCACTGTACATTGATTTCGCCCCGTATATCTGTGTTTATGAAGCCCATGAAACTGCTGTATTAACTTAATTTGGTTATGACTGCCTTCTGTCTAAAAGTAATGCAAATTTCTATCCTCACAAGCTGTATCATAATCAGTATGATCTTTCCAAGTGTTCGAAATGACAGCATGTCTTGATGCATTTTTATTTATCAAAATATCGTTTAGAGCAAAATGTTAAGTGAAAATTTCAGAGAAAATATAGCAGTAGAGCGGAGTGGATGGCTCATCTACAGTGCCGGTATGCGGTATCGCCCTCCGCAGGGAATCTTGTATTCCTGGATTGGGGAGTAAAATTGAAAAATGGAAAAAATTGGGGAGTTTCAGGGTTCAGAAACTTTTTTGAAGGTGGCAACGATGTTGTGGTCTTGTACGAGGGTATTATTTTTTTTTTGGCTTACTGTATTTTTGAATGAGGTAAAGGAGTGTGTCATTAATCTCAATGATGGGTGGCAAAACCTGGGGTTCTGCAACAGAGGTGGTATGGAGCCATTAACGCCATCTACCGGCCGAAATGGGTATTACACTAGACGGTATATATCCCCCGTCACTACATGCCCGCCGACTTTCGCCGTTTCCTTTGTTTAAACGGCAGCATAGCAACGAGGGACGCTACCGCTAGAAGTCAGGGATAGCGGGCCACTTTCCCGCGAAAAAGGGTAAATAAAGCAGAGCGCCAGTGTATGTATTCGTACGATTCAAGCTGTCGCTACTTTTCTCAGTAAATATTTTAGATGTTTCTTGCTTTTTCATTGACGTATTTTGATTCATTTATTGCTATTTTTTCACTTATTTTCTTTTTACTTAATAATTATTTAGCCTAAAGAACGATATGTACACCATACACTTTACGGAGAAAAAAAATTAAGAACTGCTTACGCGTACATATATATATATATATATATATATATATATATATATATATATATATATATATATATATATATATATATATATATATATATATATATATATATAACAGATTTTTTACGACCCAAAGTATTTGGTGGAGTATATACATTCGTTCTGACTCCGCCTCCCGCCCCTTTCAAATGCTAAGTATATGGGTAATATTATTCTCCCCCTGTTACAGCCCTGTATACACAAATACACACTTTTTCTTCAAACTTTAACTATGTTAATCTTCTATTAAATGATCATAAAAATAATTAATTCTATTTCACTTTTGCAAGATTTAATGTAGAGGTGTTTCAGTTGCATTGCATAAATTTATTAGTAAAATCAATCAGCCATGGTTAAACAATCCAACGAAAAATACTTTCATAATAGGAAAATACTTAATATTTTTATTGCACTTTATGAGAAACACTGCCAGAGAGTAAAATATATATACAACTGGTAACATTTTCCCCATTATATTGTGTGAGCAGCCTATCTGCTGGGAGGGAGGGGGGGGGGGACAAAATTCAAAGTTTTTTAAAGTTTTAAATCACAATTTCAGTTTTTCAGTTCATGATTAACTGCCTTTGGGAATGTTGCATAATATACATATAAAACTGACTTTATCAATTTCATATGAAAAATCCCCTTCTCACTGTTATATTTCCTATACTACTATAATAAAAATTTTAAAAGTGGCCAAGACATTAACTAAAAATGCACGCTCTCCAACTCTTTCTCTTCTGATTTCAGAATATGGATACGCTTAATAATAATCTAAACTTACCTTCTCTTGATATAGCTTTAATCCAGATTTGTCGTTGTGGTTCTCTGTTAGGTATTTCATGAAATGCAGTGCCAGTAGACTTATTGGACAATTTACAACCAAGAATTACGCCGTAAACAATCGAAATTTAAACAAGTCGCGAAAATTTAAAAAAAAACTTAAGTAAAACACGTTAAACCCCGTTACTGTGCTATTAACCGTGGCCCGCTTGGGTTGCCCCCTAGCGAGGAAACTAAGCAGAAAGTCTTGCCTGGTAACCGCAGAATACGGCGGGCATGTAGTGACGGGGGCTACGGACGGTACTTCGAATATTTTCAGTGATAGAAAGAAATTTTTTGAGGGACGGCAACAGCTGGGTAGAGTGCCTAGAACTTCCTTCTACAGCTACAGTGCCTAAAAGGAAGTTCTAGGCACTGTAGTCTGGGGTTCTGTAACAATGACGGTGTGTTCCACCAGCGCAACCTGTCGGTCGAAAGGAATGCTGGATTAAGACGGTACTTTGATTATTTCAGTTATTGAAATAAACTTTTTAAGGGGTATCAACAGCTGAGGTTCCGCAACAGTGGCGGTATGCTCTGCCAGCGCTACCTAGCGGTCAAAAGGGGAACTGCACTGGATGACACTTTGAATTTTTCAGTGATTGGAAGAAACATTTTGAGTAGTGGCAACACTCAAAATCGGAACGAATATTCTAACTTTCGTTCTGTATATTAAAAGATGGTCATTATTTTAAAAGGATATCCCTGAGTAATAATTTTATATACTTCATGTATTTTATTATCAGCAACTGCTAAAGCATCGGGAAGATGCACGAGAGCCCCAAATTCAATTTAATAATTATATTTCGGGTCTAACAGGGATCGTCGCGGTGCGCGTTGGACAGAATTAGGACAAGTCCCAATTAAGTCGTAACGTGTCGCTTATTTTGGAACAAGGAGGAGAAAATTTCTCCTCGGAAATAAAGGAACAATTTGGAATAAGAGTGTGTTTCGTGGAACATGGCTTTGCGATGAGAGTATGAGTACAGTGCCTAGAAGTAATTGTGTTCCGAACGAAACGAAAAACAGGTTCCCTAAAAACCGCTTCCGCCAGACGGCGTTGGCCTCGAATAAGCGGTCTAAACGGGCAAGTCCGTCCTGGGCCTGCCATAGGACTTTACTTGTTTTAGAGAATAACACGAAAATCAGAGAAAGTAGGAAATCTAAATTTAATATATAGTTTTCGTTTGGGGTATATTTTAATTCTTTCAATTTTGAGCCGTTTCGGATTAGCCCGTCTTAGACCCGCCTTAGAAACTCACCAGTTTTTGAGGTATAACTCGAGAACAGGTGTATCTACAATTTAGAAGTTCAGCATATCCTTGTCATTTGCTGTATATTTTAACTCTTTGAATTAAAAATCTTATCGGACTAGCCCGTTCCGAGCCCAACTAGAGGAACATATCATTTTTCTTTAGAATAACTCAAAATTCGGAGAATCTAGAATGTCTAAATTTAATATATCATTGTCCTTTGCGGTATATTACATTTCATCGCATATCGAACTTAATGGGGCTAGCCCGTCTTGACTCGCCGTAGAAATTTACTCGCTTTTCAAGAATAACTCGATCAATCGGAGTCGCTAAAAATGTAAATTTATTATATCATTTTTTTGGAAGGATTTTAATTTAGATTTTGAATCTCATCAGACTAGGCCATCTTGGGTCCGCTGAAGTATGTTTTCGTTTTTGATGAATAACTCGAAACCCGCAATAGCTAAAAATTCCATGTATACCATTTCGTTGGCTTTTGTGATATATTTAAGTTTCTTCGGATTTGAACTTTATCGGGGTAGCCCGTCCTGGGTCCGATAAGGGAATGGACACTGTTTTTTTGAATAACAGGAAAATCGGGGCAAATAGAAAATATAAATTTCGTACATCCTTATCTTTTGGGGAATATTTTAATTCCTTCGATTTTGAACCGTATCGGGAGGACCCGTTTTGGGCCCGCCTTAGAAATTCACTTTTGGGGGGAATAACTCTAGAACGGGAGTATATAAAAGTTCCAAGGTTAGAATGGCGTTGTCATTTGCGGTATATCTCAGTTCATCAGATTTAAAACCTTATCGGGTTAGCCCGTCCTGGGCCCAACAAAAAGAATCTACTCATTTTTTAAGAATAACTCCAAAACTGTAACTACTTGAATGTCGAAATTTAATATATCATTGTATTTTAAGGTATATTTTATTTCTTTAGATTTTGAACCTTATCAGGCTAGCCTGTCTTGGGCTCGACGTAGAAATGTACTGCTTTTTCGAGAATAACTCGAAAATCGAAGCAGCTAAAAAAATCCAAAATTTAGTATATCATATTCTTTTAAGGGGACGCTTCAGTTAAAAAAAATCACCGTTCCCTTGAAAATTGCACCCGGTGGCTCAAGAGATGGGCAGTTCCTTTTTTCAAATGATTGGCATCTGATAGGCCAATGAGAGTAAGTAAAGGTGACGAAAGGCCCTTGGACCTCTATAGTTTATGACTTGCTCGCCTGTCCAAGAGGATAAAGGGGGGAATCTTAGAAGGGTGTGTGGTTTGGGGGACAAAGTAAATGAATGAAAGAATGAAAAAAACGTAACTGGAGGCTTTTCCCACTTACTGAAAGAAAGTTTCCTATCCATTCTATTTTTTGTCAAGGAATAACCAAAGAGTTCTCCTAACCGATTATTATATAATTGTAATATAAATATATATATATATATATGTGTGTGTGTAACTTCAATGTGTATTTTGGAGACTAATCTAGGTACAACACTAAAATGTGTGTATTAAAAAACTGGAATTAAAAATAAAATTAATGATATTTCTATGCCTATGAGTCCAGAGCGATGGTATAAAACTAATATTTATTTAGTCATTTTGAATATATCATTATTTCCTTTTTAAATAGTATACATTAGAGTGCATTGTATGAAATTTGAAGTTTGAAATGGACGATACAGCACTAAAAATATGTGATATTCTACATACCGCATTTTTTAGCCTTGCAGAATATATTTAGAAATTATAGTATTTAGCATGAGAATTCCATGTGTTGAAAACGATTTGCTTTAACCGGGGTTACTCGGAAATCTCGGGTTCTGCCTAGGAATGAATAGAAATGGCGGTTGCCACTACACGGGCGCTGCGGAACTGCAATTCTATTCAAATAGCTAGTCTCTAGTAGCGGTACTGCACTTTCACGGCGTTTTTACAGAAAAATGATTTCATTTGTTGACATAGTAACTCAATAGAGACCTATATAATAATTGTCCTGAATGTGTTTTGTTTTTATAAACCCTTCAAAAGCCCCGGTGGCCTAGAAGACTAAATCTTTGTATACTCAAAAATTCAACTTCGGTACAGAACTTAACACAGTCGGAATTTTGAGGGAGAAAAACTACTCGTTCACCGAATATTTATACAAACAATAAAAATTATTTACAAACAAGAAAGGAAAAATGATTTCATTTATACAGATACTGTAATTCAATAAATACCTGTATAATTATTATCCTGCGTGTATTTGTCGTTCCAAACCCTTCAGAAGCTTCCTGTGACCTAGAAGACTAAATCTTTGTACACTCATAAATTCAAATGCGGGACAGAACCTAACGCAGCAGGAATTTTAATGGGAAAATCTAATTGGTTTACCAAATAGTTAAACACTAGCTGAATATTCATTGAAATTCAACGGCCTCCTAATGAGCAAACCTACAAAACACGATTTTTTAAATAATTCAATTTTTTCAGTTGTCTTTTTCAGACTGTTCACTCATGCACCAAATTTCAAATATATGTCTCATTTTAGACTGGCCATTTCTCAGTTATTCAGCCAATTAAACATTTAACACACATGTTAAGCACATGCGCATAGGCGTATTTAACCCCCCCTTCGAAATTAAAGTTTCAAAACGTTTCCTAAACACATATGTGATAAAAGATATTTACTCAATCATTCAGTTTGTCATTCTGGAGTCCTTGAACTAGAAAAGCAACCCGTTTTTATCTTCAATAAATAAATAAATAATGGGAATAAGTAAGGAGTTTTTAGAATTTAAGAATTAAAAAAAAAAATGTGTTCCGGCTACTGCGTCACTGCAATAATGGGGGGAATTATCTGAATTTGGAAAAATCCCAGTTCTTGAAGCCGGCAGAAGAAAAGGAAAAGTCGAAGATCAAAAGTCAGTTATTTAGAGACTAGAGGTCTGCACAAGTCTAATTTAAAAAAATTTTCTGGTTCAAAAATGTCAAGATTTGACTCGTCCAAAGCCCGAAATTTTTTCATTGGAATTCACCTGAGCCGTACCGTAAACACTCAAAATCAACTCCAACGCGGACCGGCCTGAATATTTTCAATACATTGAAACCTGTTGGCTTGTATGCGAATTAAAATTTGCCATTTAAGGAATTAAACACAAGCTCATCACATATAGTATTAAATGTAAAGGAACCCAAATTTTAAAATTAATTTCAAATTAAAAATAATTAAAGTCAAGAATGAGCATTAATATAAAATGAATTTTTATTTATCATTTTGGTTGAAGATGAGAAGGGATAAAAAAGACTGGGATTATGTTTTTAAAAATGCTTTCTTCATTTATCAGTGAACAGTGCAATGACTATTTAGTTAGAACTACTCATCAGCATCAAAGATTCGTTGCAGCGGTAGCAAAACAAACATGTCATATGCCACAATTGTTAGTGTTGTTAAAAACTTTTCAATGCGATTAAACTTTCTATGTAAATATAGATAGATAATATTTTCTTTAATTATGACATAATTATGAATATTTTTAAAATTTAATAATTTTAGTAAAAGTGTAAGATGTTTGGAATAAATACATTCAAGGACAATAATTCGCATTATCTATATGTTGATTTTAAATTATGACAGTTTGCTCAGATAAATTTTTATTCAACATTTGCTATAGGAAAGAAATCGTCGGAACTGTGTTTAAGAATAAAATTTATTTAATTTTGATAATTTAGAAACATTCGAAATCTAAGAACTGAAATTAAAATCATAGAAGAAATTGCATAAAATATCAGTGATAAATTTTAAAGTAAACAGTATCTTGGATTTCTTATTTTCATTTATTTATTGGATTTCATACTTCCACCACCCGACAAACAATCACAGTACAAAAGAGATTAAACTTTTTTGCGACAAATTTAAAAATAAAACAAATTGAAACTGGCACTTGACCAATGATAATAATCTAATGATCATTTCCTCAAAAATTAAATTTGGAATGTATTTCTTCCCTATTCAATTTATAAATCACATGATGTTACGAAACATGACAATTGGTGCATCGGTGTATATTTATACTGCTGTATTCAGGCCAGAGCATAATTTTTGTTCTCTTACTATAGCTTTACAAATTTGAATGTTGTGAAGAGCAATGTTTAATTTAGACTTCGGAATGTAGTAGAATAAAGAAGTCTTCAATTTCTTATCCAAAATTATAATTTTTCTGTATCGGGTTCTAATTGACCCATCTGCATTCACCGTGCAGAGTAAAATTTTATTGCCTAACTAGAAGCATGCCTGTTCTTCGTACGGAGTATCTCTAAAATGCGATACATTCAACGGTAATATACTGTAATAATTAATTATATTTGAAAACTTAAAAACTTCATCGAAAAAAACGAACTTGATTCAAATGACGTCATCGAAATATAAATCGCCTGACTCTCTATGGCTTTTTACGGCAGTTATCGTGCTAACGGACAAACAGACAGAATGAACAAAGTCATAACCACTTTCCAACTATGTAGTAAAGTGTTAAAAATGGTTATTTAATTATCAGCATTTTATGAGGAAGATTCTTTCTTATGCTGCTATGACTTATATAATACAATGATTTTTTTACTTTCCTTATATACATAATGTATAAGGAAAGTATTGTGACGGGGTCGAAAATTCGAATTCGAGTTTTCGACGGGAGAGCACGTTTCAAGTATCCCTGATCACGAATCAAACATTTTTGAAGTGATGTCTGTGTGTGTGTGTGTGTGTGAAAGTATGTGTGTGTATGCGTGTGTGTGTGTGTCAGTGAGTCTGTGGAGACGATAACTGACGAACAAATGGACCGATTTGAACGAAATTTGGTACAAAAATCACAATCTGTAAACACTGGAAGCCTATTGTTTTTATACGCAATCGAATGCTTAGAACCCCCCTAAATTTTCGAGTAAAAATTTGAAAAAATCGTCAAAAAATCAAAATCACTAATAAAGTTACGCAAATAGACATTTCTTATGTAATTTTTCATTAGAAAACGATTGACATAAATTTCAGAACGCTGACATGAACCGTTCTTGAGATATTGCACATTTAAAAAAAAAATATCAAAAAGTCATATAAAATAAAAAAAAATATTTCCTATTAAGAAAAAAGTTCACTTTTCATATGTAATACCATGCGATAAATTGGGTGACATCATTCTCGTGGATCTAGCTCGTTCCATTCAAGAAAAAAGATACTTTGAGTATTACTTTTATATTTGAACGCCAATAGTCATTTATCTGCTGTAAAAATAACTTATTTCTTAGTGCATAACGCTTGGCGATATTTCGGCGACGAATTTGGCGGAATGTCGCCAACTTGGCGACTTTTTGAAATGTTGCCAAATTAACGAAAATCTCGCCAAATGGATAAAAATGACGCTAAATCAATGAAAATGACGACCAATTGTCGAAATTTTAATATCTTGGAAAGAATATTAGTATCTACTATATGAAAAACATTTTTTTTTTACTGTAAAAGTATTAAATTCATTACATTATATAAGGAAAGTCATGTGTTGCCCACATCAGATTTTTTTCTTACATAATGCAATGAATTTACATCTTTCACAGTGACAAAACAATGTATAAGATTCACGGCCCTATATGTTTAGGTGTAATTTTTTTCACAGTTTCGCATGGTAAATCCCGAGCAACACCGGGTATTCGCTGCTAGTATAATATAAAGAAACTTAAAATTTGCAATCATGCGCAAATTACTATAGTATACTAAATGACATTGTTAATCAAAATATTCTGTTAAAATATTTAATTTAGTGCCTCTAAAAAGAAGTTAGAGAATTTCTGTTCTCGCTATACAAAATTATCTTCACGGGCCCCCCGGTGACCTAAAAGACTACAATTAATATAATATTTACATTAAATAAGTATGGAACAAATATATGCAAGAAGAAAAACAGTAAACCAGCGCGAGCCGAATTATCTGTACTGATACAACAAATTGTAACGCAAAGGACTTCTCTTTCTTTACTGGACCAAAGTCAAAAGACACCTGCTAAACACCAACAAATGTACCCCTTCGTTCATTTCGCCAATACCAGTCAATCATTCACCCACCCCTCAAATCTCCACACCAAGAATTTTCACCCCCATTTTTCCCCTGGGAGGATAGGAGGTGTGGCTAACTTTGAAAATTGGAAGTTTCAGCAGTTGAAACACGATTTACTATTCCAATATATTAATCCCAAATTAATTCAAAAATCTAAAAAAAATCTTAAAAAGAAGCCAGAAGTATAATCTATTGAACGCTCTTTTTCAAAATGTGAAACGTTTGATAGTTAATTTTTTATAGTGCAATTAAGAAGGTGATGTTTTATCTAAGAAATTTTGACAAATTAACTCCATTTCAAGATATATTTAAAATAAAATTAAAAAAATTGATGACAGAGTTCAATGCATTAAACTGTCTACAATCATGTGCAAAAAACAGAATTTTAAATTATTCATTTGCCAATGTGTAATTAGCGAAGAACTTCCCCCATAGGTTAACATGGGCATGAAAGCTAACTGAAGCGTCGCCTTAAGGTAATGTTTGATAATTTCGAATTTGAACTCTATCGGGGTTGTTCGTCCTGGGCCCGACATATTAAAGCACCCGTTTTTTAAATAACTCAAGCAGAGCAGCTAAAATATTTTATATATCACTGTGTTTGGGGTATATTTTAATTCTTTAGATTTTGAACCTTATTGGGCTAGCCCGTTTAGGCCCGTCTTAGGAATGCACTCGTTTTGGGGGAATATTTCGCGAAATGGGAAGCTGAAAATTCCAAGTTCCGCACTTTCGCATTCCTAACACGATCACATTCCTAAGACGGAGTCAAGACGGTCTAGCCCGATGAGGTTCAAATTATAAATTATGATAAACCCTAAAATAAATTGATAAACTAAATTTAGATATTTCAGCTGCTCCGATTTAAGAGTTATTCTCGAAAAACGAGTACATTATCATTATGTCGAGTCCAAGACGGTCGAGCCCCAAATGTTCAAAATCCAAAGAAATGAAATATACCCTAAAAGACAATGGTATACTAAATTTAGATATTCTAGCTGCTACAGTTTTGGAGTTCTTCTTAAAAAACCAGTACGTTCTTCTTTTTGGGACCGAGACGGTCTAGCTCTATCAGGTTTTAAATCCAGTGATCCAAGACATACCGCAAATGACAACGGCATTCTAAACTTGAAACTTTTGAATACTCCCGTTCTAGAGTTATTCTTCCAAAAAAGTGAGTTTCTAAGTCTGGCTCAAAACGGATTCACCCAATACGGTTCAAAATCGAAGGAATTGAAATATTTCCCAAAAAATAAAGATGTACTAAATTTATGTTTTCTAGTTCCCCGATTTTCCAGTTATTCTAAAACAAATGGGGCCATTCCTGTGTCGGGCCCAGGACGGGCTACCTCGATAAAGCTCAAATCCGAAGAAATTTAAATATACCCCAAAACCCAACGACATGTTAAACTTGGAATTTTTAGCTACTTTGGTTCTCGCGTTATTCTTCATAAACGATTACATTCTTCAGCTGATCCAAGACCGGCTAGCCCAGTGAGGTTTAAAATCCAGATTAAAATCCATCCAAAAGGAAATGATATAGTAAATTTATATTTTTTAGCTACTCCGATTGATTGAGTTATTCTTGAAAAGAAATTAAATTTCTATGGCTGGCCCAAGACGGTCTAGCCCAATAAGGTTCGAAATGTGATGAAATGTAATATACCCCAAAGAACAATGATATATTAAATTTAGACATTCTAGATGGTCCGAATTTTTAGTTATTCTCAAAAAACGATATATTCCTTTTTTGGGATCAGGACGGACTAGCCCGGAAAGATTTTTAATCCAAAGAGTTAAAATATACAGCAAACGACAAGGGTATGCTAAATTTCGAATTCTTATATACACCTGTTCTAGAGTTATACCGCAAAAACGGGCGAATTTCTAAGGCAAGCCTAAGACAGGCTAACCAGGTACGGTTCAAAATTGAAAGATTCAAACTATGCCCCAAAAGAAAACGATATATTAAATTTAGATTTCCTACTTTCTCCGATTTCCGAGTTTTTCTCAAAAACAAGGTAAATTCCTATGGCGGGCCCAGGACGGGGTAGCCGAATAAGCTTCAAAATCGAAAGAACTGAAATATACTACAAGAGGAAACGTCATAACGAATTTCACGTTACTCTGATAAATGAATCTGATTATTTTGGAGTTTTGAACGAACGCCAGATCAGTTAGATAAAATTATAAAAATAAGAATATATTCCTAGCTCAATCTCTCTGGAAATCAAATGATTTTTGTATATACCACTTACAATTATCACACCAAATTTCACACAAATTCTTCATTTATTTCGAAAGATATCGGTCATTTATTTCATTTGCAATGAATTCCCACTAGTGTCAAGGTTAACTCCTCCGCTTTGACCGCTTATTCGAGACCAACGCCGTCTGGCGGAGGCGGATTTTTAGGAACACCTCCCAGCATTGGGAGGTATAGGTGGTCGGCACACTATTACTTCTAGGCACTGTAATCACTGGCGTAGACTTTTCATTTTGGCTGGGGGGAGAGCAAGTAGGTCCCACTCTCTCCCCCCCCTCGTCGCCTGTAATTTCATTTTTTAATTGAAACATGGTTTTCTACAATAATTTTTTTAGATAATATACATAGTGCAATAGTTGTATTTATCTATAATATAAAGAAAAATGTGTATATGGAAAAGGATGTGGAGAAGAAAATCAACACCTAATAAATATTTATAAAAGTTTTGACTTTAATATATATGATAACAAAATCGAAGCATTTTCATCATTTGCAATAGTAATGATGTTAAAACCCTAAAATAAAATGTAAATATAAGATCTTTAATTTACAATCACACTTTTCAATATCCATAAGAGTCTTAAAGTCATTTTCAAGAAAAAAACAAACAAACAAATTGTTAAAAAATATTTTTTCAAATAGACAGCTTTTATTAACATTTTGTATTTCAGTCTTGTGTATAAAGATTGATTAAATTACAGCAAAAGTATTTCTTCGGGTTTGATTTAATATGATAAACTCGTTGGCTAATTTTTCCATATTTAAATTGTCAGCTTCCTCTTTGTAAAAATTAATTATGGCTAAATTGTGAAGTCTCATTTGAGTCATCGTTGACTGCAAGTAAGTTTTTAATCTTCTAAGCATGCTAAAAGATCTTTCCGGTGAGCACGATGTCACTGGTATCGTTAATATTAATGAAGTAATTTTTTTTACTTCGCTGAGTCAAGAAAATGCTATGGGATCTTGTTTAAAACTATCCAGAACATCAGAGAAAGTTCTAATTTGAAAACCCTTGGCAACAGCTATATCATGATACATATCTCTGCATTACTAATCTATCTTGTTTGAAATCACTTTGATAAAATTTAATCAGTTTTCCAGGTCCAACAGACCTGCAGGTTAGAAACTATTCAACATTATTATAGAAATTCTCTAAGTGTTCATAAATATTGGGGGGCCATTGCCCCACTAACTCTACGCCTATGACTGTAACATAACTGTGAAAGAATTCGCTAAGTCGCAGATCAATTCCACCGCTTTGAGACTTGTTTTTACTGCTTAAACCACGAAGTATAACTCCTTACCTTTCATGGATAAAACCATAGAGTTTGTAGCCACGTTTCGTATACTATTCTTTTTTTTCCCATATAATTTGATGAAATACATAAAATCGCATTGTTGTTTTCATATGGAAAAGGTATAACACATTATTCCATTGGGTGATTAATTCTCGAAACCCTTACTTCAGTTTCAATGGAAAGCTTGTGATACGCTGAACTTTTTAAATAAACTAAATGGGGAAAATTTGAAATTTGCTGTTAAATAATTTTCTATTAAGAAATATCTTCTTTGGTATATTTAATATGCGTTGTACAGCAAATTATGATCCATGCAAATGCAGTCCTGTAAATTTCTAAAATTTAATTGTGCAGTTCTATATTGTTAAACTAAATATCACATCTATTCAGGCTGCTCTACATGCTATATTTACTTGTAAAAAGAAATAGTAATGTTAGATCTTGGGTTAGATCTTTGTATATACTTGCTCCTATAACCGAAGAATATAATATTTTCAAAATGGTTACTGAAATATATATTAAACTTTTTTATTTCTATGTGAAGGGAATCTTTTATATCTGAATTGGACAAATTGCACTACTGTATTATTTCAACTTTCGATAAATTTTTTCGTAAGTATCTTTAGTTTTTATATTTGTTATAATAAAATTGCAGATTGTATACTTTTCAAATTCAATTAATTATTTTTTCCTTCTTAAAAGTGACACGATTTAGGTTTAAACTATAAAACAACCTTTTCTAAAGAAATGAATAAAAACAGTTTCCTATATCACAAGAGTATCATTAGGCAAATATTTTTTCTTAACATTTAATTGGCATTTAAATATAGTGTTAGGCAACAGACAATTTCTTCATCTTTTAGCGACGGAAGTTACTTACTGTCTCATACATTCCAATTAAAAAATCTTTAATTTATCAACAGATTTCCCCTCCTAACAGTATCTAATATGTAAATTTAATGCACAGGCTATACTTAAGCCACGCCCACTCATTGAACCACTTTGTCTTTTCCCTAAATTCCAGAATACCTTAATTTTTTAACTTCATTTCTTTAAATTACGTTTTTAGAATCTTATAAGAGAACATTTTACAAGAAGTTCATAATATATAAGGTAATTTTGATTTGTATAAGTAATAATATCCTTGAAATCCCAATATAAATTTACAGTCTTTCATAATGAGTATTCAAATCATAGAAAATGCATCAAACTAGGAGGGAACGTCAATGAAGAACTATTAAAATCAAAACTCATGTATTCAAAATGTGAACTACATAAACGCTGTATATGACGCTACATATGACGCTAACTTACAAGAATTTATCGGACGAAATTCGATATTGTAGCATGTTCAGTATATGCATATTCTTTTATTGTAGGTTCTAAATCCAAAGTGTCCTGCAAATGTATAATCCTTGATAATCCTCCTGTGTCAAACTAATGATTTAGGAGACAAGAGTAATCTCAAGATCTCAAGGGATCCAGTTTTGGAGCTCCTAGCAAACACTTCGTGTTTGCTAGGAGCTCCAAAGCTTTGCTTGGAGTTTGCTTGGAGCTTCTAGCAAACACTTCGTGTTTGCTAGAAGCTCCAAATCTAGGATTGATCTCCTATCAAACCCGAAGGGTTTGCTAGGAAATCAATCTCCGAGCATAATCGGTTGGGAAATCATAGGAAAGTGAATTTAATGTTAAAGGGATCCGATGGGATCGCAGCAGTGCACGTTAGACAGAAATAGGACAAGTCCCAATTATATTTTTATGTGACGCGTAATTTGAAATAAGTAAATATTATTTCTCCCAGAAATAAAGGAAAAATTTTTGAATTGGTGTGTGTTCCATGGTAGTGGCTTGAGACCAGAGTAACCTTCAACCGAGACAGGGGGCGGAGGCAACGGGAAGAGGTCGTACAAGTTCAGAAAATCAAAAAGGCAGGTAGAAAAACAAGAGGAAACGCATTTTGGAAACTAACAGGCACAAAAATTAACATTTAAATAGTGGGAGTTTCGGCTAACTCACATTATATGATTGTATAAGATAGTAATTCTATCGATGACTGTTTCAGATTCCTGAGTTCAGGGAGGGCAGGCAGACTTAGAGTTCCTTAGGAAACGGACTATCATGTCGATAAACTCCAACCAGTCATCTTTATATGGGTGTCTTTCATCAACAACAGGCATATTAGGATTAAAATTAGATATCTTAGTTTTGGGAAAATTTTCCAGCAATCTTGAAAAATCGTTTGCATTTGGCTGGAAAACAGATATACGTAGTGTCGTACAAGACAGAGCACCAGGCGCGAAGCGCCTTTAATCTCCAGTTTCAATATGTGGTTCTTATCGTCAAACTGTGACATTAATTCAGTGACCCTAATTGGAGGTTCGAGGTTTTTATTTACTACTTTTTATTATTTATCCTAGCTCCTAGTGTGGCAGTTTGTTGCACATTTAGAGTTTAAGCAGTTTGGGGGGTTGATGCAGATCTAAGGGTTACCTAGCGTTTTGGCAGTTTAGTGTTTAGAATTTTTTTTTTTTTTTTATAAAATAATAGTCGCGAGTTTTATTTTAAAATCAGATGTTTGAGGTGTGATCATTTAATTCCGATTATCGATGTTTAGAACAGCGCGGGGTCTCTTACGAGATTTGGCCTTGCGATGATCATAGTCATGCAGATTGAATAACAGTTCGTTTGGAACGGATGGCAAATTTCTGTAAAATTTAAGCGCTAGCTTTTTAATTTGGGCTCTAACAGTTTTTATTTTGAAGTCATTCCTAATTACCGAGTTTCTTAAGTACCTGGGAGCTTTCCTGATAATCCGTAGGATTTTGTTTTGTTTTGTCTCTAGGAGGTCTATTGTAGTTTTACAGGCATATCCCCATACGGGTGCTGCATACAGCATTCCCGGGCGGATGACCGATTTATAAATTAGGAGTTTATTTTGATAACTTAGATTTCCGTTTCCTATCATTGGGTATAAAGCTCCTGTGGCCATATACGCTTTTTTGATTAAGTTCGTTACGTGCTGTTTCCAGGTTAGGTGGGAATCTATCGTTACACCTAGGTATTTAGTAGATTTTTCCGCTTTTAGGGCATGGTTGTTTATGTACAGAGGCGGCGGAGGTTTACGTTTTCTTGAGAAATAAATCCAATGACATTTATTGGGGTTTAATTTTATTCGCCATTTCTCCAGCCAAGTTTGGAGTATGTCTAAGTGTTGTTGTAGCTGTCTGTGCATTACTGAGACATAGGGGTGTTTTGCAAGTATCGCACTGTCGTCTGCATAGAGTGCCAGCTCTGTGTTTGGAGTCCTAGGGATGTCGTTCAGGTATATGTTAAAGAGTGTCGGGCCCAGGATAGAACCTTGCGGTACACTACTTTTAATGAGCTTGGGTGTAGATAAGTTACCTCCTACTCTGACTTGAAAGTGTCTGTTATTTAAGTATGAGATTAAAAGTTTGACAATAGCGTCAGGGACTTTTAAAGTGATCAATTTGTACGCTAATCCACAGTGCCATACTTTATCAAAGGCTTTTTGTATGTCCAGAAAAATCGCAGCTGTGGGTGTCTTGTTATTGAGACCAGAAGATATGTACTCTACCACTCTCAGCAATTGATGAGTGGTGGAGTGCTTTGGCCGAAATCCAAACTGCTCCGGAATGATAATGTCATTCTCACTAAGGTGCGTGTTCAGTCTCTTAAGAATAATTTTCTCAGTAATTTTACTAAGTGTCGGTAGCAAGCTAATTGGTCTATAGTTGGCTGGAATTGTGGCATCCTCACCAGGCTTATGGATTGTTATAATTATCGCTTCCTTCCATTCTTTGGGAAAATAGTTTAGTTTTAATATTTTATTTATTAAGATTGTCAAGTAACATATTACGTTTAAGGGTAGGTTTTTAACCGCAATATTTCTGATTTTGTCGTGCCCTGGGCTTTTACGGTTTTTGAGATTTTTAATGATTTCTACTATCTCCTGCGGGGTGGCTGGGCTAATCTCAGCCGTTACCGGGGAATTCCTGAAATTATTTAAAGTTTGTCTGACCATTCTTAGGGTGTCCTGACACATTAGATCGTGGTTTGGTTGGAATTGTTTTTCATAATGCCTTGCGAGCGCCTCGGCTTTTTCCTCGTCTGAGTACGCGATTTTAGCACCATCAATTAGTGGCGGGAGCTTAATTTGAGGTTTCCTGAGTCTTTTTGCGAATTGCCAGAGCGATACGTCTTCTGGGCTAAGGGATTCGATTAGTTCTTTATACTGTTGCTGCTTTTCTGCGACAATTTTTTCCCTGACTTTGCACGTGAGTCTGTTAAGCTCCCTTTTAAGGGCGGGGTCTCTGTTAGCCTGCCATGTCTTATGTATTCTGTTTCTTTGCCTGACTAATTGTTTGACATGGTTTGAAAGTGTGGGCATTTTTGGAGACTCACGATGTGTTGTGGCAGAGGCAATTGCTCTCTTTATTTCTGTTGTGAGTGTGTGCGTGGCAGAGTCAATATCCGCCGTGCTCATTATGTTAGGTACTGCTAAGTGCGGCTCGAAGAGTGCTCTTTTGAATACTTCCCACTTGACCCTCTCTTGTCCCAAAGAGGCTGGAAGAGGTGTGTTCAGGTCGAATGTCACCAGTACCGGCAGATGATCCGAGTCGAATTCATCCAAGGTACTAATAGTGTGAGCGTAATCTATGTTTCGCGTTAGGACAAAGTCTATAAATGAGCCGTTGGCGCCTGAGAAGCAGGTTGGTGTCGACGGTACAATAATGTTAGTGTTTGTCGTGTTCAGCAGTCTGTGTATCTGTGTACCGCGTGAATTGGCTCTCCTACAGCCCCACGCTCGGTGGTGCGCGTTGAAGTCGCCTGCGAGTATAGTGTTTGGATATCGCGCGAAAAGCAGTTCCAGTTGCGCAGCTACATCTACTCTACTCATATTTTTGACATATGTTGAGGTTAGGATAAACGGGCTAGTATTATTAATTTTAATTTTTATACTAGTATTTTCTATACCTTGAAGATTTATGTTGTTTAGTTCCTCGTGGGGAATATTTCTTTTAATGTATACTGCTGTTCCTCCATGGCGCGTTCTAGCATTAGTATTTCAGCTAAGATTATGATAGCATATATAGTTGGCTATGTTTAGTTTTTTACTTTCTCTAACTTTAGTTTCCTGAATTAATAAGGCGTCTACGTCATTTTCATTTACATAGTTCCTAAGTTCATTTATTCTTGGAGATATGCCGTTCGCATTCCAAAATATTATTTTTAAGGATTCTTTTTGGGACCTAGCCATGACGGGTTTGATTCTCACTGTTATTTTTAAAGTCCGCGATTATTTTAAGGGCCGCAAAGACCATTACCATAGGATCGCTCTTTTTTTGTACTAACTCTGCGAACTGCATCAACAGATGTTTTATGTCGTCTAGATTGAACATGCTAATAAATCCTCTGATGAGGTTGATGATATCCTCCATCTTTTCAGCATCAGATTTATCAGTCGGTTCAGTCTCAGCTTCAATTTCCCCAGCCTCAACCGCGGTTTGCACTTTTTTGTGAGTGTCCTTTTGGAACTCGATAGTTTTTTGCTTTTTTTCACCCGTTTTAACTAACGGCTGGGTTTGCGCGATCTCTTCATCCCTGACTCGTTTATTTTGTTTCCAATCCTCAACCTTAATGTCAAGCCTATCCTTTGCCTGTCTGGCTTTTTCTATTTCCGATCTCTTTTTAATGGCAGCTGTAGCTGCTCTTACTTCCTCCAGGGTCAATTCTCTGGAGGTCGATGATTTGGGGGCCTGCTCTTGCACCGATCTGGTAGGTGCTGAAGGTTGGTGTCTTTTTTCCTGTGGCACTATGTGCGAGGAGCCCTGAGAGGGTGCCTGGGCGTTTAGTCCGAGGGCCTTTTGCCTCCAAGGTGGTATCTGATTTTTTGGGGGAGGGGGGCCATACTCCGGTGCCTTTCCTCTGTTCCAGGGGTTCTTCGGGCATTGCCTGAAGTTCGCTGGATGGTCTCCATTACAATTTGCACACGTTGCCTTCTCTGTCCTGGGTCTCTGGCAGTCCCGTGTGAGATGATCTTGTGCACACTTCAGGCACTTTGGTGGCATACTGCAGTTCTCAGAGGAGTGGTTGAACTGCTGGCACCGGTAGCAAATCTTAAAGCCCCGTGCTCTGAAGGCCTCTACCTTCACAGCCAAGTATCCTAACCTTGTCAGTCTGTAAATCCTCTGCCAGTCTTCCGTAGGCCTAAGGCTGAGTAAGAAGATCGGTAGGGGTAATCTTGTTTTTGTGTTTCTCAATTGAGAAACCCGGACTACATCTAATCCAATGGATGTTAGCGTCATTTTAATCTCCTCAATGTCATAGTTAGTTGGTAGCCCCTTCAAAACTACCTTTTTTGGCCTTTCAGTTTTTAGGTTTAAACTATGGAAGGGGATTTTCTCGTTAGTCAAATGGCGCTGAACAACCCTATAGGAGTCAGCGTCATTGGGTATGAGTTTGAGCATATCTCCTGAGAGTTTGCCAGATACTTTATTGCCTGTAATTTCATTTAGCTTTTTAAGGAGAGCCTGGTAGTTGTCTATAAACTTTATGAAGAAACATTCTGCTTTTGGTTCTTTTTTTTCTACCTCCATAATATTTTCTCTAACACTATTTTCAACCGCTTTAGGTTTAGGTGCACTCTTAAATTGAACCGGTTGCGCGGCAATTTCAGCATAAGTCTTAGTTTTAACTTTTTCATTTACAGTTACAACATTATCACTAACCTTTTCATTTACAACACTATCACTAGCAGCATTACAGTCCATGTTATCATGGTCATTAGATTTTAATTTTAAATTTCCATCCTGGTTTTTAGTAGGAGTTCCCTCAGTGTGAGACTCCTCTATCCTAGCCCTTTTACATGGATTTACAACCGTTTCAGTTTTGTCAATAAGTTTAATTTCATTTATTAGTCCTAACTCTAACAGTTTAGCTCTAATTACTCTATCATTATACTCCTCAACTGAGTTAAAGATCACATAAATATAACTATCACAATTTCTAAATTTACCAATGTCACAGCAGAACAAAAACGAATTCACAAAATTGAACGAACCTCGAATCCGGGAGACTTGGTCCTTGTCCTGTCCGAGGAGTCCATACTTGAGCATATCCTGTATATGCAGTGTCAGCACGTAGATCACCATTCCACAATAGTTCACCGCATCCTTCACTTCCTGGGTCTTTGCGGCAAGAAGTCCAGCGTCCGGCAGGCGTCCAAGATACGCATCCATTGCATCCTTGAGAGGCCGAGCATCGTCACCCTCCAGCTCACTAGCAACTTCCTTCGTCTTCTCCAAAAGGTCGTTGTCAAGATCCATCATAAATCAGGGTCAAATAACTCGAAGTACGAAAAGCACAACCATTTTTCCAGCATCCAGGGAAATTTATCCAGCAATCTTGAAAAATCGTTTGCATTTGGCTGGAAAACAGCAACATAGGATTTGGAATTAGTAATGGTTTTATTGTAAATTTTCTGGTTGACATTCTAGGTTTGGAAAATTTAGCACACCCACATCGGGGAAATTTAGCACACCTACCACCACTCGCAGGGTGATCTATACCGCAATTTGTGCATACGCATTTAGTTTCTGCTTTTTCGGACATTCGTGAGATCTACGCTCGCCAGCGAATTTTACGCATTTAAGCGGAAAATAGCAGCTATTTGCCGCATGGTGCCATTTCTGGCAACAAAAGCACTGAGTAGCAGCGCCCGCGATAACGTTCTAGTTTAACGTCAACACCTAACACGTTAACAATGTGATAAATTTTTAAATTGTCAGGGGTTTTAGCTAACTGAACATAGAATAGGGGCATGAGCACCCTATTAGTCTTCAGGCCTTTAAATAGCTAGGTTATGCTGTTTATTTCAAAAGCGTGGCCTTCCAATTTCGCCTTTATTAGATCGGAGCCGGTGGGCTCAGGAAGCACCCACATTAAGTGGCTTCTCTTCGTTTAGAAGAAATATCCTAAATGAAATTTTGTCGTTTATCAGCCTTTTTAGTACGGCCATGTACTCATCTCGTGTTTTTACGCCCAGTTTGATTAAATTGCCTCGCAAACTACTAGTTATTGAGGGGGCAAGTAACCTCAGTTGGTTTAAATAATCGTACAAGTTAGTACTGGGTACGATAAAGAAGGGGGCGACGTTCTTTCTTAGGAATTTTACCTACAACAGTTGCATCGAGTGCCGGAATTTCAGGGTCGAGCACAAGCTGGACCGTGGAATGGAACTTTTACGAAGCCTTCTTCAAGATCAGTAGGGGGATGTTTGATAGCATCGGAAGGTGCTTCTAAGCTGGCTGACTGGATCGAAGAGACGATAACAAGACGTATCGTAGGGTTCTTAATGGTGTTAATACTAAATTAGGAGACCTCATTTAGTGTGAGCACCCTTGCTCTCAGCCCCTAAAACATTACTTTAATACAAGACTTCTAAGAGAAGCAAGTACCTCATTACGCAAGCTTACTAAAATTTATCAGACGAAATTCGATATTGTAGCATGTTTGATATATGTATATTCTTCGATTATAGGTTCTAAATCCAAAGTGTCTAGTAAATGTATAATCCTTAATAATCCTCCCTGTGTCAAAAAAATTATTTTGGGGACAAGAGTAATAGTGTTCATACTAAATTAGGTGACCTCATTTAGTGTGAACATCATTACCCTCAGCCCCTAAGTCATTACTTTGGTACAAGACTTCTAAGAGAAGCAAGTGATCGACTCTTTACGACGTTAGCTTGCAAGACGAAACCACTGCATTCTCTCAAAGTTACTGTTTGGACTGCGGTATGCAGCAGAGGCATTATCGGTCTGTTTTCATGCGAGAAACTATAACTAGTGAACGTTACGTTGCAATTTTGGAACAATTTGTCACCACACAGCGGGGGTGGGGGGATAGAGCAGGCACCGAGTGGATCATGCAAGATGGGACCCGACCACATCACACCGGACAGGTATTTCACTTTGTTGATGAATACTTCGGGAATAGAGTCATTGCGTTGGATTATCCCAAATTTATTGGCGCAGGCATGGATTGACCTCCATATTCGCAAGATCTGACTCCCTGTGACTAATTTTTGTGGGGCACATTGAAAGACACTGTCTACCGGAACCATCTCGCCAAGCTGGGCGAGCTTGAGTCGTCGATTTGTGTGGCATCTGATTCCATTTCCGGTAAGACACTACAAGATGTGATGACCAATTTCATTGTTCGTTTGTACCAGCTCTGTGCTGCGAGCAGTGGACATTTTGAAAAGATTGTTATGTAATTGCAAAGACTGCCTGCAGAGGACAAATTTATTTATGCATGGTGATACGAGCTGTACAGCACCATCTTTTAGCAGGTTTTGTAACTACTATTTCCAAACTTATGTAAAAATTCTTTCAGCTTTCACAGTAAACATACCGTTTGTTGCATTCTGCTATCGATCTTTGATTTAATGTTATAAAATTTTAAATTCAGTTTGTCTTTTAGTGAATAAATACACTGTATATGTGTGTATATAGCCGAAGTGAATAAGTAGGATTAGAAAAGATATAGCATAATATATATTTAATTCCTAGAGTTTATCATTCAGTAAAATTTAAAAATAAAAAGGTTAAAATTTTATTCTGTATCATTTATAGTAATTAATAGTATTTTCTTAAGCATTTTACAGACTGTTGCATTCTATTATGTGGATGCAGCAAATATTAAATTTATGAATGTCACTGGAATCGTCGATTTGTGTGGCATCTGATTCCATTTCCGTTAAGACACTACAAGATGTGATGGCCAATTTCATTGTTCGTTTGTGCCAGCTCTGTGCTGCAAGCAGTGGACATTTTGAAAAGATTGTTATGTAATTGCAAAGACTGCCTGCAGAGGACAAATTTATTTATGCGTGCTGATACGGGCTGTACAGCACCATCTTTTAGCAGGTTTTGTAACTATTATTTCCAAACTTATGTAAAAATTCTTTCAGCTTTCACAGTAAACATACCGTTTGTTGCATTCTGCTATCGATCTTTGATTTCATGTTATAAAATTTTAAACTCAGTTTGTCTTTTATTGAATACACTGTATATGTGTGTATATAGCCGAAGTGAATAAGTAGGATTAGCAAAGATATAACATAATATATATTTAATTCCTAGAGTTTAACATTCAGTAAAATTTTAAAATAAAGAGGATAAAATTTTATTCTGTATTTATTATAGTAAAGTAATTAATGACATATATAAAACCATTTTACAGACTGCTGCATCCCATTATGTGGATGCAGCAAATATTAAATTTATGAAAGTCACTGGCAAACACTAGTATGTTAGCTTTCAAAATGTTAAGTTTTCAATGTGATTTTTTTTTATTATCTAGCTCATTTCTTGACTGTTATTAATGAAGGAAAATTAGATTCTTTCTCTATTTAATGAGAAATTAGTCGAAAGATAAATGAAAAGTTATTTTAAGACAATAAAAAATTCATTTTTAAGTATTTATAGTGACAAACTGGCTTCATGGATATTTTAAGAAACAGAATGTAAAGTCATATTCGTTATTGGGTATTAATGATCCAGGGGGGGGGGGGGGGTGCCACTCCTCTGCCACGAATACCATCTGTGACGTCAGTTGGAGTTTACTTGCAGCGCGCGGGGTTTTGTTATTTTTTGTTTGAAGCAAGTATAATTTTAACGTGTTTATTGGTTTCGAAGACTTCTTACAAGTTCAAATAGAATTTTAATCAAAGATTTGCCTCTTAAATTCTAGGCAATGCTAGCTATTTTTATGTGAATAAGTAAGTGTTCTTTTCGTAATATAATGTATATTTTAGAGTCGTGTTTCCCAACCTCAGATACATGCAAAATTTCAGTATTGAAGAATATTACTCATATAAATTCGTTTATTAAACCAAAGATATTTTTTATTAAGAAATTAATGAATAAAAGTACATTTATATTTTCAAAATTTATTTATATTCCTTTTTTTAAGGTTGTATAATGCAAATTTTAATCAAAAATTTTCTTTTAAAGTAGCCAACATTGTAAAATTTATATTAATTTGTGAAAATGCACTTCTTTCTTGAAACATTAGTTTAGTTCATGAAGTTCCATTATGTAGGATTTTTAAATCTTAAAAGACGAAAGTGCAGTATACTTTTTATTCATTTCATTTTACAGCAAGTTATTTGTATCTTTATATATTTTCTAATGATGTTCTTGTAATTTTTGAAAAATCGAACAGGATTTAATCTCGCACATTTTATATTAATTAAATTTTATTACATTACATTATATTAGTTAAATTTTATTACATTACATTTTATTAATTAAATTTTATTACATTCAAATAATGGGGGAGGGAGTACGATTTAATAAAATAAACAGGCGCGGGTTTTCAAGGGGATAAAGGTTTTGAACCGCTGTTTTAAATCGGATTGCAAGTTGTGTACATGTATGTGCATGCAAATTGTGAACAAAATTCATATAAATTATAGGAGAATCATTTAAATCGGTTACTAGTTAGGCATAAGTACATCCCTCCCCCCCCCCTAAAAAGGCATAAAACTCTTAGTGTTAGAGTTTTAATTATTGTTTTGATTTAATCTCGCACATTTTATATTATTTTAAATTTTATTACATTACATTTTATTAATTAAATTTTATTGCATTCAAAAAATGGATGGGGGGAGGGGTACGATTTAAGAAAATAAACAGCTTGTTCGTATATTTTTCATCATGAATCAATATACTATAATACATTTAATTTATTATTCTGAAAGTATATCATACTGTGTGTGTTAAACGATTAGTTTCTATATTTTTATATGTTTACATTGAATTTCGATTTGATATAAATTATCTTTTTGATCTAAAAAAAGTAATAAAATCAAGTGTTTAGCAATAAGTTCTTCACTATAAAAGCATCCCTTAAATCGTTTACTAGTTAGGAATAAGTACATCCCTCCCCTCTCCCCCCCCCCTAAAAAGACATAAAATTCTTAGTGTTAGCGTTTTAATTAATGTTTTGATTTTCAATTATTAGAGATAACATAATTGAAAATAACTTTATTTATATGCATTTAGAAAGAAATTACGCGATGTTTATTTGTGTATAATGAAAATTTTATAGAATGATTGCTTGTTTAAAAAACTTTCCGAACATATTTCTGTAAATTCGTGTATTTAAATCAAAATTCATTAAAAATAACACCGCCTCCTGTAATAACATTGACTGGTTTCAAAAAGCGAAACGAAACTTTCAGATGATTTACATTTTTCAGAAAGGGAAATACAGTTTTATTATATATGTACGCTTGCAAAAATCCCCTGTACTGCATATTTAAGTTGTGTTCAAGTGAAATTAATGTTATTTGAGTATTTATTCATATTTTAAATTTAAAAAAATGATTAAATTAATTTTGTTAGCATCCTTTAGCATTGGAGTCTACCGGGCCGTTCCTGACATTTAACTCCAAGTGACGTTGCGTCTTTACGTGCTCTCATTGGCTAGAGCTGAAGTGGCGCAACCTTATAGATATAGTAACCTTGTTAATGATCCTAGTTGAGAATGTAGGGAGAGAAGAGAATCATTTACGCTCACCATGTTGCTAATATCAAGATGTACATACGTTTAATAATTCTTATCGTGAACTGAATGTAAAACTGTACCAGAAATGAGAGGTTTAGAATAATATATAAAATGTAATTAATTTTTTATTTATTTGGCAATTAATGACTATAAACAGATTTTGTTCTTTTCAATTTTGAAGAATATTGCATAATAGGGGATGATGTCTATATGTGATGTCTGTAGCGGGAAACCTAGTTGTCATACGACTATGAAATGTGGTACACGGGTTCTTCGAACTTAAATAATTGCACCTCGACGTCATTTTTTTTTATTATTTCGGTTTAGTTATTTCATGTTTTATTCCTATTTAGGGCTATATTTACTAAAATCAAATCCCTTGTAATTTTATATAGTTTCCATCTTTACACCATTAAGGAGATCGGATAGAGTTCTTTCAAGAAATATTTGAACAGAATCCAAAGCACAATTTCTTTATATTCTTTTAAAATTCATCGAAATTTGAATTTTTTACGTGATCTGATATCGCGACATTACTATAGTAATACTGGCACAATTCTATATTTTAGATAAAGCATCTGCATATAAATGAGTATTTTAAACCTGTGTGTATTTTAAGCCTCTACAACATAGTTGAATGTGTTTATGATTTTGGTCGTTTAGTCTATCTGCCTGTCCGTTCGCACGATACCTGAAGTAAAAATGACTTTATGAATATGAAATTGGACTATGCTGTTGAGAGTGTCTGGAGGACGTCTAGGACGGGAAATGAATAATGTCACCAAATTAGTTTTGGATTTAAATGGGGCTGAAAAAATGAAATAGATTGAACACTATGGGATATAATTTTTTAAACATTTTTTAACAGAAGTTAAAATTCATAAATTGCTTTGAGAATTTTAGGAAATATTCAAGTTGTCGCAGAAAGTGCGTGAGAAAAAAATTCAGGAATATATGTTGGGTAGCTTTCAAATGAAATTTGAAATAATAATTAAACCCATATTATATGAAGAGAACATGTGACTGATTTCAAAATAAATAAAATGTTTCATCCGCTGAGTAATGATTGTGATGTTTAAAGTGATCATGTAGAGATGATGATGATTAATATTCATTGACTTTACATAGAGATGCAGACGATTTATATTTTGATGACGGCATTCGAATAAATTTCATCTTTTGATTAAAGTTATAAGTTTTCAAGTATAATAAATTACTGTACTACTGTGATAATTTAAAACATATCATCATCGAATATGTCGTATTTTGGAGATATTTAACTGAAATTGCAATTAAGTGGAAAGCAAGATTACTGCATTTTGTATGCCCCCCCCCCCCCCCGCCCTTCAAATCAATACCTTGCACCGAGCATATTAAACCTTAAAGACTTTTGTAAGGTCACTTAGGTTTTATATTAAAATGCAGTTATTTTCATCTCTGTTATTCACTTTTGTGGATATCATAGAATATATTTATACTTATATTTCGTGTTTACATTAGCTCAATGGAAAGGAAGCTTCCAATATTCTCAAGCAAGAGGAACATCTTTAATTTTTCTAACATATCTTTTCTCTCGAAAATCGAAAAATTATTTAATAATAAATATTAAAATTTATATTTGAATCATATTTTAAATCATAAGTATATTTCAGTAATCATAAGCATATTAAGAGTTCAGAGCTTATTGGAGAAATTTTCGCTGATAGCCCTTCCTTTCGAAACGGACTATCATGTCTATAAACTCCAACCAGTCATCTTTGTAGGGGTTTCCTTTATCAACAGGAGGCTTATTAGGATTGAAACTAGTTATCTTAGTTTTGGAGAATTTTTCCGGCAATTTTGGAAAATCGCTTTCATTTGGCTGGAAAGCAGCAGCGAAGGATTTGGAATGAGTAGCGGTTTTATTGTAAAAGGTTATGGGTGAGATTCTTGCTTTGGGAAACTTAGCACACTCACGATAACTCGCTGGGTGATCGCCACCGCAATTTTCGCATACGCATTTAGTTTCTGCTTTTTTCGGATATTCGTGAGATCGATGCTCGCCAGCGCATTTTACGCATTTGGGCGGTAAATGGCAGCTATTTACAACATGATGCCTTTTCTGTCAATAAAAGCACTGAGTAGCGGCGCCCGGAGCTTCAGGGTCGAGCACAGGCTGGGCCGTTAAAATGGGGGGGGGGGGGGGGTAGTTTATTTTACAATTTTAGCAAAGTGTATTCTTGGAAATTTTACGAAACCTTCCTCAGAATCAGTAAGGGGATGTTTGATAGCATCGGAAGTTGCTTCTAAGCTGACTAACTGGATCGAAGAGACGGTAACAAGAGGTATCGTAGGGTTCTTAATGGTGTTCATACTAAATTAGGAGACCTCATTTAGTGTGAGCACCCCTGCTCTCAGCCCCTAAAACTTTACTTTAATACAAGACATCTAAGAGAAGGAAGTACCTCATAACGCAAGCTTACTAAAATTTATCAGACGAAATTCGATATTGTAGCATGTTTGATATATGTATATTCTTCGATTATAGGTTCTAAATCCAAAGTGTCTCGCAAATGTATAATCCTTAATAATCCCCCCTGTGTCAAAATAATGATTTAGGGGACAAGAGTAATACCCAGGTAACACACATACGGTATTATAACCGTTGTTAAACCGTTTATACGTTATATTTTCGTATGTGTTATACGATAAACGGTAATACATCGGTTATAATACCGTTATGAGTAAACGGTATATAAAAATACCGTATATCATACGTATGAATTACCGTGTATGAACATACCGTATGTAGAAATACCGTTTTAAATACGTATGTATTACTGTTTATTTTACATTAAAATAACCGTTTTTATTACATTAAAAATACCAATTTATCATACGTAAAAATAACCATTAACGCTCCCCTCTTGCTCAAATCCTCTTTCAGCTTTGTTCTCGAACCCTTTTCCCGAAGGCATTTTCATGTATTACCGTTTAAAATACATTATAAATACCGTTTATCATACGTTATAAATACCGTTTATATTACATTAAAATTACCATTTTTCATACGTAAAAATAACCATTCACGCTTCCCCCTTGCTCAAATCCTCTTTCAGCTTTGTTCTCGAACCCTTTTCCCGAAGGCATTTTCATGTATCCCTTCTTGTTTATCTTCACCCTCCCAAGTTCTAACCCCACCGTGACGTCACGCAGTTCTGGAAGCTTCCAGAACGGACTCATTTCTACCTCAGGGGACGAAGCCATAAGCTTTGTCCATCTGGCAACACTGAGTGCAGTAATCATTCTTTACGTTTCGCGACATGTTTGTAGGTTTGTATCTTGAACTTGATTTTTCCGTGTTAGGTTAACATGTTGCTTAATTTATATATTTTAAATTATTTAATTATATTTAGCTTTAGCTTTAACTTTTATTTTATTTTATATATCTTCCTAGCTTTGTTGTATGTATGCACATATTGCTTTAAAAGCAAACGGGAAAAGTGCATGTTTTCAGCATCGTGGTATGTGCATCCATGCTCGCATTTAATACTATCTAAGCGGAGATTAAATGAAAACGTGGTCCGAGATTGCATTTGTTGTCATGCATGCATGTTTATTTCAAATATTGTAAAATCAGAAATTATTCTTTTACATGTTTTTATGTATTTTAAACTTAAAGACGGTATACTTATACTAAATGAAAGTTGCTTCATGTATAACCTACCTGCAAGTAAAAATACTTATTTAGTGTTGGTTAGTGTTTATAATAAATTAAATTTAATCTATATAATAATAACTGAAGCAACTTTCATTTAGTGTAATTATACATGTATGTCTAAAACTAAAATCTATAAAAAAAACATGTTAAAGAATAGTTTGATTTTAAAAGAAAACATGATACTTAAAAGAAATAAAAACACACATAATTCTTAGAATTATTTTAAAAACACCGCAAAATTATATTTCATAACGTAGTAATTATAATTTTTGCAATTGTTAGAAATTAGTATTAAAAATATACTTAGAATTTTTTCGACTAATTATATTTGCGAAATTTGGCAAAAAAAAAAAAGTATTTGACCTAGAGATCTCAAATTGGTGTCATTTTTTTTCTTTCAATGGGTCTTAATTTGATATGACTATGCTATTTTCTAAAAACAATTTCTCTTTTAGTTTGTAATTACTTTAGAAACTCCAATTTTAAAAAAGAGTTAAATACCATAATCATGTTGTATATCAAATTAAGGTCCATCGAAAACAAAAGACTGCACTAATTTGAGCTCTCTTGGTCAAATAGTTTTTGATCTACCACTGTTTAAAGATTTCAAAACTTTACCAGATTTGGCTTTTTTAAAAAAGTGAATAACTGAAAATCTAAGAGCCCAAAAAATATGAAATTTTATAGTTTTTTTAAACTTTACTGGTACTATCACTGTACCAAAAATGATCAATTTTTTAGATATCAAGGTTCAAACCATTAAGTGATTTGGCACAAAATGACATACATTTAGTACATAACTCATTAGCCCGTTTTTTCATACATTCAGCCCACATATGTTCTCAATTTTTACAATTTGCTACACACTTAATATTCAGGGTGGCCACTCAACTGGGAAAAGTCAGGGAATTTTGTGAAAATTCTGTTTTTTTTACTAGTTGTAAAACAGAACTGCCCACTTTGTATGCCATTTTCGAAAAATTTCGCCAAGTATTATGCTGTACTCGTAACTTCTAAATAAAGGCTGCCATGTGTCCATTTGATTCCGTATAAAAACAAAAATTCAGAGTTTGTGCTCCATTTTGGACAACTGTTGCCAAGAATATTATATACATTTTACAATATTTTTTCTATTTTAATGACATTCTTTTGACATTGCTGAATTGACATTAATTATTCAATGGCTGTGGCTTGTTACAGTGTAGTTTTTGCATATCTTTAATGTCTGTCATTGTGAACAATTTGCAATGCCCATATTTAAGGACATCAGTTTAGACTATTTCTTTTTATTGTCTTCAGTGAAAAAAAACATTAAATTCTTTTAAATATTTCAGTAGTTCAATTTTGCTGCATTTACATGTATTTTTTATTAAAAATGTCAAAATTTATTTGTAAAAACAAAAAATGTGTATTTTTTTCTCCTGATTTAATATAACTTTTTTTGAATAGTGGAGTTAAATTGTTAAGATTCTTTAATCAAATTTGTAACTAAATAGGGATGTGCGCGCATTTTATGTTAAAATTACTGGTCTGGAATTTCTTTTCAATTCACCTGGAAAAGTGGTTAATGAGTTATGTACTAAGTATATGTTATTCCGTGTCAAATCAATTAATGGTTTGAACCTTGATACCTCAGAAATCGATCATTTTTGGTACAGTGATAGTACCAGTAAAGTTTACAAAAACTGTAAAATTTTAGATTTTCAGTTATTTACTTTTTTAAAAAAGCCAAATCTGGCAAAGTTTAGAAATCTTTAAACGGTTGTAAATCAAAAAATATTTTACACAGAGCTAAATTTAGTGTCGTGCTTTTGTTTTCAATGAACCTTAATTTGATATACAACATGATTACGGTATTCTAACTCTGTAATTTTTTAAAAACTCCAATTTAAAAAAAAAAAATTTTTTTTTTAGAAAATCCAAAAAAAAACTGATTTCTTTAAAAAATATATATATATATTAAAGACATTAAGGGACTATTTGTGTGCCAAATTTCATAGTCTGTCGTTAAGGGGTTCCTATGGAAATTAAATTATTTTTTGTAATTTAGCTAATTTCACTTATAGTTTAATACAAAAAAAAATAATTTTCATAGGAACCCATTGGCTTCCCATTATGAAACTTGGCATACAAGTAGTCCATAAAGCATATATTTTTTTTTTCAAAAAAATTAAAAGGGGTGTTTTTGAGATTTAAAAAAAAAAATTTTTGAAGCTTTTCAAAAAATTCAAATTTGAAATAGTATCGTCATGTTATATATCAAATTAAGACTCATTAAAAGCAAAAGAAAATGACACTAATTTAAGCTCTCTAGGTTAAATAGTTTTTGATCTACAGCTGTTTAAAGATTTCAAAACTTTGGCAGATTTCGCTTTTTTGAAAGTCAATAACTGAAAAACTAAGAGCCCCAAAAATCTGAAATTTTGCAATTTCTGTTGTCTTTATAGTTACAGTAAATAAACACTTTTCAACTATGTTGTAAAGTGTTAAAAAGGAAAAGATTTCATTATGAACAAGAGTACATTTTGAAATTGACACTGAAAGAAATGTGAAAACATGAATAGTCGAATTTTCATAAAGAAAAAAAATTGTACAGAAAAGTCTCATTTATAAGCATTTAAAAAACGATATTTCGGTATAATTTTTTTAAATACAAGATTTGGAAGAATTAAAAAAAAATATATACTAGGAAGAAATTTTAAAATAATATGCTACTTAGAACAAATTAAAAAAAAAAAGTTGATACAGGGGTGAAATGTTAAAAAACACAATACTAAATTAAAATAATTTGATACTTTAAGAAAATAAAAAAAAATACCTGGAAGAAGTTAAAAAAGCCTTATACTTAAAAGAAAATAAACATGATACGTACAAGAAATAAAAACACACGTAATTCTGGGAATTTTTTTAAAAACATTACACACAAAATTATATTTCATAATGTAGTAGATTATAATTTTTGCAATTTTTAGAAATAATTGTGAAACAGTTTGTGTTCTGTGTATCTAGAAACATGTTCTACTTGGCCTCTGTGCCCTTACTTACTGTTTTCACTCTTAAAAATCATCACAGTTGCATGATACCACCATTGATCAGAGATGTGTAGTTTTAGCATGCACATATATAATTTAAAATAGCCTATAAACTTAATTACAATATTATTAATATTGTTTTTTTTATATATTTTTAGTATTGAAGTTTACTTTTAAAAAATTAACTCTTTAAAAATTGCAAAAATGTTTTAAGTATTATATGTTTTAATATATCCCAAAATTTTATTCTGTATTTTTAAGTTATTTTCAATTTAAAATAGCTTATCTTTTAGATTTAAAATTATATTTCATAATGTAGTAGATTATAATTTTTGCAATATTTAGAAATAATTAGAATTAAAAATATATTTAAATATAAACTGAAAATAAAGGAAAAAAACATTTTTGCATTAAAATTATTGTATTAACAATATATAATATAAATTTAAATAAAAATTTTATTACATATGAACAGAGTGATTCTATAGTATTGTGAATTTTGCATATATGACACATTTGATATATCGTATCTTTGTAAAAATATGATTTAGATGAATGTATTTTAAATTTTAAAGATACTGTTTCAGATTGTGTTGATTTCAAATTTATAAATTCAAGTACATTATTGAAATCAACACAATCTGAAAATTTGACATCTATTATAAAAATATATTCACCTGGCTCAATATTTTTGTTTTACAAAGATGCATAAAACTTTGTAAATATCATGTCTGCAACATCCACTATTCTGTAGAGTTGTCCAATGTGTGATAAATATGTATATAAACACGTAATAAATACGTGTAGAAACACAATATAAACACGTAATAAATACGTGTAGAAACACAATATAAACATGTAATAAATACATGTAGAAACACAATATAAATATGTATGGGAATACATTATAAATGCGTATGGGAACGCATAAATACATATGGGAACACGTTATAAACATGTATGTGGATATACGTAAGAAACACGTATGTGAATATACGTAATATACACGTATATGATATGTAATAAACATGTATCTGGATACGTAATAATAACGTATGTGGATATACATAATAATAACGTATGTGGATATGTAACATACACGTATGTAGATACGTAATAATAATGTATGTGGGTATACGTAATAATAACGTATGTGGATATACGTAATAATAACGTATATGGATACGTAATAAACACGTATGTGCATATACGTAATAATAACGTATGTGAATATACGTAATATTAACGTATAAGGATACGTAATAATAATGTATAAGGATACGTAATAATAACCTTTTTTATAACGGTTGGTATACCGTATTCTAACGTACCATTTTTGCGTAATAATTACGTATGGCCTGACACGTAAAGATTACGTATTGCTTGATACGTAAGAATTACGTATTTGTGCTACCTTGGTAGTGTTCATACTAAATTAGGAGACCTCATTTAGTGTGAGCATCATTACCCTCAGCCCATAAGTCATTACTTTGGTACAAGACTTCTAAGAGAAGCAAGTAATCGTCTCTTTACGACGTTAGCTTACAAGACGAAACCACTGCATTCTCCCAAAGTTACTGTTTGGACTGCGGTATGCAGCAGAGGCATTATCGGTCTGTTTTCATGCGAGAAACTATAACTAGTGAACGTTACGTTGCAATTTTGGAACAATTTGTCACCACACAGCGAGGGTGGGGGGATAGAGCAGGCACCGAGTGGATCATGCAAGATGGGACCCGACCACGTCGCACCGGACAGGTATTTCACTTTGTTGAGGAATACTTCGGGAATAGAGTCATTGCGTTGGATTATCCCAAATTTACTGGCGCAGGCATGGATTGACCTCCATATTCGCTAGATCTGACTCCCTGTGACTACTTTTTGTGGGGCACATTGAAAGACACTGTCTACCGGAACCATCTCGCCAAGCTGGACGAGCTTGAATCGTCGATTTGTGTGGTATCTGATTCCATTTCCGTTAAGACACTACAAGATGTGATGGCCAATTTCATTGTTCGTTTGTGCCAGCTCTGTGCTGCGAGCAGTGGACATTTTGAAAAGATTGTTATGTAATTGCAAAGACTACCTGCAGGGGACAAATTTATTTATGCATGCTGATACGACCTGTCTTTTAGCACCATCTTTTAGCAGGTTTTGTAACTACTATTTCCAAACTTATGTAAAAATTCTTTCGGCTTTCACAATAAACATACCGTTTGTTGCATTCTGCTATCGATCTTTGATTTCATGTTATAAAATTTTAAATTCAGTTTGTCTTTTATTGAATACACTGTATATGTGTGTATATAGCCGAAGTGAATAAGTAGGATTAGCAAAGATATAACATAATATATATTTAATTCCTAGAGTTTAACATTCAGTAAAATTTTAAAATAAAAAGGATAAAATTTTATTCTGTATTTATTATGGCAATATTTGACATTTTTATAAGCATTTCACAGACTGCTGCATCCCATTATGTGGATGCAGCAAATATTAAATCTATGAATCTCACTGGCAAACAGTAGTATGTTACCTTTCAAAATGTTAAGTTTTCAATGTGATTTTTTTTTTTATTATCTAGCTTATTTCTTGACTGTTATTAATGAAGGAAAATTGGATTCTTTCTCTATTTAATGAGAAATTAGTCGAAAGATATATGGGAAGTTATTTTAAGACAATAAAAAATTCATTTTTAAGTATTTATAGTGACAAACTGGTTTCATGGATATTTTAAGAAACAGAATGTAAAGTAATATTCGTTATTGGGTATTAATGATCCAGGGGGGGGGGGGGGGGGGTGCCAAGAATACCATCTGTGACGTCAGTTGGAGTTTACTTGCAGCGCGAGGGGTTTTGTTTGAAGCAAGTATAATTTTAACGTGTTTATTGGTTTCGAAGACTTCTTACAAGTTCAACTAGAATTTTAATCAAAGATTTGCCTCTTAAATTCTAGGCAATGCTAGCTATTTTTATGTGAATAAGTAAGTGTTCTTTTCGTAATATAATGTATATTTTAGAGTCGTGTTTCCTAACCTCAGATACATGCAAAATTTCAGTATTGAAGAATATTACTCATTTAAATTCGTTTATTAAACCAAAGATATTTTTTATTAAGAAATTAATGACTAAAAGTACATTTATATTTTCTAAATTTATTTATATTCCTTTTTTTAAGGTTGAATAATGCAAATTTTAATAAAAAATTTTCTTTTAAAGTAGCCAACATTGTCAAATTTATATTAATTTGGGAAAATGCACTTCTTTCTTGAAACATTAGTTTAGTTCATGAAGTTCCATTTGGTAGGATTTTTAAATCTTAAAAGACGAAAGTACAGTATACTTTTTATTCATTTCATTTTACAGCAAGTTATTTGTATCTTTATATATTTTCTAATGATGTTCTTGTAATGTTTGAAAAATCGAACAGGATTTAATCTCGCACATTTATATTAATTAAATTTTATTACATTATATTTTATTAGTCAAATTTTATTACATTACATTTTATTAATTAAATTTTATTACATTCAAATAATGGAGGGGGGGGGGGGGAGTACGATTTAAGAAAATAAACAGGCGCAGGTTTTCAAGGGATAAAGGTTTTGAACCGCTGTTTTAAATCGGATTGCAAGTTGTGTACATGTATGTGCATGCAAATTGTGTACAAAATTGTGAACAAAATTTATATAAATTATAGAAGCATCATTTAAATCGTTTACTAGTTAGGCATAAGTACATCCCTCCCCCCCCCCCTAAAAAGACATAAAACTCTTAGTGTTAGCGTTTTAATTATTGTTTTGATTTAATCTCGCACATTTTATATTAATTAAATTTTATTACATTACATTTTATTAATTAAATTTTATTGCATTCAAAAAATGGATGGGGGGGGGGGGGGTACGATTTAAGAAAATAAACAGCTTGTTCGTATATTTTTCATCATGAATCAATATACTATAATACATTTAATTTATTATTCTGAAAGTATATCATACTGTGTGTGTTAAACGATTAGTTCCTATATTTTCATATGTTTACATTGAATTTCGGTTTGATATAAATTATCTTTTTGATCTAAAAAAACTAATAAAATCAAGTGTTTAGCAATAAGTTCTTGGCTAGAGCTGAAGTGGCTAGAGCTGAAGTGGCGCAACCTTACAGATATAGTAACCTTGTTAATGATCCTATTTGAGAATGTAGGGAGAGTAGAGAATCATTTACACTCACCATGTTGCTAATATCAAGATGTATATACGTTTAATAATTCTTATCGTGAACTGAATGCAAAACTGTACCAGAAATAAGAGGTTTAGAATAATATATAAAATGTAATTATTCTTTTATTTATTTGGCAATTAATGACTATAAACAGATTTTGTTCTTTTCAATTTTGAAGAATATTGCATAATAGGGGATGATGTCTATATGTGATGTCTGTAGCGGGAAACCTAGTTGTCATACGACTATGAAATGTGGTACACGGGTTCTTAGAACTTAAATAATTGCACCTCGACGTCATTTTTTTTATTATTATTTCGGTTTAGTTATTTCATGTTTTATTCCAATTTAGGGCTATATTTACTAAAATCAAATCCTCTGTAATTTTATATAGTTTCCATCTTTACACCATTAAGGAGATCGGATAGCGTTCTTTCAAGAAATATTTGAACAGAATCCAAAACACAATTTCTTTATATTCTTTTGAAATACATCGAAATTTGAATTTTTTACGTGATCTGATATCGCGGAATTACTAAAGTAATACTGGAATACAATTCTATATTTTAGATAAAGCATCTGCATATAAATGAGTATTTTAAGCCTGTGTGTATTTTAAGCCTCTACAACATAGTTGAATGTGTTTATGATTTTGGTCGTTTAGTCTATCTGCCTGTCCGTTCGCACGATACCTGAAGTAAAAATGACTTTATGAATATGAAATTGGACTATGCTGTTGAGAGTGTCTGTAGGACGTCTAGGACGGAAAATGAATATTGTCACCCAATTAGTTTTGGATTTAAATGGGGTTGAAAAAATGAAATAGATTGAACACTATGGGATATAATGTTTTAAACATTTTTTAACTGAAATTAAAATTCATAAATTGCTTTGAGAATTTTAGGAAATATTCAAGTTGTCGCAGAAAGTGCGTGAGAAAAAAATTCAGGAAAATATGTTGGGTAGCTTTTAAATAAAATTTGAAATCATAATTAAACCCATATTATATGAAGAGAACACGTGACTGATTTCAAAATAAATAAAATGTTTCATCCGCTAAGTAATGATTCTGATGTTTAAAGTGATGATGTAGAGATGATGATGATTAATATTCATTGACTTTACATAGAGATGCAGACGATTTATATTTTGATGACGTCATTCGAATAAAATTCATCTTTTGATTAAAGTTTTAAGTTTTCAAGTATAATAAATTACTGTACTACTGTGATAATTTAAAACATATCATCATCGAATATGTCGTATTTTGGAGACATTTAACTGAAATTGTAATTAAGTGGAAAGCAAGATTACTGCATTTTGTATGCCCCCCCGGCCTTCAAATCAATACCTTGCACCGAGCATATTAAACCTTAAAGACTTTTGTAAGGTCACTTAGATTTTATATTAAAATGCAGTTATTTTCATCTCTTTTATTCACTTTTGTGGATATCATAGTATATATTTATACTTATATTTCTTGTTTACATTAGCTCAATGGAAAGGAAGCTTCCAATATTCTCAAGCAAGAGGAACATCTTTAATTTTTCTAACATATCTTTTCTCTCGAAAATCGAAAAATTATTTAATAATAAATATTAAAATTTATATTTGAATCATATTTTAAATCATAAGTATATTTCAGTAATCATAAGCATATTAAGAGTTCAGAGCTTATTGGAGAAATTTTCGCTGATAGCCCTTCCTTTCGAAACGGACTATCATGTCTATAAACTCCAACCAGTCATCTTTGTAGGGATTTCCTTTATCAACAGGAGGCTTATTAGGATTGAAATTAGTTATCTTAGTTTTGGAGAATTTTTCCGGCAATTTTGGAAAATCGCTTTCATTTGGCTAGAAAGCAGCAGCGAAGGATTTGGGATGAGTAGCGGTTTTATTGTAAAAGGTTTTGGGTGAGATTCTTGCTTTGGGAAACTTAGCACACTCACGATAACTCGCTGGGTGATAGCCACCGCAATTTTCGCATACGCATTTAGTTTCTGCTTTTTTCGGATATTCGTGAGATCGATGCTCGCCAGCGCATTTTACGCATTTGCGCGGTAAATGGCAGCTATTTACAACATGATGCCTTTTCTGTCAATAAAAGCACTGAGTAGGGCGCCCGGAGCTTCAGGGTCGAGCACAGGCTGGGCCGTTAAAATGGGGGGGGGGGTAGCTTATTTTACAATTTTAGCAAAGTGTATTCTTGGAAATTTTACGAAACCTTTCTCAGAATCAGTAAGGGGATGTTTGATAGCATCGGAAGGTGCTTCTAAGCTGACTAACTGGATCGAAGAGACGGTAACAAGAGGTATCGTAGGGTTCTTAATGGTGTTCATACTAAATTAGGAGACCTCATTTAGTGTGAGCACCCTTGCTCTCAGCCCCTAAAACATTACTTTAATACAAGACATCTAAGAGAAGGAAGTACCTCATAACGCAAGCTTACTAAAATTTATCAGACGACATTCGATATTGTAGCATGTTTGATATATGTATATTCTTCGATTATAGGTTCTAAATCCAAAGTGTCTCGCAAATGTATAATCCTTAATAATCCCCCCTGTGTCAAAATAATGATTTAGGGGACAAGAGTAATAGTGTTCATACTAAATTAGGAGACCTCATTTAGTGTGAGCATCATTACCCTCAGCCCATAAGTCATTACTTTGGTACAAGGCTTCTAAGAGAAGCAAGTAATCGTCTCTTTACGACGTTAGCTTACAAGACGAAACCACTGCATTCTCCCAAAGTTACTGTTTGGATTGCGGTATGCAGCAGAGGCATTATCGGTCTGTTTTCATGCGAGAAACTATAACTAGTGAACGTTACGTTGCAATTTTGGAACAATTTGTCACCACACAGCAAGGGTTGGGGCATAGAGCAGGCACCGAGTGGATCATGCAAGATGGGACCCGACCACGTCGCACCGGACAGGTATTTCACTTTGTTGATGAATACTTCGGGAATAGAGTCATTGCGTTGGATTATCCCAAATTTACTGGCGCAGGCATGGATTGACCTCCATATTCGCAAGATCTGACTCCCTGTGACTACTTTTGGTGGGGCACATTGAAAGACACTGTCTACCGGAACCATCTCGCCAAGCTGGACGAGCTTGAATCGTCGATTTCTGTGGTATCTGATTCCATTTCCGTTAAGACACTACAAGATGTGATGGCCAATTTCATTGTTCGTTTGTGCCAGCTCTGTGCTGCGAGCAGTGGACATTTTGAAAAGATTGTTATGTTATTGCAAAGACTGCCTGCAGAGGACAAATTTATTTATGCATGCTGATACGACCTGTCTTTTAGCACCATCTTTTAGCAGGTTTTGTAACTACTATTTCCAAACTTATGTAAAAATTCTTTCAGCTTTCACAATAAACATACCGTTTGTTGCATTTTGCTATCGATCTTTGATTTCATGTTATAAAATTTTTAATTCAGTTTGTCTTTTATTGAATACACTGTATATGTGTGTATATAGCCGAAGTGAATAAGTAGGATTAGCAAAGATATAACATAATATATATTTAATTCCTAGAGTTTAACATTCAGTAAAATTTTAAAATAAAAAGGATATAATTTTATTCTGTATTTATTATGGTAATTTACAAGAGAGGGTCAACTGGGAAGTATTCAAAAGAGCACTCTTCGAGCCGCACTTAGCAGTACCTAACATTATGAGCACGGCGGATATTGACTCTGCCACGCACACACTCACAACAGAAATCAAGAGAGCAATTGCCTCTGCCACAACACATCGTGAGTCTCCAAAATTACCCACACTTTCCCACCATGTCAAACAATTAGTCAGGCAAAGGAACAGAATACGTAAGACATGGCAGGCTAACAGAGATCCCGCCCTTAAAAGGGAGCTTAACAGACTCACGAGCAAAATCAGGGGGAAAATTGTCGCAGAAAAGCAGCAACAGTATAAAGAATTAATTGAATCCCTTAGCCCAGAAGATGTATCGCTCTGGGAATTCGCAAAAAGACTCAGGAAACCTCAAATTAAGCTCCCGCCTCTAATGGATGGCGCTAAAATCGCGTACTCAGACGAGGAAAAAGCCGAGGCGCTCGCAAGCCATTATGAAAAATAATTCCAACCAAACCACGATCTAATGTGTCTGGATACCCTAAGAATGGTTAGGCAAACTTTAAATAACTTCAGGAATTCCCTGGTAACGGCTGAGATTAATCCAGCCACCCCGCAGGAGATAGTAGAAATTATCAAAAATCTCAAAAATCGTAAAAGCCCAGGGCACGACAAAATCAGAAATATTGCGGTTAAAAACCTACCCCTAAACGTAATTTGTTACTTGACTATCTTAATAAACAAAATATTAAAACTAAACTACTTTCCCAAAGAATGGAAGGAAGCGATTATCATAACAATCCCGAAGCCAGGTGAGGATGCCACAATTCCAGCCAACTACAGACCAATTAGCTTGCTACCGACACTTAGTAAAATTACTGAGAAAATTATTCTTAAGAGACTGAACACGCACCTTAGTGAGAATGACATTATCATTCCGGAGCAGTTTGGATTTCGGCCAAAGCACTCCACCACTCATCAATTGCTGAGAGTGGTAGAGTACATATCTTCTGGTCTCAATAACAAGACACCCACAGCTGCGATTTTTCTGGACATACAAAAAGCCTTTGATAAAGTATGGCACTGTGGATTAGCGTACAAATTGATCACTTTAAAAGTCCCTGACGCACTTGTCAAACTTTTAATCTCATACTTAAATAACAGACACTTTCAAGTCAGAGTAGGAGATAACTTATCTACACCCAAGCTCATTAAAAGTAGTGTACCGCAAGGTTCTATCCTGGGCCCGACACTCTTTAACATATACCTGAACGACATCCCTAGGACTCCAAACACAGAGCTGGCACTCTATGCAGACGACAGTGCGATACTTGCAAAACACCCCTATGTCTCAGTAATGCACAGACAGCTACAACAACACTTAGACATACTCCAAACTTGGCTGGAGAAATGGCGAATAAAATTAAACCCCAATAAATGTCATTGGATTTATTTCTCTAGAAAACGTAAACCTCCGCCGCCTCTGTACATAAACAACCATGCCCTAAAAGCGGAAAAATCTACTAAATACCTAGGTGTAACGATAGATTCCCACCTAACCTGGAAACAGCACGTAACGAACTTAATCAAAAAAGCGTATATGGCCACAGGAGCCTTATACCCAATGATAGGAAACGGAAATCTAAGTTATCAAAATAAACTCCTAATTTATAAATCGGTCATCCGCCCGGGAATGCTGTATGCAGCACCCGTATGGGGATATGCCTGTAAAACTACAATAGACCTCCTAGAGACAAAACAAAACAAAATCCTACGGATTATCAGGAAAGCTCCCAGGTACTTAAGAAACTCGGTAATTAGGAATGACTTCAAAATAAAAACTGTCAGAGCCCAAATTAAAAAGCTAGCGCTTAAATTTTACAGAAATTTGCCATCCGTTCCAAACGAACTGTTATTCAATCTGCATGACTATGATCATCGCAAGGCCAAATCTCGTAAGAGACCCCGCGCTGTTCTAAACATCGATAATCGGAATTAAAAGATCCCACATCAAACATCTGTTTTTTAAATAAAACTCGCGACTATTATTTTATAAAAAAAAAAAAAAATATTCTAAACTCTAAACTGCCAAAACGCTAGGTAACCCTTAGATCTGCATCAACCTCCCAAACTGCTTAAACTCTAAATGTGCAACAAACTGCCACACTAGGAGCTAGGACAAATAATAAAAAGTAGTAAATAAAAACCTCGAACCTCCAATTAGGGTCACTGAATTAATGTCACAGTTTGACGATAAGAACCACATATTGAAACTGGAGATTAAAGGCGCTTCGCGCCTGGTGCTCTGTCTTGTACGACACTACGACTATGGTAATTCAATTCATTCGGAGCTCAGACTTCGAAGTGTGAGGTTGTGATTTTGCGAAGCTGCTGCTTTTACCTTGTGGTGACTTTCTTGCTTACGCTTGGGCGTGTTATATCAAGTTACGATAAAGCACGTCGGGCTAAGTAATTCTCAACTTTTTTGCGTGCGGATTTCCGCCATTTTGTGCTTTCGAGCTATCTCAATTTTGGATTCACCACGTGTGCCTTACACGTGGTAGTGACTTTTTGGATTACTCTCAACTGAAGATATGGATTTGGACAAGGATCATCTGGAGCTTACGAGGATTACTGCTAGTGAGCTTGATGGAGAATGTGCTCGGCCTCTCAAGGATGCCATGAACTTGTACAGTGACTCTCTGCCGCAGGATGGATCGTGCTTCACGTGGCCAACTGATGTGATGCAAGTCGTCAACTTCTTAGGACTGGTTATCTACACGCTGACTCTGCATATCAGGGATATGCTCAAGAATGGACTCATCGAACAGGAACAGGACCAAGTCTCCCGGATTATAGGTTCGTTCAATTTTGTGTATTCTTTTCTGTCTTACCGTGACATGACTAAATTTAAGGATAGTGAAATGTACGTAATCTTTAAATCACTTGAGGATAGTAATGTATGTGTTAATAATGTTCAAGTTAAAGCTAAACTGCTAGAAATAGGATTAATTAATGAAATTAAACCTTCTGACAAAACTGAAACGGTTGTAAATCCATGTAAAAGGCCTAGGATAGAGGAGTCTCCCACTAAGGGAACGCCTACTAAAAACCAGGATGGAAACTTAAAATCTAGTGATAGTGTTGAAAATGAAAATGTTAGAACTAGGACTTATGCTGAAATTGCTGCACAACCTGTGCAATTTAAAAGTGCACCTAAACCTAAAGCGGTTGAAAATAGTGGAAGAGATAATGTTATGAATGTAGAAAAAAAAGAACCAAAAGCAGAGTGTTTCTTCATAAAGTTTAGAGATAACTACCAGGCTCTCCTTAAAAAGCTAAATGAAATTACAGGAAATAAAGTATCTGGAAAATTGACAGGAGATATGCTCAAACTGATACCCAATGACGCTGACTCCTATAGGGTTGTTCAGCGCCATTTGTCTAGCGAGAAAATCCCCTTCCATAGTTTAAACCTCAAAACTGAAAGGCCGAAAAAGGTAGTCTTGAAGGGGCTACCAACTAGCTATGACATTGAGGAGATAAAATTGACTCTAACATCCAATGGATTAGATGTAGTCCGGGTTTCTCAATTGAGAAACACCAAAACGAGATTACCCCTGCCGATCTTTTTAGTCAGCCTTAGGCCTACCGATGACTGGCAGAGGATCTACAGACTCACAAGATTAGGGTACTTGGCTGTGAAGGTAGAGGCCTTCAGAGCTAGGGGCTTTAAAATTTGCTACCGGTGCCAGCAATTCAACCACTCATCAGAGAACTGCAGTATGCCGCCAAAGTGCCTGAAGTGTGGTGAAGGACACTTCACACGAGACTGCCAGAGACCCAGGACAGAGAAGGCGACGTGTGCTAACTGCAATGGAGACCACCCGGCGAACTTCAGGCAATGCCCGAAGAACCCCTGGAACAAGGGAAAGGCACCGGGGTATGCCCCCCCACCCCAAAAAAATCAGATACCCCCTTGGAGGCAAAAGGCCCTCGGACCAAACCCCCAGGCACCCCCTCAGGGCTCCTCGCACTTAGTGCCACAGATAAACAGGCACGAAACTTCAGCACCTACCAGATCGGTGCAAGAGCAGGCCCCCAAACCTTCGACCTCCAGAGAATTGACTCTGGAGGAAGTTAGAGCAACTACAGCTGCAATTAAAAGAAGATCGGAGGCAGAAAAAGCCAGACAGGCAAAAGAGGCAAAGGATGGATTGGATAGCAAAGTTAAGGAATGGAAAGAAACTAAACGAGTCAGGGAGGGAGAAGAGCTCGCGCAAACCCAGTCGTTAGCTAAAACGGGTGAAAAAAAACAAAAAACTATCGAGTTCCAAAAGGACACTCACAAAAAAGTGCAAACCGCGGTTGAGGCTGAGGAAATGGAAGCGGAGACTGAACAGGCTGATAAATCTGATGCTGAAAAGATGGAGGATATCCTCAACCTCATCAGAGGGTTTATCAGCATGTTTAATCTAGACGACATAAAACGTCTGTTGATGCAGTTCGCAGAGTTGGTACAAAAAAAGAGCGATCCAATGGTAATGGTCTTTGAGGCCCTTAAAATAATCGCGGACTTTAAAAGTAACAGTGAGAATCAAACCCGTCATGGCTAGGTCCCAAAAGGAGTCAATACAAATAATATTTTGGAATGCGAACGGCATATCTCCAAGAATAAATGAACTTAGGAACTATGTAAATGAAAATTACGTAGACGCCTTACTAATTCAGGAAACTAGAGTTAGAGAAAGTAAAAAACTAAACATAGCCAACTACTCAGGTTATCATAATCTTAGCTCAAATACTAATGCTAGAACGCCCCATGGAGGAACAGCAATATACATTAAAAGAAATATTCCCCACGAGGAACTAAAAAGCATAAATCTTCAAAGTATAGAAAATACTAGCATAAAAATTAAAATTCATAATACTAGCCCGTTTATCCTAACCTCAACATATGTCAAAAATATGAGTAGAGTAGACGTAGCTGCGCAGCTGGAACTGCTTTTCTCGCGATATCCCAACACGATACTCGCAGGCGACTTCAACGCACATCACCGAGCGTGGGGTTGTAGGAGAGCCAATGCACGCGGTACACAGATACATAGACTGCTGAACACCACAAATACTAACATTATTGTTCCGTCGACACCAACCTGCTTCTCAGGCGCCAGCGGCACATTCATAGACTTTGTCCTAACGCGAAACATAGACTACGCTCACACTATTAGTACCCTGGATGAATTCGACTCGGATCATCTACCGGTACTGGTGACATTTGACCTGAACACACCTCTTCCAGCCTCTCTGGGACAAGAGAGGGTCAACTGGGAAGTATTCAAAAGAGCACTCTTCGAGCCGCATTTAGCAGGACCTAACATTATGAGCACGGCGGATATTGACTCTGCCACGCACACACTCACAACAGAAATCAAGAGAGCAATTGCCTCTGCCACAACACATCGTGAGTCTCCAAAATTACCCACACTTTCCCACCATGTCAAACAATTAGTCAGGCAAAGGAATAGAATGCGTAAGACATGGCAGGCTAACAGAGATCCCGCCCTTAAAAGGGAGCTTAACAGACTCACGAGCAAAGTCAGGGGGAAAATTGTCGCAGAAAAGCAGCAACAGTATAAAGAATTAATCGAATCCCTTAGCCCAGAAGATGTATCGCTCTGGCAATTCGCAAAAAGACTCAGGAAACCTCAAATTAAGCTTCCGCCACTAATGGATGGCGCTAAAATCGCGTACTCAGACGAGGAAAAAGCCGAGGCGCTCGCAAGCCATTATGAAAAACAATTCCAACCAAACCACGATCTAATGTGTCAGGATACCCTAAGAATGGTTAGCCAAACTTTAAATAACTTCAGGAATTCCCCGCTAACGGCTGAGATTAACCCAGCCACCCCGCAGGAGATATTAGAAATTATCAAAAATCTCAAAAATCGCAAAAGCCCAGGGCACGACAAAATCAGAAATATTGCGATTAAAAACCTACCCCTAAACGTAATATGTTACTTGACTATCTTAATAAATAAAATATTAAAACTAAACTACTTTCCCAAAGAATGGAAGGAAGCGATAATCATAACAATCCCCAAGCCAGGTGAGGATGCCACAATTCCAGCCAACTACAGACCAATCAGCTTGCTACCGACACTTAGTAAAATTACTGAGAAAATAATTCATAAGAGACTGAACACGCACCTTAGTGAGAATGACATCCTCATTCCGGAGCAGTTTGGATTTCGGCCAAAGCACTCCACCACTCATCAATTGCTGAGAGTGGTAGAGTACATATCTTCTGGACTTAATAGTAAGACACCCACAGCTGCGATTTTTCTGGACATACAAAAAGCCTTTGATAAAGTGTGGCACTGTAGATTAGCATACAAATTGATCACTTTAAAAGTCCCTGACGCTCTTGTCAAACTTTTAATCTCATACTTAAATAACAGACACTTTCAAGTCAGAGTAGGAGGTAACTTATCAACACCCAAGCTCATTAAAAGTAGTGTACCGCAAGGTTCTATCCTGGGCCCGACACTCTTTAACATATACCTGAATGACATCCCCAGGACTCCAAACACAGAGCTGGCACTCTATGCAGACGATAGTGCGATACTTGCAAAATACCCTTATGTCTCAGTAATGCACAGACAGCTACAACAACACTTAGACATGCTCCAAACTTGGCTGGAAAAATGGCGAATGAAATTAAACCCCAATAAATGTCATTGGATTTATTTCTCTAGAAAACGTAAACCTCCGCCGCCTCTGTACATAAACAACCATGCCCTAAAAGCGGAAAAATCTACTAAATACCTAGGTGTAACGATAGATTCCCACCTAACCTGGAAACAGCACGTAACGAACTTAATCAAAAAAGCGTATATGGCCACAGGAGCCTTATACCCAATGATAGGAAACGGAAATCTAAGTTATCAAAATAAACTCCTAATTTATAAATCGGTCATCCGCCCGGGAATGCTGTATGCAGCACCCGTATGGGGATATGCCTGTAAAACTACAATAGACCTCCTAGAGACAAAACAAAACAAAATCCTACGGATTATCAGGAAAGCTCCCAGGTACTTAAGAAACTCGGTAATTAGGAATGACTTCAAAATAAAAACTGTTAGAGCCCAAATTAAAAAGCTAGCGCTTAAATTTTACAGAAATTTGCCATCCGTTCCAAACGAACTGTTATTCAATCTGCATGACTATGATCATCGCAAGGCCAAATCTCGTAAGAGACCCCGCGCTGTTCTAAACATAAACATCGATAATCGGAATTAAAAGATCCCACCTCAAACATCTGATTTTTAAATAAAACTCGCGACTATTATTTTATAAAAAAAAAAAAAAAAATATTCTAAACTCTAAACTGCCAAAACGCTAGGTAACCCTTAGATCTGCATCAACCTCCCAAACTGCTTAAACTCTAAATGTGCAACAAACTGCCACACTAGGAGCTAGGACAAATAATAAAGTAGTAAATAAAAACCTCGAACCTCCAATTAGGGTCACTGAATTAATGTCACAGTTTGACGATAAGAACCACATATTGAAATTGGAGATTAAAGGCGCTTCGCGCCTGGTGCTCTGTCTTGTACGACACTACGACATATGGTAATTCGCTACGCCAATCGAAATCGACAGAGGTTGTGATTTTGCGAAGCTGCTGTTTTGATCTTGTGGTGACTTTTCTTACTTACGCTTGGGCGTGTTATATCTAGTTACGATAGAGCACGTCGGGCTAAGTAATCTTCAACTTTTCTGTGTATCGCCATTTTGTGCTGTTCGAACTTGGATTGCCACGTGTGTTTTTCCCACGTGGTTGTGCTTTTCGTACTTCGAGTTATTTGACCCTGATTTATGATGGATCTTGACAACGACCTTTTGGAGAAGACGAAGGAAGTTGCTAGTGAGCTGGAGGGTGACGATGCTCGGCCTCTCAAGGATGCAATGGATGCGTATCTTGGACGCCTGCCGGACGCTGGACTTCTTGCCGCAAAGACCCAGGAAGTGAAGGATGCGGTGAACTATTGTGGAATGGTGATCTACGTGCTGACACTGCATATCCAGGATATGCTCAAGTATGGACTCCTCGGACAGGACAAGGACCAAGTCTCCCGGATTCTAGGTTCGTTCAATTTTGTGAATTCTTTTTTGTTCTGCTGTGACATTGGTAAATTTAGAAATTGTGATAGTGATATTTATGTGATCTTTAACTCAGTTGAGGAGTATAATGATAGAGTAATTAGAGCTAAACTGTTAGAGTTAGGACTAATAAATGAAATTAAACTTGTTGACAAAACTGAAACGGTTGTAAATCCATGTAAAAGGGCTAGGATAGAGGAGTCTCACACTGAGGGAACTCCTACTAAAAACCAGGATGGAAATTTAAAATTAAAATCTAATGAGCATGATAACATGGACTGTAATGCTGCTAGTGATAGTGTTGTAAATGAAAAGGTTAGTGATAATGTTGTAACTGTAAATGAAAAAGTTAAAACTAAGACTTATGCTGAAATTGCCGCGCAACCGGTTCAATTTAAGAGTGCACCTAAACCTAAAGCGGTTGAAAATAGTGTTAGAGAAAATATTATGGAGGTAGAAAAAAAAGAACCAAAAGCAGAATGTTTCTTCATAAAGTTTAGAGACAACTACCAGGCTCTCCTTAAAAAGCTAAATGAAATTACAGGCAATAAAGTATCTGGCAAACTCTCAGGAGATATGCTCAAACTCATACCCAATGACGCTGACTCCTATAGGGTTGTTCAGCGCCATTTGACTAGCGAAAAAATCCCCTTCCATAGTTTAAACCTAAAAACTGAAAGGCCAAAAAAGGTAGTTTTGAAGGGGCTACCAACTAACTATGACATTGAGGAGATTAAAATGACGCTAACATCCATTGGATTAGATGTAGTCCGGGTTTCTCAATTGAGAAACACAAAAACAAGATTACCCCTGCCGATCTTCTTACTTAGCCTTAGGCCCACGGAAGACTGGCAGAGGATTTACAGACTGACAAGGTTAGGATACTTGGCTGTGAAGGTAGAGGCCTTCAGAGCACGGGGCTTTAAGATTTGCTACCGGTGCCAGCAGTTCAACCACTCCTCTGAGAACTGCAGTATGCCACCAAAGTGCCTGAAGTGTGCACAAGATCATTTCACACGGGACTGCCAGAGACCCAGGACAGAGAAGGCAACGTGTGCAAATTGTAATAGAGACCATCCAGCGAACTTCAGGCAATGCCCGAAGAACCCCTGGAACAGAGGAAAGGCACCGGAGTATGCCCCCCCTCCCCCAAAAAATCAGATGCCACCTTAGAGGCAAAAGGCTGTCGGACTAAACCCTCAGGCACCCCCTCAGGGCTCCTCGCACATAGTGCCACAGGAAAAAAGACACCAACCTTCAGCACCTACCAGATCGGTGCAAGAGCAGGCCCCCAAATCATCGACCTCCAGAGAATTGACCCTGGAGGAAGTAAGAGCAGCTACAGCTGCCATTAAAAAGAGATCGGAAATAGAAAAAGCCAGACAGGCAAAGGAGGCAAAGGATAGGCTTGACATTAAGGTTGAGGATTGGAAACAAAATAAACGAGTCAGGGATGAAGAGATCGCGCAAACCCAGCCGTTAGTTAAAACGGGTGAAAAAAAGCAAAAAACTATCGAGTTCCAAAAGGACACTCACAAAAAAGTGCAAACCGCGGTTGAGGCTGAGGAAATGGAAGCTGAGACTGAACCGACTGATAAATCTGAAGCTGAAAAGATGGAGGATATCATCAACCTCATCAGAGGATTTATTAGCATGTTCAATCTAGACGACATAAAACATCTGTTGATGCAGTTCGCAGAGTTAGTACAAAAAAAGAGCGATCCTATGGTAATGGTCTTTGAGGCCCTTAAAATAATCGCGGACTTTAAAAATAACTGTGAGAATCAAACCCGTCATGGCTAGGTCACAAAAAGAATCCTTAAAAATAATATTTTGGAATGCGAACGGCATATCTCCAAGAATAAATGAACTTAGGAACTATGTAAATGAAAATGACGTAGACGCCTTATTAATTCAGGAAACTAAAGTTAGAGAAAGTAAAAAACTAAACATAGCCAACTATATATGCTATCATAATCTTAGCTCAAATACTAATGCTAGAACGCCCCATGGAGGAACAGCAGTATATATTAAAAGAAATATTCCCCACGAGGAACTAAACAACATAAATCTTCAAGGTATAGAAAATACTAGTATAAAAATTAAAATTAATAATACTAGCCCGTTTATCCTAACCTCAACATATGTCAAAAATATGAGTAAAGTAGATGTAGCTGCGCAACTGGAACTGCTTTTCGCGCGATATCCGAACACTATACTCGCAGGCGACTTCAACGCGCACCACCGAGCGTGGGGCTGTAGGAGAGCCAATTCACGCGGTACACAGATACACAGACTGCTGAACACGACAAACACTAACATTATTGTACCGTCGACACCAACCTGCTTCTCAGGCGCCAACGGCTCATTTGTAGACTTTGTCCTAACGCGAAACATAGATTACGCTCACACTATTAGTACCTTGGATGAATTCGACTCGGATCATCTGCCGGTACTGGTGACATTCGACCTGAACACACCTCTTCCAGCCTCTTTGGGACAAGAGAGGGTCAACTGGGAAGTATTCAAAAGAGCACTCTTCGAGCCGCACTTAGCAGTACCTAACATAATGAGCACGGCGGATATTGACTCTGCCACGCACACACTCACAACAGAAATCAAGAGAGCAATTGCCTCTGCCACAACACATCGTGAGTCTCCAAAATTGCCCACACTTTCCCACCATGTCAAACAATTAGTCAGGCAAAGAAACAGAATACGTAAGACATGGCAGGCTAACAGAGACCCCGCCCTTAAAAGGGAGCTTAACAGACTCACGTGCAAAGTCAGGGAAAAAATTGTCGCAGAAAAGCAGCAACAGTATAAAGAACTAATCGAATCCCTTAGCCCAGAAGACGTATCGCTCTGGCAATTCGCAAAAAGACTCAGGAAACCTCAAATTAAGCTCCCGCCACTAATAGATGGTGCTAAAATCGCGTACTCAGACGAGGAAAAAGCCGAGGCGCTCGCAAGCCATTATGAAAAACAATTCCAACCAAACCACGATCTAATGTGTCAGGACACCCTAAGAATGGTCAGACAAACTTTAAATAATTTCAGGAATTCCCCGGTAACGGCTGAGATTAGCCCAGCCACCCCGCAGGAGATAGTAGAAATCATTAAAAATCTCAAAAACCGTAAAAGCCCAGGCCACGACAAAATCAGAAATATTGCGGTTAAAAACCTACCCTTAAACGTAATATGTTACTTGACAATCTTAATAAATAAAATTTTAAAACTAAACTATTTTCCCAAAGAATGGAAGGAAGCGATAATTATAGCAATCCATAAGCCTGGTGAGGATGCCACAATTCCAGCCAACTATAGACCAATTAGCTTGCTACCGACACTTAGTAAAATTACTGAGAAAATTATTCTTAAGAGACTGAACACGCACCTTAGTGAGAATGACATTATCATTCCGGAGCAGTTTGGATTTCGGCCAAAGCACTCCACCACTCATCAATTGCTGAGAGTGGTAGAGTACATATCTTCTGGTCTCAATAACAAGACACCCACAGCTGCGATTTTTCTGGACATACAAAAAGCCTTTGATAAAGTATGGCATTGTGGATTAGCGTACAAATTGATCACTTTAAAAGTCCCTGACGCTATTGTCAAACTTTTAATCTCATACTTAAATAACAGACACTTTCAAGTCAGAGTAGGAGGTAACTTATCTACACCCAAGCTCATTAAAAGTAGTGTACCGCAAGGTTCTATCCTGGGCCCGACACTCTTTAACATATACCTGAACGACATCCCTAGGACTCCAAACACAGAGCTGGCACTCTATGCAGACGACAGTGCGATACTTGCAAAACACCCCTATGTCTCAGTAATGCACAGACAGCTACAACAACACTTAGACATACTCCAAACTTGGCTGGAAAAATGGCGAATAAAATTAAACCCCAATAAATGTCATTGGATTTATTTCTCAAGAAAACGTAAACCTCCGCCGCCTCTGTACATAAACAACCATGCCCTAAAAGCAGAAAAATCTACTAAATACCTAGGCGTAACGATAGATTCCCACCTAACCTGGAAACAGCACGTAACGAACTTAATCAAAAAAGCGTATATGGCCACAGGAGCCTTATACCCAATGATAGGAAACGGAAATCAAAGTTATCAAAATAAACTCCTAATTTATAAATCGGTCATCCGCCCGGGAATGCTGTATGCAGCACCCGTATGGGGATATGCCTGTAAAACTACAATAGACCTCCTAGAGACAAAACAAAACAAAATCTTACGGATTATCAGGAAAGCTCCCAGGTACTTAAGAAACTCGGTAATTAGGAATGACTTCAAAATAAAAACTGTTAGAGCCCAAATTAAAAAGCTAGCGCTTAAATTTTACAGAAATTTGCCATCCGTTCCAAACGAACTGTTATTCAATCTGCATGACTATGATCATCGCAAGGCCAAATCTCGTAAGAGACCCCGCGCTGTTCTAAACATCGATAATCGGAATTAAATGATCCCACCTCAAACATCTGATTTTAAAATAAAACTAGCGACTATTATTTTATAAAAAAAAAAAAAAAAAAAATATTCTAAACACTAAACTGCCAAAACGCTAGGTAACTCTTAGATCTGCATCAACCCCTCAAACTGCTTAAACTCTAAATGTGCAACAAACTGCCACACTAGGAGCTAGGATAAATAATAAAAAGTAGTAAATAAAAACCTCGAACCTCCAATTAGGGTCACTGAATTAATGTCACAGTTTGACGATAAGAACCACATATTGAAACTGGAGATTAAAGGCGCTTCGCGCCTGGTGCTCTGTCTTGTACGACACTACGTATGTATGGTAATTGATTGACTGTGATCATCGCAAGGCCAAATCTCGTAAGAGACCCCGCGCTGTTCTAAACATCGATAATCGGAATTAAATGATCCCACCTCAAACATCTGATTTTAAAATAAAACTGGCGACTATTATTTTATAAAAAAAAAAAAAAAATATTCTAAACACTAAATAATATTCTAAACACTAAACTGCCAAAACGCTAGGTAACCCTTAGATCTGCATCAACCCCCCAAACTGCTTAAACTCTAAATGTGTAACAAACTGCCACACTAGGAGCTAGGATAAATAATAAAATGTAGTAAATAAAAACCTCGAACCTCCAATTAGGGTCACTGAATTAATGTCACAGTTTGACGATAAGAACCACATATTGAAACTGGAGATTAAAGGCGCTTCGCGCCTGGTGCTCTGTCTTGTACGACACTACGTAACTATGGTAATTGTTGACATTTTTATAAGCATTTCACAGACTGCTGCATCCCATTATGTGGATGCAGCAAATATTAAATTTATGAATCTCACTGGCAAACACTAGTATGTTACCTTTCAAAATGTTAAGTTTTCAATGTGATTTTTTTTTTTTATCTAGCTTATTTCTTGACAGTTATTAATGAAGGAAAATTGGATTCTTTCTCTATTTATTGAGAAATTAGTCGAAAGATATATGAGAAGTTATTTTAAGACAATAAAAAATTCATTTTTAAGTATTTATAGTGACAAACTGGTTTCATGGATATTTTAAGAAACAGAATGTAAAGTAATATTCGTTATTGGGTATTAATGATCCAGGGGGGGGGGGGGGTGCCACTCCTCTGCCACGAATACCATCTGTGACGTCAGTTGGAGTTTACTTGCAGCGCGCGGGGTTTTGTTTGAAGCAAGTATAATTTTAACGTGTTTATTGGTTTCGAAGACTTCTTACAAGTTCAACTAGAATTTTAATCAAAGATTTGCCTCTTAAATTCTAGGCAATGCTAGCTATTTTTATGTGAATAAGTAAGTGTTCTTTTCGTAATATAATGTATATTTTAGAGTCGTGTTTCCCAACCTCAGATACATGCAAAATTTCTGTATTGAAGAATATTACTCATTTAAATTCGTTTATTAAACCAAAGATATTTTTTATTTAGAAATTAATGACTAAAAGTACATTTATATTTTCTAAATTTATTTATATTCCTTTTTTTAAGGTTGAATAATGCAAATTTTAATCAAAAATTTTCTTTTAAAGTAGCTAACATTGTCAAATTTATATTAATTTGGGAAAATGCACTTCTTTCTTGAAACATTAGTTTAGTTCATGAAGTTCCATTATGTAGGATTTTTAAATCTTAAAAGACGAAAGTACAGTATACTTTTTATTCATTTCATTTTACAGCAAGTTATTTGTATCTTTATATATTTTCTAATGATGTTCTTGTAATTATTGAAAAATCGAACAGGATTTAATCTCGCACATTTATATTAATTAAATTTTATTGCATTACATTTTATTAGTTAAATTTTATTACATTACATTTTATTAATAAAATTTTATTACATTCAAATAATGGGGGGAGGGGAGTACGATTTAAGAAAATAAACAGGCGCAGGTTTTCAAGGGATAAAGGTTTTGAACCGCTGTTTTAAATCGGATTGCAAGTTGTGTACATGTATGTGCATGCAAATTGTGTACAAAATTGTGAACAAAATTCATATAAATTATAGAAGCATCATTTAAATCGTTTACTAGTTAGGCATAAGTTCATCCCTCCCCGCCCCCCCCCCTAAAAAGACATAAAACTCTTAGTGTTAGCGTTTTAATTATTGTTTTGATTTAATCTCGCACATTTTATATTAATTAAATTTTATTACATTACATTTTATTAATTAAATTTTATTGCATTCAAAAAATGGATGGGGGGGAGGGGGTACGATTTAAGAAAATAAACAGCTTGTTCGTATATTTTTCATCATGAATCAATATACTATAATACATTTAATTTATTATTCTGAAAGTATATCATACTGTGTGTGTTAAACGATTAGTTCCTATATTTTTATATGTTTACATTGAATTTCGGTTTGATATAAATTATCTTTTTGATCTAAAAAAACTAATAAAATCAAGTGTTTAGCAATAAGTTCTTGGCTAGAGCTGAAGTGGCGCAACCTTACATATATAGTAACCTTGTTAATGATCCTATTTGAGAATGTAGGGAGAGTAGAGAATCATTTACACTCACCATGTTGCTAATATCAAGATGTATATACGTTTAATAATTCTTATCGTGAACTGAATGCAAAACTGTACCAGAAATGAGAGGTTTAGAATAATATATAAAATGTATTTATTTTTTTATTTATTTGGCAATTAATGACTATAAACAGATTTTGTTCTTTTCAATTTTGAAGAATATTGCATAATAGGGGATGATGTCTATATGTGATGTCTGTAGCGGGAAACCTAGTTGTCATACGACTATGAAATGTGGTACACGGGTTCTTAGAACTTAAATAATATCACCTCGACGTCATTTTTTTTATTATTATTTCGGTTTAGTTATTTCATGTTTTATTCCAATTTAGGGCTATATTTACTAAAATCAAATCCTTTGTAATTTTATATAGTTTCCATCTTTACACCATTAAGGAGATCGGATAGCGTTCTTTCAAGAAATATTTGAACAGAATCCAAAGCACAATTTCTTTATATTCTTTTAAAATACATCGGAATTTGAATTTTTTACGTGATCTGATATCGCGGCATTACTAAAGTAATACTGGCACAATTCTATATTTTAGATAAAGCATCTGCATATAGCATCTGCATAAAGCATCTGCATAAAGCATCTGCATATATATTAGATAAAGCATCTGCATATGAATATGAAATTGGACTATGCTGTTGAGAGTGTCTGTAGGACGTCTAGGACGGGAAATGAATAATATCACCCAATTAGTTTTGGATTTAAATGGGGCTGAAAAAATGAAATTGATTGATCACTATGGGACATAATTTTTTAAACATTTTTTAACTGAAGTTAAAATTCATAAATTGCTTTGAGAATTTTAGGAAATATTCAAGTTGTCGCAGAAAGTGCGTGAGAAAAAAATTCAGGAAAATATGTTGGGTAGCTTTTAAATAAAATTTGAAATAATAATTAAACCCATATTATCTGAAGAGAACACGTGACTGATTTCAAAACAAATAAAATACCTCATTCGCTGAGTAAAGATTGTAATGTTTAAAGTGATGATGTAAAGATGATGATGATTAATATTCATTGACTTTACATAGAGATGCAGACGATTTATATTTCGATGACGTCATTCGAATAAAATTCATCTTTTGATTAAAGTTTTAAGTTTTCAAGTATAATAATTTACTGTACTACTGTGATAATTTAAAAAATATCATCACCGAATATGTCGTATTTTGGAGACATTTAACTGAAATTGCAATTAAGTGGAAAGCAAGGTTACTGCATTTTGTATGGCCTCCCCCCCCCCCCCTTCAAATCAATACCTTGCACAGAACATATTGAACCTTAAAGACTTTTGTAAGGTCACTTAGGTTTTATATTAAAATGCAGTTATTTTCATCTCTGTTATTCACTTTTGTGGATATCATAGAATATATTTATACTTATATTTCGTGTTTACATTAGCTCAATGGAAAGGAAGCTTCCAATGGGGTAATTTAAACGCTACATTCTGCGCATGCGCAGTGTGCGTTAAACCGAGGTATGCTAAAATTTTTACTGCAGTAATATTAACGAACTTTGCGAGTTCAAAATACAACCAGACACGAGTAGTTGATTGCCTCACGGCTGATGGGATAAAGTAAAAACTTGAACTCCCCGTTCGGAGTATCAGGAAATCGTCAAATCGAAGTAATATTAATAAAGAAATTCGATATAAAGAGATTATAAGTTAATTTGTAAATTTGTGATGTGTGTTCATAAATATAATGTGCAGCAAATAAGATCCATTGCATAAATATTTTAAATTAAAATGTTTGCATGGTTTAATTAAGAAAAAAAGTCCTTTAATGCATTTTCAAAATTGACTTTATTTTTCGTAAATTATTCCCAAAATTCACGAAATGGGTATTAAATGAAACAAAATTTGATTTAAATAAAACTAAATCCAATTTTATGGTAAAAAATGACGAACTTGCAAATTAACTTTTATATTCAATATATAATAACATTTTATATTCAATATCTTGCAGTCCATTATCTTATATCCAATATATTGCAATTACCCAACGGCGTAAATTGGAAGAGCTATATTTTAAAATATACAAATTCATATTATTTCCTTGATGAAAAGTAAAGTCGCAAATAACTCCCAGTTGTGTGTGATCCTTCGATCACTGTACATTGATTTCGCCCCGTATATCTGTGTTTATGAAGCCCATGAAACTGCTGTATTAACTTAATTTGGTTATGACTGCCTTCTGTCTAAAAGTAATGCAAATTTCTATCCTCACAAGCTGTATCATAATCAGTATGATCTTTCCAAGTGTTCGAAATGACAGCATGTCTTGATGCATTTTTATTTATCAAAATATCGTTTAGAGCAAAATGTTAAGTGAAAATTTCAGAGAAAATATAGCAGTAGAGCGGAGTGGATGGCTCATCTACAGTGCCGGTATGCGGTATCGCCCTCCGCAGGGAATCTTGTATTCCTGGATTGGGGAGTAAAATTGAAAAATGGAAAAAATTGGGGAGTTTCAGGGTTCAGAAACTTTTTTGAAGGTGGCAACGATGTTGTGGTCTTGTACGAGGGTATTATTTTTTTTTTTGGCTTACTGTATTTTTGAATGAGGTAAAGGAGTGTGTCATTAATCTCAATGATGGGTGGCAAAACCTGGGGTTCTGCAACAGAGGTGGTATGGAGCCATTAACGCCATCTACCGGCCGAAATGGGTATTACACTAGACGGTATATATCCCCCGTTACTACATGCCCGCCGACTTTCGCCGTTTCCTTTGTTTAAACGGCAGCATAGCAACGAGGGACGCTACCGCTAGAAGTCAGGGATAGCGGGCCACTTTCCCGCGAAAAAGGGTAAATAAAGCAAAGCGCCAGTGTATGTATTCGTACGATTCAAGCTGTCGCTACTTTTCTCAGTAAATATTTTAGATGTTTCTTGCTTTTTCATTGACGTATTTTGATTCATTTATTGCTATTTTTTCACTTATTTTCTTTTTACTTAATAATTATTTAGCCTAAAGAACGATATGTACACCATACACTTTACGGAGAAAAAAAATTAAGAACTGCTTACGCGTACATATATATATATATATATATATATATATAACAGATTTTTTACGACCCAAAGTATTTGGTGGAGTGTATACATTCGTTCTGACTCCGCCTCCCGCCCCTTTCAAATGCTAAGTATATGGGTAATATTATTCTCCCCCTGTTACAGCCCTGTATACACAAATACACACTTTTTCTTCAAACTTTAACTATGTTAATCTTCTATTAAATGATCATAAAAATAATTAATTCTATTTCACTTTTGCAAGATTTAATGTAGAGGTGTTTCAGTTGCATTGCATAAATTTATTAGTAAAATCAATCAGCCATGGTTAAACAATCCAACGAAAAATACTTTCATAATAGGAAAATACTTAATATTTTTATTGCACTTTATGAGAAACACTGCCAGAGAGTAAAATATATATACAACTGGTAACATTTTCCCCATTATATTGTGTGAGCAGCCTATCTGCTGGGAGGGAGGGGGGGGGGGGGACAAAATTCAAAGTTTTTTAAAGTTTTAAATCACAATTTCAGTTTTTCAGTTCATGATTAACTGCCTTTGGGAATGTTGCATAATATACATATAAAACTGACTTTATCAATTTCATATGAAAAATCCCCTTCTCACTGTTATATTTCCTATACTACTATAATAAAAATTTTAAAAGTGGCCAAGACATTAACTAAAAATGCACGCTCTCCAACTCTTTCTCTTCTGATTTCAGAATATGGATACGCTTAATAATAAATAATAATCTAAACTTACCTTCTCTTGATATAGCTTTAATCCAGATTTGTCGTTGTGGTTCTCTGTTAGGTATTTCATGAAATGCAGTGCCAGTAGACTTATTGGACGATTTACAACCAGGAATTACGCAGTAAACAATCGAAATTTAAACAAGTCGCGAAAATTTAAAAAAAAAACTTAAGTAAAACACGTTAAACCCCGTTACTGTGCTATTAACCATGGCCCGCTTGGGTTGCCCCCTAGCGAGGAAACTAAGCAGCAAGTCTTGCCTGGTAACCGCATGTAGTGACGGGGGCTACGGACGGTACTTCGAATATTTTCAGTGATAGAAAGAAATTTTTTGAGGGACGGCAACAGCTGGGTAGAGTGCCTAGAACTTCCTTCTACAGCTACAGTGCCTAAAAGGAAGTTCTAGGCACTGTAGTCTGGGGTTCTGTAACAATGACGGTGTGTTCCACCAGCGCAACCTGTCGGTCGAAAGGAATGCTGGGTTAAGACGGTACTTTGATTATTTCAGTTATTGAAATAAACTTTTTAAGGGGTATCAACAGCTGAGGTTCCGCAACAGTGGCGGTATGCTCTGCCAGCGCTACCTAGCGGCCAAAAAGGGATCTGCACTGGATGACACTTTGAATTTTTCAGTGATTGGAAGAAACATTTTGAGTGGTGGCAACACTCAAAATCGGAACGAATATTCTAACTTTCGTTCTGTATATTAAAAGATGGTCATTATTTTAAAAGGATATCCCTGAGTTATAATTTTATATACTTCATGTATTTTATTATCAGCAACCGCTAAAGCATCGGGAAGATGCACGAGAGCCCCAAATTCAATTTAATAATAGTATTTCGGGTCTAACAGGGATCGTCGCGGTGCGCGTTAGACAGAATTAGGACAAGTCCCAATTAAGTCGTAACCTGTCGCTTATTTTGGAACAAGGAGAAGAAAATTTCTCCTCGGAAATAAAGGAATAATTTGGAATAAGAGTGTATTTCGTGGAACATGGCTTAGCGATGAGAGTATGAGTATAGTACCTAGAAGTAATTGTGTTCCGAACGAGACGAAAAACAGGTTCCCTAAAAACCGCTTCCGCCAGACGGCGTTGGCCTCGAATAAGCGGTCTAAAACGGAGTTATCATTGAAATTAATGGGAATTAATTCAAATGAAATATCTTTAGAAATAACTGAAGAATTTGTGGGAAATTTGGTGTGATCATTGTAAGTGGTACACATAAAAAGTCATTTGATTTTCAGAGAGATTGAGCAAGGGATATATTCGTAATTTTAAAATTTTATTTAACTTTATCTGTGGTCGTTCAAACATTTGAAGTCCAAAATAATCAAGTTCATTCATCACAGTAACATGAAGTTCGGTATGACGTTTCTTTTTTTGTGGTACATTTCAGTTTTTTCGATTTTGAAGCTTATCGGGCAAGTCCGTCCTGGGCCTGCCATAAGACTTTACTTGTTTTAGAGAATAACACGAAAATCAGAAGGAGTAGGAAATCTAAATTTAATATATAGTTTTCGTTTGAGGTATATTTTAATTCTTTCAATTTTGAGCCGTATCGGATTAGCCCGTCTTAGACCCGCCTTAGAAACTCACCAGTTTTTGAGGTATAACTCGAGAACAGGTGTATCTACAATTTAGAAGTTCAGCATATCCTTGTCATTTGCTGTATATTTTAACTCTTTGAATTAAAAATCTTATCGGACTAGCCCGTTCCGAGCAAAACTAGAGGAACATATCATTTTTCTTCAGAATAACTCAAAATTCGGAGAATCTAGAATGTCTAAATTTAATATATCATTGTCCTTTGGGGTATATTACATTTCATCGCATATCGAACCTTATGGGGCTAGCCCGTCTTGACTCGCCGTAGAAATTTACTCGCTTTTCAAGAATAACTCGATCACTCGGAGTCGCTAAAAATGTAAATTTATTATATCATTTTTTTGGATGGATTTTAATTTAGATTTTGAACCTCATTAGACTAGGCCATCTTGGGTCCGCTGAAGTATGTTTTTGTTTTTGATGAATAACTCGAAAACCGCAATAGCTAAAAATTCTATGTATACCATTTCGTTGGCTTTTGTGGTATATTTAAGTTTCTTCGGATTTGAACTTTATCGGGGTTGCCCGTCCTGGGTCCGATATAGGAATGGACACGTTTTTTTTTAATAACTGGAAAATCGGGGCAAATAGAAAATATAAATTTCGTACATCCTTATCTTTTGGGGAATATTTTAATTCCTTCGATTTTGAACCGTATCGGGAGGACCCGTTTTGGGTCCGCCTTAGAAATTCACTTTTGGGGGGAATAACTCTAGAACGGGAGTATCTAAAAGTTCCAAGGTTAGAATGTCGTTGTCATTTGCGGTATATCTCAGTTCATCAGATTTAAAACCTTATCGGGTTAGCCCGTCCTGGGCCCAACAAAAAGAATCTACTCGTTTTTTAAGAATAACTCCAAAACTGTAACTTCTTGAATGTCGAAATTTAATATAACACTGTATTTTAGGGTATATTTTATTTCTTTAGATTTTGAAACTTATCAGGCTAGCCTGTCTTGGGCCCGACGTAGAAATGTACTGCTTTTTCGAGAATAACTCGAAAATCGAAGCAGCTAAAAAAATCCAAAATTTAGTATATCATTTTCTTTTAAGGTAATGTTTGATAATTTCGAATTTGAACTGTATCGGGGTTGCTCGTCCTGAAACCCGACATATTAATGCACCCGTTTTTTAAATAACTCAAGCAGAGCAGCTAAAATATTTTATATATCACTGCGTTAGGGGTATATTTTAATTCTTTAGATTTTGAACCTTATTGGGCTAGCCCGTTTAGGCCCGTCTTAGGAATGCACTCGTTTTGGGGGAATATTTCGCGAAATATTCCCCCATAAAAGGAAGCTGAAAATTCCAAGTTTCGCAGTTTCGCATTCCTAACACGATCACACTCCTAAGACGGAGTCAAGACGGTCTAGCCCGATGAGGTTCAAATTATAAATTATGATAAACCCTAAAATAAATTGATATACTAAATTTAGATTTTTCAGCTGCTCCGATTTAAGAGTTATTCTCGAAAAACGAGTACATTATCATTATGTCGAGTCCAAGACGGTCGAGCCCCAAAAGTTCAAAATCCAAAGAAATAAAATATACCCTAAAAGACAATGGTATACTAAATTTAGATATTCTAGCTGCTACAGTTTTGGAGTTCTTCTTAGAAAACGAGTGCGTTCTTCTTTTTGGTACCGAGACGGTCTAGCTCTACCAGGTTTTAAATCCAGGGATCCAAGACATACCGCAAATGACAACGACATTCTAAACTTGAAACTTTTAAATACTCCCGTTCTAGAGTTATTCTCCCAAAAAAGTTAGTTTCTAAGACTGGCTCAAAACGGATTCACCCAATACGGTTCAAAATCGAAGGAATTGAAATATTTCCCAAAAAATAAGGATGTACCTAATTTATGTTTTCTAGTTCCCCGATTTTCCAGTTATTCTAAAAAAAATGGGTCCATTCCTGTGTCGGGCCCAGGACGGGCTACCTCGATAAAGCTCAAATCCGAAAAAACTTAAATATACCCCAAAACCCAACGACATGTTAAACTTGGGATTTTTAGCTACTTCGGTTCTCGCGTTATTCTTCATAAACGATTGCATTCTTCAGCTGATCCAAGACCGGCTAGCCCAATGAGGTTTAAAATCCAGATTAAAATCCATCCAAAAGGAAATGATATACTAAATTTACATTTTTTAGCTACTCCGATTGATCGAGTTATTCTTGAAAAGAAATTAAATTTCTATGGCTGGCCCAAGACGGGCTAGCCCGATAAGGTTCGAAATGTGATGAAATGTAATATACCCCAAGGAACAATGATATATTAAATTTAGACATTCTAGATGCTCCGAATTTTTAGTTATTCTCAAAAAACGATATATTCCTTTTTTGGGATCAGGACGGACTAGCCCGAAAATATTTTTAATCCAAAGAGTTAAAATATACAGCAAATGACAAGGATATGCTAAATTTCGAATTCTTAGATACACCTGTTCTCGAGTTATACCGCAAAAACGGGCGAATTTCTAAGGCAAGCCTAAGATAGGCTAACCAGGTACGGTTCAAAATTGAAAGAATCAAAATATACTCCAAAAGAAAACGATATATTAAATTTAGATTTCCTACTTTCTCCGATTTCCGAGTTATTCTCAAAAACAAAGTAAATTCCTATGACGGGCCCAGGACGGGCTAGCCGAATAAGCTTCAAAATCGAAAGAACTGAAATATACTACAAGAGGAAACGTCATAACGAATTTCACGTTACTCTGATAAATGAATCTGATTATTTTGGAGTTTTGAACGAACGCCAGATCAGTTAGATAAAATTATAAAAATAAGAATATATTCCTAGCTCAATCTCTCTGAAAATCATATGATTTTTGTATATACCACTTACAATAATCACACCAAATTTCACACAAATTCTTCATTTATTTCGAAAGACATCGGTCATTTATTTCATTTGCAATGAATTCCCACTAGTGTCAAGGTTAACTCCTCCGCTTTGACCGCTTATTCGAGACCAACGCCGTCTGGCGGAGGCGGATTTTTAGGAACACCTCCCAGCATTGGGAGGTATAGGTGGTCGGCACACTATTACTTCTAGGCACTGTAATCACTGGCGTAAACTTTTCATTTTGGCTGGGGGGAGAGCAAGTAGGTCCCACTCTCTCCCCCCCTCCCCTCTTCGCCTGTAATTTCATTTTTTAATTGAAACATGGTTTTCTACAATAATTTTTTTAGATAATATACATAGTGCAATAGTTGTATTTATCTATAATATAAAGAAAAATGTGTATATGGAGAAGGATGTGGAGAAGAAAATCAACACCTAATAAATTTTTATAAAAGTTTTGACTTTAATATATTTGATAACAAAATCGAAGCATTTTCATCATTTGTAATAGTAATGATGTTATAACCCTAAAATAAAATGTAAATATAAGATCTTTAATTTACAATCACACTTTTCAATATCTATAAGAGTCTTAAAGTCATTTTCAAGAAACAAACAAGCAAACAAATTGTTAAAAAATATTTTTTCAAATAGACAGCTTTTATTAACATTTTGTATTTCAGTCTTGTGTATAAAGATTTATTAAATTACAGCAAAGGTATTTCTTCGGGTTTGATTTAATATGATAAACTCGTTGGCTAATTTTTCCATATTTAAATAGTCAGCTTCCTCTTTGTAAAAATTAATTATGGCTAAATTGTTAAGTCTCATTTGAGTCATTGTTGACTGCAAGTAAGTTTTTAATCTTCTAAGCATGCTAAAAGATCTTTCCGATGAGCACGATGTCACTGGCATCGTTAATATTAATGAAATCATTTTTTTACTGTGCTGAGGCAAGAAAATGCTATGGGATCTTGTTTAAAACTATCCAGAACAACAGAGAAAGTTCTAATTTGTAGACCCTTGGCAATAGCTATATCATGATACATATCTCTGCAATACTAATCTGTCTTGTTTGAAATCACTTTGATAAAATTTAATCAGTTTTCCAGGTCCAACAGACCTGCAGGTTAGAAACTATTCAACATTATTATAGAAATTCTCTAAGTAATTTTAAGTGTTCATAAATATTGGGGGGCCATCGCCCCACTCGCGCCACTAACTCTACGCCTATGACTCTAACATAACTGTGAAAGAATTCCGCTAAGTCGCAGATCAATTCCACCGCTTTGAGGCTTGTTTTTACTGCTTAAACCATGAAGTATAACTCCTTACCTTTCATGGATAAAACCATAGAGTTTGTAGCCACGTTTCGTATATTATTCTTTTTTTTTGTCCATATAATTTGATGAAATACATAAAATCGCATTATTGTTTTCGTATGGAAAAGGTATAACACATTATTCCATTGGGTGAATTATTCTCGAAACCCTTACTTCAGTTTCAATGGAAAGCTTGTGATACGCTGAACTTTTTAAATAAAATAAATGGGGAAAATTTGAAATTTGCTGTTAAATAATTTTCTATGAAGAAATATCTTCTTTGGTATATTTAATATGCGTTGTACAACAAATTATGATCCATGCAAATGCAGTGCTGTAAATTTCTAAAATTTAATTGTGCAGTTCTATATTGTTAAACTAGATATCACATCTATTCAGGCTGCTCTACATGCTATATTTACTTGTAAAAAGAAATAGTAATGTTAGATCTTGGGTTAAATCTTTGTATATACTTGCTCCTATAACCGAAGAATATAATATTTTCAAAGTGGTTACTGAAATATATATTAAACTTTTTTATTTCTATCTGAATGGAATCTTTTATATCTGAATTGGACAAATTGCACTACTGTATTATTTCATCTTTTGATAAATTTTATCGTAAATATCTTTAGTTTTTATATTTCTTGTAATAAAATTACAGATTGTATACTTTTCAAATTCAATTAATTATTTTTTTTCTTCTTAAAAGTAACACGATTTAGGTTTAAACTATAAAACAACCTTTTCTAAAGAAATGAATAAAAACAGTTTCCTATCACAAGAGTATCATTAGGCAAATATTTTTTCTTAACATTTAATTGGCATTTAAATATAGTGTTAGGCAACAGACAATTTCTTCATCTTTTAGCGACGGAGGTTACTTACTGTCTCATACATTCCAATTAAAAAATCTTTAATTTATCAACAGATTTCCCCTCGTAACAGTATCTAATATGTAAATTTAATGCACAGGCTATACTTAAGCCACGCCCACAAATTGAACCACTTTATTTTTTCCCTAAATTCCAGAATACCTTATTTTTTTAACTTCATTTCTTTAAATTACGTTTCTAGAATCTTATAAGAGAACATTTTACAAGAAGTTCATAACATATAAGGTAATTTTGATTTGTAGAAGTAATAATATCCTTGAAATCCCAATATAAATTTACAGTCTTTGATAATGAGTATTCAAATCACAGAAAGTGCATCAAACTAGGAGGGAACGTCAATGAAGAACTATTAAAATCAAAACTCATGTATTCAAAATGTGAACTACATAAACGCTGTTAACATTTTTAATAACAGTGTAATATATAGCTTACGCTAATGACAGCGTAATATAAATATTATGCTTATAACAACATCTAGTATCTAACGGTTTATGAGTGCAGCGCTCCGATCATTCCGAAAGCGTGACGGGTTCTGCTAATAAGAAGCTTACATGAAATTGAGTATTCACAGAATCTGAATCACTGATAATCTCCCATTATGATTTTTAATGATTAAACATGATTATATTGATAGAGTAAATTCATTTATCTTTATTTAAAAATCCCCTTAAAATGCTATAGATCAATGTTTAAATTTCAAGAATATAAACATAATATTTACAAAACATCGTAGAAATTTTAAATAGATTGCTAAGAATTATGAGTAATTCTTCTTAATATATAAATATTTTTGTGGAAATAGTAGTTTTCTAAAATATTAATATAAATGAAGTTACATGTACGCTGTAAATAACTTTGAATATCTCATTTACTTATAGAAAAACGAAATTACTCAGGATAACAAATGTATCAGCGTGTTTCATGAAACTTCAGAATTTTTTCATCGATGGAGTTAGCAGTATAAATGTGATTGCAGTTTTTATACATTACCGCCTACTTCACTCCTAAATTCATAAATACGCTTCTCAGACGCATGGCGAGTAATATATTTAATAAAATATAAACTAAATTATAGAGATTATTTAATTCTAAACAATTTAACCAGAATAAAGGCAAAACAGTAATGACTCAATTTATTTGGTGTATATATTGTTTGGCATCGTCATATCACATTTATTCAACTGTCAATCAAAAGTCAAATAACTATCAATTGACAACTGATATAATAATATATCACATAAACAAAAATGCCAATGTATAGCAATTTTAGTTTATAAATTACATTACTCTTTAGCAAAAATCACGTTATAGTAATCAATTAAAAAATATTTTGGTAATAAAATATTCGATTTACTACTATCCTGTAACGTACTATATTTGTATTCAGAACTGTCAAAGAACGACAGGAAGTTGGGCGTAAAGAATAATCAGTTACCAGAAAAATTCTCAATATTTATGGCAACAACGGTGAGCAGTTAAACCGGGGACTACGGTATACTTCTGAAACACAGAATTGTTATATAAATTTTAAAATGGTATACTCATCGGCGAGAAATAATTTCTGTAAATATTTTACAAAATGTAAAATTCATCTTAGCAGTGAAACTTATGAAGAGATAAGAATCTTCGTCCAACAAGTAAGTTTCTCTTTATGACGCTAACTTACAAGAATTTATCGGACGAAATTCGATATTGTAGCATGTTCAGTATATGCATATTCTTTTATTGTAGGTTCTAGATCCAAAGTGTCCCGCAAATGTATAATCCTTGATAATCCTCCTGTGTCAAACTAATGATTTAGGAGACAAGAGTAATCTCAAGATCTCAAGGGATGAATTTTTGGAGCTTCCAGCAAACCCTTCGGGTTTGCTAGAAGCTCCAAATCTAGGATTGATCTCTTATCAAACCCGAAGGGTTTGCTAGAAAATCAATCTCCGAGCATAATCGGTTGGGAAATCATAGGAAAGTGAATTTAATGTGATTGGGATCCGATGGGATCGCAGCAGTGCACGTTAGACAGAAATAGGACAAGTCCCAATTAAATCTTTATGTGACGCATAATTTGGAATAAGGAAAATAATATTTCTCCCAGAAATAAAGGAAAAAATTTTGAATTGGTGTGTGTTCCATGGTAGTGGCTTGAGACCAGAGAAACCTTCAACCGAGACAGGGGGGCGGAGCCAACGGTAAGAGGTAGTACAAGTTCAGAAAATCAAAAAGGCAGGTAGAAAAACAAGAGGAAACGCATTTTGGAATCTAACAGGCACAAAAATTAAACATTTAAATTGTGGGAGTTTCGGCTAACTCACATATAAGATAGTAATTCTATCGATGACTGTTTCAGATTCCTGAGTTCAGGGAGGGCAGGCAGACTTAGGAGTTCGTTGGAGAAAATCGCGCTGATAGCAGTTCCTTTAGAAACGGACTATCATGTCGATAAACTCCAACCAGTTATCTTTATATGGGTGTCCTTCATCAACAACAGGCTTATTAGGATTAAAATTAGATATCTTAGTTTTGGGAAATTTTTCCGGCAATTTTGAAAAATCGTTTACATTTGGCTGGAAAACAGACATACGTAGTGTCGTACAAGACAGAGCACCAGGCGCGAAGCGCCTTTAACCAGTTTCAATAAACAGCTGGAAAACAGAAACGTAGGATTTGGAATTAGTAATGGTTTTATTGTAAAAGTTTCTGGTTGACATTCTAGGTTTGGAAAATTTAGCACACCCACATCGGGGAAATTTAGCACACCTACCACCACTCGCAGGATGATCTATACCGCAATTTGTGCATAAGCATTTAGTTTCTGCTTTTTCGGACATTCGTGAGATCTACGCTCGCCAGCGAATTTTACGCATTTAAGCGGAAAATAGCAGCTATTTGCCGCATGGTGCCATTTTTGGCAACAAAAGCACTGATTAGCAGCGCCCGCGATAACGTTCTAGTTTAACGTCAACACCTAACACGTTAACAATGTGATAAATTTTTAAATTGTCAGGGGTTTTAGCTAACTGAACATAGAATAGGGGCATGAGCACCCTATTAGTGTTCAGGCCTTTAAATAGCTAGGTTATGATGTTTATTTCAAAAGCGTGGCCTTCCAATTTCGCCTTTATTAGATCGGAGCTGGTGGGCTCAGGAAGCACTCTAATTACCACATTAAGTGGCTTCTCTTCGTTTAGAAGAAATATCCTAAATGAAATTTTGTCGTTTATCAGCCTTTTTAGTACGGCCATGTACTCATCTCGCGTTTTTACGTCCAGTTTGATTAAATTGCCTCGCAAACTACTAGTTATTGAGGGGGCAAGTAACCTCAGTTGGTTTAAATAATCGTACAAGTTAGTACTGGGTACGATAAAGAAGGGGGCGACGTTCTTTCTTAGGAATTTTACCTACAACAGTTGCATCGAGTGCCGGAATTTCAGGGTCGAGCACTAGCTGGACCGTGGAAATGGGGGGAGTAGATTTTACAATTTTAGCAAAGTACCTTCTTGGAAGTTTTACGAAACCTTCCTCATCATGATCAGTAAGGAGATGTTTGATAGCATCGAAATGTGCTTCTAAGTTGGTTGACTGGATCGAAGAGGCGGTAACAAGACGCATCGTAGGGTTCTCAATGATGTTCATACTAAATTAGGAGACCTCATTTGGCGTAAGCACCATTACTTTCAGCCCCTAAATCATTACTTTGATACAAGACTTCTAAGAGAAGCAAGTAATCGTCTCTTTAAGACTCTAGCTTACAAGAATTTATCAGACCCAATTCGATATTGTAGCATATTCGATATATGTAAGTTCTTTGATTGCAGGTTCTAAATCCAAAGTGTCCCGCAAATGTATAATCCTTGATAATCCTCACTGTGTCAAAGTAATGATTTAGGGTACAAGAGTAATGGTGTTCATACTAAATTAGTAGACCTCATTTAGAGTTAGCACAATTACTCTCAGGCCCTAAATCATTAATTTGATACAAGACGATTTATCAAAACGTAAATACAATGTGTCCAACAAAGAACTCCCTGAATTTAAAATTAAATAACATGAAAACAAAGATGGATAGAAGAATGCAACAAACTCTATGTTTATTGTGAAAGCTGTAAGAATTTTTACAGAAGTTTCAAAATAGTAGTTACAAAAGCTGCTAACAGATGGCGCAGTAATCGCAATAACCGCTGAACTTGTACCCAACCAGATGAAATTTCGTCGAATATGCTGAAACCCTGCAGGTACTAGCCAGCAATGCCATGGAGCTACGTAACACCAGCACTATCCTGGACATCGACGGCAAGGAGCGCATCCTATCTGAAGTCAGAGGTATGTGCAGGGATTTATCTCTAATTCATTGTCCCCCCCCCCCTTGGTCAAAGGCATTGTCAGTGAATTAGACTTATACCACAAACTCAATGTGTAAGAGCAACATATGGCAGCAAATGTAACTCTAACTTAAACCTTAATCAACCATCAAGTGGCACTTTGATCAGTGCCAAATGTAATTCTAATTTTAAATCAAATGAAAATTTAACCTCGGACGTAGAGCAAACAGAGGTTAACTTTACCCAAGTAACTAATAAAAGAGGAAAAAGGAATAGAAACTTACTTAATCTAAAAAGCATACATGACTCAGATGCGGACCAATCAGATAATGCCTCGGATGCTGGAGGCAGTAAAGTGAGACTTAAAAGGAAAAACGAAATTTCCACTGAAAATTCCAGCCTCCCCCATTTGCAACTCCGTTTTCCTAACTACATAGAATAAACGATCCGGAGGACTCTGGTCCTGAGAGCCTATTCGCAGATGCCGTGGAAACTCACGATAGAAATACCCCCCCCCCCCCCCACACACACACACACACACCTCCAGGAACCGAAAAACCTGTCTTTAAACGAGGAGACCACCCTGAGCCTTTCTTTGTCGAGATAAATGATAACCCGAAGGATCTAATGAAATTGTTTGCAGAAACAAATGAAGGTTAAGCCAGCGCCAAATTCTCAGGAGAAATGCTGCGTGTATTCACCGATACTCACGAAAACTACCGAAAATTTCAAAAACTGCTGATTGAATTAAAACGGAAATTCCCTTCGATTAATCTAAAATCAGATCGCCCATTAAAATTCATCATAAGAGTTCTTTCCCCTCATACCCCCCTGAGGAAATAAGAGCATTCTTCGAGGAACAAAGATTCCCCGTCACCCGGATTTTACCAATGAGAAGACTCAAAACAAAACTCCCTATGCCAAATTTCCTAACCCTGCTCCCATCAAACACCGATTTAACCGAGCTCTATAAGATGTCTCATATCAATTATATATATGTAGAAATAGTCCCGTTTAAACCCAAGGGGTATTTCTACAACTAATGTTATAGATGCCAGCTCTGGCGGCATTCCAGCGAGGGCTGCACAAGGGAATACAAATGTGTTTAAAGTGCGGTCAGAATCATCCTGCCAGGGAATGCACAAAACCCCTACCCCCCCCCCCCCCCCCCCAAATGTGTAAATTGTGGAGGTCCCTACCCGGCAAACTGCACAGAGTGTCCCAAGAACCGTTACATAACTGATAATTACTCCCCAGAAGTAGGCAGAATTCCCTACCTCCGTCCCCAAATCGCTATCCTGACCGAAATACTCCCAACAGAATTAATCCCAATACCGCTGCCCCCCCCCCCCCCACGTTTAGTGCAGTCACTTCAAATGCCTGGGCAGACAGATCCACAAATTGCAGGGACATCCCATCCATTAGGGTCTTAGTAAGTAATAATAGAATCGAGAATGACCCCAACAAGACAACCAACGTAGCCCCCTCCTGCTAGAGAAATTAATAACGAACCCTCACCAAAAGATTCCTGCCAAAACAGTCCTGCAATTAAGTCAACCGACTCCCGGACAGCAGACCAACCTATCCAATTTCAAAAATCAAACCCCAGCAGTGAGATCAATCTCGCCCCCCCCCCCCACACACACACACACACACCCAAACCGCAGAGACCTAACTCAAAAGTAAACGAACTCGTAATCTTAAAAATCCACCCACAAATCAAAGAAGCTGTCCCCCTACTGAATCTCAAAATTCGGCCTCAGCCACTCCCCTCCTCCCAAAATGAACGAACCAGTATTGTTAATCAAATGGAAATTGATGAAACCCGAAACTCTCAAGCACCCGCTGAAAACGACAAAAGCTTCGCAATCAAAGAAATAATACTAATATTTAAAGACCTACAAAGTACAGAAGCTCCCGCATACAGAAACACATAGACACACTTTCCTCCTGGTTTTGCAATTGGAAAATTAAAATTAACGAAAAAAAAAAGAAGTTGCATATTATTCACAAAAAAAAAACGCAGACTTAGCCCCTCCCCATTAAAATTAACAACTCCCTCATCCCATACGTAACAAACTGTAAATATATTGGCCTCCATTTTGACAATAAACTCACCTGGGAAACACACATAATTCAAACTATCAAGAAGTGTCACAACGCCAGCGCGGCACTCTTCCCGATTCTACACTCCCCCCACGTAAATTTTCAAAACAAAATCCTCCTTTATAAAACTGTGAACCCTCCTGCTCTATGGAGCCGCCGTCTGGAGTTTTGCCTCAAACATTCATCTAAAAAAGGTCCAAACAATTCAAAGCAAAATTCTTAGAAGCATCAGAAAAGACAAAAAATTCCTCCGGAACGAGGTTATCCATAACGATTTTAAAATTAATTCCATCACTACTGAAACATGAAGGATCAATCATGCATAAAGCATTGATTATGAAACACTTTTCAACTTCAATGCAATTTTATTTAAACATCTCTAAAATGCGATACATTCCTCGGTAATATTTTTTAAATTATCACAATACTACATTAATTTATTATATTTGAAAACTTAAAACTTTAAAAAAAATGAACTTCATTCAAATGACGGCATTGAAATATAAATTGCTTGGTTTAAACATCTCTAAAATGCGATACATTCCTCGGCAATATTTTAAAAATTATCATAATACTACAATGATTTATTATATTTGAAAAGTTCATCGAAACAACTGAAATTAATTCAAATTACGTCACAGAAGTATAACACGCCTGACTCTCTCTATAAAAGCAGCATTTCATCCATCACAATAATATAACAATTTATTTTATTTAAAGACCATGGAGGTACAAATAATTAAACTCTATGCTTAAAACTTCATCCAAAAAATCGTCCTTCTCTCTGTAAAATCAATGAATATTTCATTCATATCAGCTATATTGCAGACTTCATGAGCTAAATAATTGTCCATTAAAGAAATGCAGCAATTCTTATACAACTAACTCATTCTACATATTTTGCTGTTTACATTTTCCAAAAGTAATAACTAGGCTTCCTTGTAGAAATAATCAAATTTTGATGATCATTTAAACTCAAACATATTGTAATTGCATTGTTTCAGTACGTAGATGCACAGAATTTAAGCAAAAATAAAACGGTTTTAGGACAGATACAACACTAAATATGAATTAAAAGAACTTTAAAAATCACGATTTTGACACGTGATGGACGCCGTATTTTATTTTGAAGTGGCTCACGCGATCTCTTCATATAATGGACACGTGATCGCTTCATATAAAAGGTGTAATTATTATTTTAATTTTTATTTAAAAAACTACTGAATATATTTTGCTGAATTTTTTTTTATATATTTAATGAGATTATTTGAATATTTTCTAAATATTTCGAAGCAACTTGTGAATTTTAAATCAGCTTAAAAAATGTTTGAAAAATCAGATCTCATAGGGTTCAAAGTATTCCATTTTTTCAACCCAGGTTCAAGGCAAAACTAATTGGGTGATATTATTCATTTATAAATTCCCACAGGTCCCACTGACCATCTGAACAACGTACTAAAATTTCATTTTGATAAAGTCATTTTTACGACAGTTATCGTGCTAACGGACAGACAGACAGACAGAATGAATGAACAAAGTCATAAACACTTTTCAACTTTGTTGTAAAGTGTTAACGAAAAAACTAGCATCCGACTTTTTTAATGATATCCCTCTCGTCCCGAATGAGGAGCTGCAAACGCTCTATGCTTACGACCCCCATCAATGGAAATTCCGAAAACGTCAGAGGTTCTCCACCATATTAAGCTAAAAGAAATAGATATGAAAATTCCCGTTAAACACACTCTTACCTGCTGAATAGCCCCCCCCCCCCCCAAAAAAAAAAAAAAAAAACTTGTAAAAATTCAAATTAGGAGACCGCATTTAGTGTGAGCATCATTACTCTCAGAATCTAAATCATTACTATGATACAAGACTTCTAAGAGAAGCAAATAATCGTCTCTTTACGACACTGGCTTACACAAATTTATCAGACGATATTCGATATTGTAGCATGTTCGATACATGTATATTCTTTAATTGTAGGTTCTAAATCCAAAGTGTCCCGCAAATGTATAAAACTTAATAATCCCCCTGTGTCAAAATAATGATTCAGGGAACAAGAGTAATGATGTTTATACTAAATTAGGGGACCTCATTTAGTGTGAGCATCATTACTCTCAGCCCCAAAATCATTACTTTGATACAACACTTCTAAGAGAAGCAAATAATCATCTCTTCACGACGCTAGCTTACAAGAATTTATCAGACGAAATTCGATATTGTAGCATGTTCGATACATGTATATTCTTTGATTGTAAGTTTTAAATCCAAAGGGTCCCACAAATGTATAATCCTTAAGAATCGCCCCTGTGTCAAAGTAATGATTTAGGGGACAAGAGTAAGGGTGTTCATACTAAATTTGGAAACTTCATTTAGTGTGAGCATCATTACTCTCAACTCCTAAATCATTACTTTGATACAAGATTATTTATTAAAAAGTAAATACAGGGTGTCCAACAAAGAGGACTCCCTGAATTTAAAATTTAATCACATGAAAACAAAGATGGATAAAATGATGCAACAAACGATATGTTTATTGTGAAAGCTGTAAGAATTTTTACAGTAGTTTTGAAATAGTAGTTACAAAAACTGCTAACAGATGGCACAGTAATCGCAATAAGTAGGGCCTATAAATAGTGCTCCGAAGGCCAGAGCGATCAACCAAACACAGATCAATTCCAACCAACTACAGAGCAATTAGCTTGCTGCCAACACTTAGTAAAATACTGAGAAAATAATTCTTAAGAGACTAAACACGCACCTTAGTGAGAATGACATTATCATTCCGGAGCAGTATGGATTTCAGCCAAAACATTCCACCACTCATCAGCTACTGGGAGTGGTAGAGTACATATCTTCTGGAGTAAATACCAATACACATTAATTTTAAATTCAGCGAGTCCTTTATTCAACACCCTGTATGTGTGTATGTAGCCGAAGTGAATTAAGTAGAACTAGCAAAAATATAACATAACATATAATCAATTCCCAGAGTTAACTATCAGTAAAATTTTAAAATAAAAAAGTTAAATTTTTTATTCTCAAATTTTTAAGTAATTCAATCCATTATTACAATATTCTTAAAGACTGCTGTGTATCATTATGTAGCAAATATCGAATTCATAAATGTCACTGGCTAACTAGTATAAAAGAATCTCTAACCGTAAAGAAGGGAAGCTTCTGTAGACCCAATTTAAACACCGGTATCGCGATTACTAACGCGCTGTCATGCAGAAAAAGCAACATTACAGCAAACGGGGGAAGGTTCGCTTAGACTTAACTATCGCCATCTGGCTACTGCGGAAGAGATGTTCAAAGGAGAAGTAACCATACAGGGGTATTCCCTTCAAGTAAAATCCCTTCTCGATGGGCGCTGGTGTGATTTCGCGCAATGCATCTTGGGTGATGAATAGAGATTCTTTGTCAAGGAGGGGAAGGAAATGGGTTATTTCTTTCGCAAGTCACTGTGTTTGTCTGTTGTATTACCACGTGGGCTGACTTTATTACAATTTTAAGTTGTTAATTTAATATTTTTGTCACTTCATTTACATGGTTGACATGTATTTAATCGTGTATTACAATTCTGGGCTGTGTACATTTGATTTTCCGATTGGGATTGTCTTAAAATGACCGATTTGCTGAGTCTCTTGCAAACACAAAAGGTACGTGAATTATTTCGATCCTAAAAGTATTTAATCTGTTGTTTTATTTAATATGCATATATAATCGCAATAAACACCTTTAGAAATAAAGGATCTTGTCGTTTAGGATCCTTATCATGATTATATTTACTCATTTGTATACTTAGAACTTTTGATTTTACTAATCTTAAGCCAATTGATTAGCTTGACATAAGCCAGTTGATTAGCTTGACATAAGCCAGTTGATTAGCTTGTTGAGATAGAATTATTTTTAATTTTCTGTCTGTTCAGGCTGATTTGCTGGATGTGTTGAAGCAGATAACATTAGAAATAAAATACTTTTAGATTATTTATACTGTGATTTTCTTTCTATGTAAATGTGTTTATATAATGAATATGTGTAAATAAAAATTGTTTGATTAAATTTTGCTTAGCTTCACTCATGTTTCATTATTTTCTTTGTCTAATTTATTTTTTATAGGGCATTCTTTTTTCCTGGTAGGAACCATTATTGATTTTACAATTATTACAGGAGTTTTTTTTTCTCCTTAATTTCTGTAGTTTAAGTTACACTTTTGCTAAAAGAGTTTATCTGAAAGAAATATGTAAAATATAGAAGAGTTTCTATCTTAAAACCATTTCATCTGCAACTTATAAATTGCAGGGGTATTATTAAAATTTACAAAAATTATCTTCTATGAAGAGTATAAAATATATCTGTGAAATAAAATCTGAGAATAAAATATATCTGTAGCGAAAATGTGTGAAAAAATATTGTGGAACTTCTTACTCTTTATTTGTTTTACCTGATCATGTCAAAGGTAAGTGCATTTATAATTTCTATTTTATTAATATTACATATAAGAGTGCACTTGAATTTGAGTGTAAAAGTTTTTTGTAAGATCATGCATGCAAAATAAAATTCTTATTTTAAGTATAATTAGATATGAAATAAAATATAATTTTATTTTACCGTAATATCTTTTAATGATAACGAAAAAATATCTTAAATTGAAAAAAAATTTTATACAAGGACAAAGCATGCAAATTTAAATTCTTATTTTGAATGTAATTGGAGGTAAAAAAAAGCATTAAAATTTTTTTTATTTTGATTTAAAAAATCTTTATGTAAATGAAAATATGTTTTCCATTTAAATTGCATCACTTATCATACGATTATCAAATCAAAGTATTAAAAAAAAAAAAAAAAAAAAAACCGAGAAGAAACAATAAAGAATCCTTCATCCCTGATTCTCGTCCTGTAACGTTGCTTTTCCTGCAGGACAGATTTTCCGCAGTCGCGATAAGGCTGTTTACATTGGGTCTACGGAAGCTTCCCTTCCTTACGGTTAGAAATTCTTTGATTACAGGACGAGAATCCGGGACGAAGGAAGAATTCTTTTTCTTTTTTAGACTTTGATAATCGTATGACAAGTGATGCAATTTAAATGTAGGACATATTATTTTCATTTACATAAAGATTTATTAAAATAAAAAAAATTTAATGCGTTTTTATACCTCCAGTTACATTCAAAATAAGAATTTAAATTTGTATGCTTTTTCCTTGCATAAATTTTTTCTTTAGCATTAAAAGATATTACGGTTAAATAAAATTATATTTTATTTCATATCTAAATATGCTTAAAATAAGAATTTTATTTTTCATGCATGATCTTACAAAAAACTTTTACACTCAAATTCAAGTGCACTCTTATATGTTAAAAGTCCAGACCACACGACAGACCCGAAACACTCTTATATGTAATATTAAGAGTGATTCGGGTAAATTCGTGTAATATTCGTGTAATTCGGGTAAGTCGTGTAATATTAAGAGTGTTTTGAAAAAATGAAATAGATTGTACCCCATAGGACATAATTTTTCAGAAATTTTTGAACTGGAGTTAAAATTTATAAATTGCGTCCAGAATTTTAGGAAATATTCAAATTGTCGCGTAAAGTGCCTAAGAAAAAATTTAGCAAAATATGTTGGTTAGCTTTTAAATAAAAATTGAAATAATAATTAAACCCATATTATATGAAGAGAAACACGTGACTGATATCAAAATAAATAAAATATTTCATCCGCTGAGTAAAGATTGTGATGCTTAGGGGGATGATGTAAAGATAATGATGATTAACATTCATTGACTTTACATAGACGATTTATATTTCGATGCAGACGATTTATACTTCGATTATATTTCGATGCAGACGATTTATATTTCGATGACGTCATTTGAATAAAATTCATGTTTTTAATTATAAAGTTTCAAGTTTTCAAGTATAATAAATTACTACTGTGATAATTTAAGTAGTACCGTGATAATTTAAACATCGAATGTGTGGTATTTTGAAGATATTTCAATGAAATTGCAATTAAGTGGAAAGCGAGGTGACTGCATTTTTTAGCCCCCCCCCCCCCCCCTACACACACACACTACAAATCAATACTTTGCACACACAGAACGTATTAAACCTCAAAGATTTTTGTAAAGTCACTTTGGTTTCGCATTAAAATGCAGTTATTTTCATCTCTGTTATTCACTTTCGAAGATATCAAAGAATATACATATTATTTATACTTATATTTTGTGTTTACATTAGCCCAATGGGAAAAAATTTTCCATTGAGGTAATTTAAACACTACATTCAGCGCATGCGCAGTGTGCGTTTAACAGAGGTATGAAAATATTTTTACTACATCTCAGAAGTGTCTGGAAAACACAAATACACATAGTAATATTAACGAACTTGCCTCTGCAACTGTAGATTTAGAATACAGCCAGAGATTGCCGCACGGCTTATGGGATAAAGAAACAAGAAAGATCAATCATGCATAAAGCATTGATTATGAAACACTTTTCAACTTCAATGCAATTTTATTTAATCATCTCTAAAATGCGATACAATTAAACCTCAAAGATTTTTGTAAAGTCACTTTGGTTTCGCATTAAAATGCAGTTATTTTCATCTCTGTTATTCACTTTCGAAGATATCAAAGAATATACATATTATTTATACTTATATTTTGTGTTTACATTAGCCCAATGGGAAAAAATCTTCCATTGAAGTAATTTAAACACTACATTCAGCGCATGCGCAGTGTGCGTTTAACAGAGGTATGAAAATATTTTTACTACATCTCAGAAGTGTCTGGAAAACACAAATACACATAGTAATATTAACGAACTTGCCTCTGCAACTGTAGATTTAGAATACAGCCAGAGATTGCCGCACGGCTTATGGGATAAAGAAACAAGAAAGATCAATCATGCATAAAGCATTGATTATGAAACACTTTTCAACTTCAATGCAATTTTATTTAATCATCTCTAAAATGCGATACAATCCTCGGTAATATTTTTGAAATTGCCACAATACTATATTAATTTATTATACTTGAAAACACTAAACTTCATCGAAAAAAAATTAACTTCATTTAAATGACGACATTGAAATATAAATTGCCTGGTTTAAACATCTCTAAAATGCGATACATTCCTCGGTATTATTTTTTAAATTATCATAATGCTTCAATAATTTATAATATTTGAAAACTTCATCGAAACACAAATGAAAGTTATTCAAATGACGTCATCGAAATATAACACGCCTGGCTCTCTCTGTAAAAGCAGCATTTCATTTATAAAAAAATTTCCATTCATTTCATTCATCAAAATACTAAGATAATTTATTTTATTAAAAAATTTAAAACCATGGATGTACGAGTAATTTAACTCTATGCTTAAAATTTCGTCGAAAAATCGTTTGCTTCCCTGCGTAAATTCAATGAATGTTTAATTCATATCAGCTATATTGCAGACTCCATGAGTTAAATAATTTTGCGTTAAAGAAATGAAGCAATTCTTATACAACTCATTCTACATCTTTTGGTATTTACATTTTCCATAAGTGAAAAGTAAGCTTCTTTGAAGAAATAATCAAAGTTGGATGATCTTTTAAACTCAACTATATTATAATTGCGTTGTTTCAATATATAGATGCACAGAATTTAAGCAAAAATAAAGCGGTTTTAGGACGGATGCAACACTAAATTTAAATTAAAAAGAACTTTAAAAATCACGATTTTGACACAAGATGGATGCCATATTTTATTTTGAAGTGAGTCACGTGATCTGTTCATATAACAGTCACGTGATCTCTCCATACAAAGGGTTGTTGTTGTTGAGACCCAGACCGTCCGACCTACCAGAAAGGTGTAAGGTAACTGTATGGACGGCCGGGAAGTGCCACCCAATTTAGACCGGAACCCAGTGGGGGGAGGCATCCACAGGGACCGTACCCTCCTTCCCCTACCACCAACGTCTCGGAAGGACTTACGGACCCACATGTTTAAAGTGATCGTACTCCGCATGAACACGGCGGCATTTGTGGTAGCGTGCAAATCTAGCGCGCAAACCACGGGGATACCGCACCCGAGATGGCCAACAGCACGCGGTGTTCCGAGGTGGTCACCCACCAAGTACTAACCGCGCCCGATGCTGCTTGACTTCGGTGATCTAACGAGAACCGGTGTTTTCAGCACGGTACGGCCGTTGGCCTCATCCATACAAAGGGTGTAATTATTATTTTAATTTTTTACTTAAAAAACTACTAAATATATTTTGCTGATTTTTTTCTATATATTTTATGGTATAATTTGAATATTTCATAAAACTTTCGCAATTCGTGAATTTTAAATCCGCTTAAAAAATGTTTGAAAAATTAGGTCCCATAGGGTTCAATGTATTTCATTTTTTCAACACGGGTTCAATCCAAAACTAATTGGGTGATATTCTTCATTTATATTCCCATAGGTCCCACAGACCGTCTGAAAAACATACTAAAATTTCATTTTGATAAAGTCATTTTTACGGCAGTTATCGTGCTAACGGAGAGACAGACAGACAGACAGAATGAACAGAGTCATAAACATTTCTTAACTTTGTTTTAAAGTGTTAAAAAGTCATAAACACTTTTAAACTTTGCTGTAAAGTGCTAAAAACTTAAACACCCCGAGCGGAGTATTAGGGAATCGTCAGATCGAAATATTCCTAATAAACAAACTGGATATAAAGAAATTATAACTTAATTTGTGAATTCATGATGTGTGTTCAGAAATATAATGTGCAACAAATAAGATGCATTGCATGAATATTTTAAATTAAAATATTTGCATGGTTTAATTAAGAGAAAAATTCCTTTATTCATGTTTAACACTTTACAACAGAGTTGAAAAGTGCTTACGACTGTGTTCATTCTGTCTGTCTGTCTGTGCGTTAGCACGATAACTACCATAAAAATGACTTTATCAAAATTAAATTTTAGTATGTTGTACAGACGGTCTGTGGGACCTATGGGAATATAAATGATTAATATCACCCAATTAGTCTTGGATTGAACTCGGGTTGAAAAAATGAAATATATTGAACCCTATGGGACCTAATTTTGCAAAAATTTTTTACTCGGATTTGAAATTCACAAATTGCTTCGAAAGTTTAATGAAATATTCAAGTTATCCCATGAAATACATAAAAAAAATTCAGCAAAGTATATTCAGTAGTTTCTTAAATAAAAATTAAAGTAATAATTACACCCTTTATATAGGGGGGCGCGGTAGCCCATTGGTTAGCGCGCTGGAGTTGCACTCGGTAGGCCCGGGTTCGATTCCAGCCACTGCCAAAACTGCCGCCGTGTTCATGCGGAGTACGATCACGTTAAACATGTGGGTCCGAAAGTCCTTCCGAGAGGTTGGTGGTAGGGGAAGGAGGGTACGGTCCCTGTGGATGCCTCCCCCACTGGGTTCCGGTCTAAATTGGGTGGCACTTCCCGACCGTCCAAACAGTTACCTTACACCTTTCTGGTAGGTCGGACGGTCTGGGTTTCATCAACAACAACCCTTTATATAGGGAGATCATGTAACCATTATATGACGAAATCACGTGACCCACTTCAAAATAAAATATGGCATCCATCTTGTGTCAAAATCGTGATTTTAAAAGTTCTTTTAAATCATATTTAGTATAGTATCCATCCTAAAACTGATTTATTTTTGCTTAAATTCTGTGCATCTACACATTGAAACAGCGCGGGCCAACGGCCGTACCGTGCTGAAAACACCGGTTCTCGTTAGATCACCGAAGTGAAGCAGCATCGGGCGCGGTTAGTACTTGGTGGGTGACCACCTCGGAACGCCGCGTGCTGTTGGCCATCTCGGGTGCGGTATCCCTGTGGTTTGCGCGCTAGATTTGCACGCTGCCACAAATGCCGCCGTGTTCATGCGGAGTACGATCACGTTAAACATGTGGGTCCGTAAGTCCTTCCGAGAGGTTGGTGGTAGGGGAAGGAGGGTACGGTCCCTGTGGATGCCTCCCCCACTGGGTTCCGGTCTAAATTGGGTGGCACTTCCCGGCCGTCCATACAGTTACCTTACACCTTTCTGGTAGGTCGGACGGTCTGGGTCTCAACAACAACATTGAAACATCGCGATTGCAATATAGTTGAGTTTAAATGCTCATCCAACTTTGATTATTTTTATAACGGAACCCACTTTTCACTTGTGGAGAATGTAAATACCAAAAGATGTCGATTGAGTTGTATAAGAATTACTGCATTTCTTTAACGATAAATTATTTAACTCATGGAGTCTGCAATATGTCTGAGATGAATGAAACATTCATTGATTTTAAGCAGAGAAGCAAACGTTTGTTTTTTCGATGAAGTTTTAAGCATAGAGTTAAATTACTTGTACCTCCATGGTTTTAAGTTTTTAAATAAAATAAATTATTATAGTATTGTGATGAATGAAAGAAATGGAAAACAGTTTATTAATGAAATGCTGCTTTTATAGAGAGAGCCAGGCGATTTAAATTTCGATGACGTCATTTGAATAAAGTTAATTCTTTTTTTTATGAAGTTTTCAAATATAATAAATTATTGTAGATTATGATAATTTAAAAAATATTACTGAGGAATGTACCGCATTTTAGGGATGTTCAAAACCAGGCGATTTATATTTCAATGCCGTCATTTGAATGGAGTTTATTTCTTTTTCGATGAAGTTTTAAGTTTTCAAATATAATAAATTAATGTAGTATTGTGATAATTTTAAAAATAGTACCGAGGAATATATCGCATTTTAGATATTTTTATATAAAATTCCATTGAAGTTGAAAAGTGTTTCATAATAAATTCTTTATGCATGATTGATCTTTCTTGTCAAAATTGACTTCATTTTTCTGAAACTATTTCGAAAATTAACGAAATGGGTATTAAATGAAACAAAATTTGATTTGAATAAAAATATATCCAATTTTATGTTAAAAAAATCACGAACTTCCAAATTAACTTATTATATTTTTCTTTCAATATCTCCAGTCATATCTTCAATATCTGCAGTCGAATATCTTATGTCCAATATATTGCAATCATCATCGAACGGCGTAAATTGGGAGAGCCATATTTTCCAGTATACAAATTCATATTGTTTCCTTGATGAAAAGTAAAGTCGCAAATAACTCTCAGTTGTGTGTGATGCATCAATCAGCGTACAGTGATTTCTCCCTGTATATGTGTGCTTATAAAGCCCATGAAACTGCTGTATTGACTTAATTTGGTTATGACTGTTTTCTGTCAAAAAGTAATACAAATTTCTAATCTCACAAACAGTATGCACATTCAGTATGATCTTCCCAAGTGTTCGAAATGACAGCATGTCTTGATGCATTTTTATTTATCAAAATATCGTTTAGAGTAAAATGTGAAGTGAAAATTTCAGAGAAAATATAACAGTAGAGCTTAGTGGATGGTGCTTCAACAGTGCTGGTATGCGGTATGTCCCTCAACAGGGGATCTCGTAATACTGGATTGGGGAGTAAAATTCAAAAATGGAAAATTTTGGGGATTTTCAGGGTTCAGAAACTTTTTTGAAGTTGGCAACAATGTTGTGGTTTTATACGAGGGTATTTTTTTTTTGGGGGGGGGGGCCTTACTGATTGAAAGAAACTTTTTGAGGAATGCAACACCTGGGGTTCTGTACAATGGCGGTATGCTTATAGGCCTAAAATCTTATCGGGCTAGCACGTATTGGGCCCGACGCAGGAATGAACTCCTTTTTCAGAATAAATCGCAAACCAGCACAGTTAGAATGTCTAAATTTATTATATATCATTGGCCTTTGGGATATATTTAATCCTTTGGATTTTAAATCTTATAGGTCTAACCCGTCTTGGGCCATTCCTGCCATAAGAATGCATTCAGTTTTTGCAAATAACTCGATAATCGCACCGAAATAGATGGAAATTCCAAGTTCAGAATGTTTTTGTGGTATATTTTAACTCTTTAAACTTGAATCCTTATCAGGCTAGCCCGTCGTCGACCCGAAATAAGTATGTGCTCGTTTTTTGGGAATGTCTCAAAAGCGAAACAGCTAGAAAACATAAATTTATTATATAATTTTCTTTTGGAGTGTATTTTAATTCTTCAGATTTAGATCCTCCTCGGGCTAATCTTGGGCTCGCCTTAGGAATATAATCGTTTCTTAAGAATAACTTGAAAATCCGAGTAGCTAAAAATTCCAATTTTGGTAATTTGCTGTAAAATTTAACCTTTTGGAATTGGAAACTTACATAATTACAATCAATAAATTTATTAACAAAATACAACTCACAAACCACAGAGTTTTTGTTTAAAAATTTATCTGTACGATTTATTAACTTTGTCCCTTGATCTCTCAGTTCATCGTTGTCAGGCGCTTTAAATAGTGAGTATTTGCCTCTGAAATTTCTGTAACCTGTATTACATTCACTTTTTCTTAGAATTGAAGGACGTGCTTCAACTATAAAAGCTATTAAATATGTTGATAGATCTATCAGAAAACTGATATGGTATGGCTATAAAACAGCTCTTTTTAATGAAAATATAGAAACAAAAATGTAGATTTTCAGCGTCAGTTGCTGCAAACATTAAATGAATGAAAACTTGTTGCTTACAACTTCGAAAAATCTTTCCTTCTACGTGGGTCCATCCTGTCCAATCTCAGAACGGAAAAGTACATGTGACGATTCTTAGTAAACACAGATTCGATCTCAGATGACCAATGTGCTAATGAGAAACTTCATATTGTATTTAGAGGCCACCCTGAAGGCAGTGCAAAATGCCCTTTCCTGGTGTTCTTACCCATTTTCAGAGTCTCCGTTTGTTTGCGAATCTTTTGAGCATTGTTTGGGTAAGAGATGTGGCAATTTACTTAGAAAACAGTATTACGGCAACAAGGCGCAGTTTTCAAACACGATTGAATGTCTGAAAAGGACCCGATGCGAAAACCATACGCAAGTTCTTCGTAAAATTCGAGCGGACAAGCAGCGTGGCTGACGTTCTAGTGGGGAATTTTGGGCCCAGGACAACTGTATTTACTCCTGAAAATGTCGCCGCAGTTTATGGAATTATTCAGCATCTTCCGAGAATGTCCGTAAGAAGCATTGCAGCAGAGACTGGTTTGAAGCGTTCCAGCACCCATACAATACTAAGAAAATGTCTACACATGTTTCCATTCAAAATCCAAAATCACCAGTTCATACCCGTACCAGCTGCGCGACACAGGGCTAAGTTTGAGAACCAGATTCTCACAATGATTGATTATGAAGGATTTGGTGTTGGCTGCATCTGGTTTGAAGCGCACAGTTGAAGCGCACTTCCACCTGAATTGATACGTGAATAAACAAAACTGGCGATTTTGGGTTTCCGAAAATCCCCATTTTTATGAAATGAAACCACTGCATTCTCCCAAAGTTACTGTTTGGACTAAGGTATGCAGCAGAGACATTATCGGCCCCTTTTTATGCGAGAAACGTTAACTAGTGAACGTTACTTTGCAATTTTGGAACAATTAGACGCCACACAGCGAGCGTTGGGGGATCCACCAGACACCAAGTGGATCATGTAAGATGGGGCCGACTACATCGCACCGGACAGATATTTCGCTTTCTGGATGAATACTACGGGAATAGAGTCATTGCGTTGGATTTTCCCAAATTTACTGGCGAAAGCATGGATTGGCTTCCATATGCGCACGATCTGACTCCTTGTGACCACATTTTGTGGAGCACATTGAAAGACACTGTTTACCGGAACCACAGAATACTATATTCAGAAGGTGCACTCCCATAGGACCCTATGGCAACATTTTTAACATGGGATGTCGCATAGACACTAGAGCTCGTGAGTTGGACCAACTGAACTACGATGCGTCTGCCAGATTTGGCGCGTTATCGCTAGCTTGGCGATTTTTTTTTTAAACGGGAGGGGAACAAAATGTTGAGGACTGTACTTTTATAATTTTGAAACTATAGAAAGGATCAGGATTTAAAAATACATTAATCTGTAACATAAATATTCATTAGTTTAAGAATATTTAAATAAACATAGTTATATATTTAATTCAAATAATCATAAAATAGATTAAAAAATAGACACATTGCATTGTCTCACTATAAAACATAATGCACAAAAAATTACAAGCTAACATACTCAAAAGACTGAAATATTATATAATATTTTCAGTCTAAAAAGTATACTATCGTGTTGATCGTTAATTACTTGATCCTTAATTTATTCTGGGATACTGATAATAGACTTTTTTTTTAAATATAAAAATATTCATATAGTAAATATCAAATTTTCATAAATGCACTATCGAAGTTGTGAAACTCAATCATTAATTACCCGAGGGGGGGGGGGATTTTCCACCATAAGGCACTTAATAAAAATTTTACATAAATATATACACATAGTATATCACATTCAACTAAGAAAAAGCTATCCAAATATCAATTATTTCACATTTTATAAAAATACGGAAAATATTTTTTAACTAATTATACCACTACCTCTTAAAATTTAGTCTAATCCGGCAGTAATAACAACACAGCACTAATTTCGTATGATGAACACATGTATACTTATATGAACACGTGTATACTTATATGAACACGTGTATACTTATGAACACGTGTATACTTAGTACTTTAACTAATAGGAAATCTTACAATCTTGTATATGATATATATAGAGATAGGAAAACTAAAACAGAGGACGAGTTATATCTTAAATTTAAACACGAAATGTTTAGTAATCTTGAAGGGTATATCACCCAGCCTAAAAGCAAAAAGTTAAAAACTTCTGATAGTAGTAAACCCTCTACTTCTAAACTAAAATCCCAGGATATCCAAACCAAAAATAAATTTAGCAAATTAAATGACGATGAAGTCGAAATGACTGAGGCGCCATCCCCCCCTAAGGAAAAAGTCTCGTCCTTCTATGTGGACTCCACAATTAATTGGGGAGCCCTCATAGAGGACTTAAACAAGTTTTTAGAGTGCAAAGTTCAGGGTCTTCTCATGGGAAGAGTGATCCGGATCACTCCTGGGTCCGTTGAGGACTACAGGCGTGTGCAGGCTCACTTAACCCGTGAGGGGATTCCTTTCAGTTCATTAAACCTCAAAACGGATAGGCCGAGGAAGATAGTAATAAAGGGCTTGCCCACTAATACCAGTATTGAGGAAATAAAAAAAGAGCTTGCCGCGCTTGGTTTTAAAATTGTTAGAATCACGCAGCTAAGGAATAGGCGTGATAGGACCCCCCTCCCCATCTTCTTGGTTGGACTTGTGCCGACGGAGGGATGGGCGAGGATTTATGAAGTTAAATCCCTGTTTTCCATGCAAATCAAAGTTCAACTTTTTAAGGCGAGAGGCCATAAAATGTGCTACAATTGTCAACTTTTGAACCATCATTCTGACCAGTGTACACTCCCTCCCCGCTGCCTTAAATGTGGCGAAGGTCATCCCACGAGAAACTGCACAAAAAATGGGGACACCCCGGCGAAATGCGCCAACTGTTCAGGATCCCACCCTGCCAATTTTAGGCACTGTCCCCAAAACCCCTGGTTTAGGAAAAAAACGCAGGAATTGAAAAAGGTACAAAAATCTGCTAAAACTTCACCCACCCTTGGCGAGGATAACCTCCCCTGTGCAGAAAGAGCCGGCAAGTGCCGAAACGGTAGGAGGAACTACTGGCGAGCACTTAGCCCATACTCAACCTGTATCAGACAAAATCCCTCAATCTGCAAATGCTTTTCTAGAGTTTCTAAGTCTGTACAAAGAGGTAGAACAATACATTGATATTAATAAACTCAGCAGTATCTTAAAAGATGTAGTTAAAATTCTCAAAGGCGACGAAGACGCAATGACAAAAACTTTCCAAATCGTCGAAATGATAACTAGAGTCATAAAATCCCAAACCCCCCAAATTTAAGTTTTTAAACTTTGGCCGGCTAGCAGAGAAGTCTCAGTGTGGATTTCCCTCATCACCTGTTCAGCCATTGAACTCATTCCCACGTGCCTCACATACCCCGAAGATTGTGAACAGTCTATCCCACGTGTCTCATCATGTTGCATACGGACTTCCCAACGTGCCTCATCACCTCGACGCAGTGGCGCCAGCTCTTACGACGACGCCCCGCCCATCAGGGGTTGTTCATCAACGAACTTTTATGTGCATACAAGTAATGTCAAATCTACACCACAAGTAATCATTCTACACAGAAGATAGAGGCGGCAACGCCAGATGCTTCATCAACGACGACGAACGAGATGAACACGTGTATACTTATAATGAACACGTATGTAGGATGGTGATAACTAAAATTATTTCAATTTTAATAAACATAAATTACATACCCTGTAACGCAACCAGTTTTCTTTTATCAATCCATTTCTATGAAATGATCTTAACCAATAATCCAATACACTTAACAAATAATCCTTTTTCACGTTACTCAAACCACGCTAGTCTGTTGTTCCAAGTTTTCGCCGAGAGAAATAGGGTTATAACATTGAAAATCGGCTTGGACCCAAACCAGACCACCGCCAAGAGCGCGCCAACCCTCTGTTTGGTCTATCTCTAATGGCCGCCGCGAAAACGAAACTATCGAGAGTGACAGCTCTGTATAATAGTCTGTGACCGGAACCATCTCGCCAAGCTGGACGAGCTTGAATCGTCGATCTGTGTGGCATCTGATTCCATTTCCGTTGAGACAATACAAAATGCGATGGGAAATTTCATTTGTCGTTCGCGCCAACTCTGTTCTGAGGGCGGTGGACATTTTGAAAAGATTGCCATGTGATTGCAAAGACTGCTTGCAGAGGACAAGTTTATTTATGCATGTTGATACGAGCTGTACAGCACAATATTTTAGCAGCTTTTCTAACTACTGGTTCCAATCTTCTGTAAAAATTCTTACAGCTTTCACAATAAACATACCTTTTGTTGCATTCTTCTACTGTTCTTTGTTTTCATGTCATTTAATTTTAAATTCAGGGGGTCCTTTATTGGACGCCCTGTATATGTGTGTGTGGCTGTATATAACCGAAATGAATTAAGTAGGATTGGCAAAAATATAACAAATATATAATCAATTCCTAGAGTTTAACAATCAGTAAAATTTTAGAATAAAATAGTTAAGAATTTATTCTGTACTTTTTTGTATTAACTTTGCTTTGTCATTTGTTTAGACTGCTGCATCCCATTATATAGATGCAGCAAATACCGAATTCTTGATTATCACTCGCACACTCTAGTATGTTAGCTTTTAAAATGTTGATTGTCTCAATGTAATTTTTTTTTATCCAGCTTATTATAATTAATAGCTTGACTGCTTTTAATCAAGGAAAATATACCATATCTGCATTTAATGGGAAGTAGTTGAAGCATACATGAAAAGCTTTTTTAAAACAATAAAAAATTCATTTTTAAGTATTTATCGTGGCAAATTGGTTCCATAGATATTTTAAGAAACAGAATGTAAAGTAATATTCGTTATTGGATATTAATGATCGTATTTGAGAATGTAAGGAGAGAAGAGATTCATTTACGCTCACCATGTTGCTCATATCAAGATGTACATACGTTTAATAATTCTTATCGTGAACTGAATGTAAAACTTTACCAGAAATGAGAGGTTTTGAATAATATATAAAATGTAATTAATTTTTGATTTGTTTGGCAATTAATGATTATAAACAGATTTTGTGCTTTTCAATATTGAAGAATATTACATCATAGAGGATGATGTCTGTGTGTGCGGTCTACAGCGGGAAACCTAGTTGTCATACGACTATAAAATGTGGTACACGGGTTTTTTAGAACTCGAATAATTGCACCTTGACGTCATTTTTTTTTTTCGGTTTAGTTATTTCCTGTTTTATCCCAATATAGGGTTATATTTACTCAAATCAAATCCTTTGCAATTTTATTTAGTTTCCATCTTTGCACCATTAAGGGGATCCGGTAAAGTTCTTTCCATCAATGTTTGAACAGAATCCGAAAGACAATTTCTTTATATTCTTGAAAAATACATCGAAATTTGCATTTTTTATGTGATCTGATATCGCCGCATTAGGAAAGTAATATTGGCACCATTTTATATTTTGGATAAAGCTCTGCAAATAAATGAGTATTTTAAGCCCTTGACATGCGAATTAAAAGACATTTAGTATAGTTTTCACATATAAACCACGCCCCTTCATTTCGTTATGTATAGTTTCAGGATATTAAGCACGCCTCCTCCATTTATGTAAGATTTACATATGACAAAATTTAAATCTGCGCGCTTTCCACAGCCTGCAATGTCAACAATGGCTTTTGTAACACACGACGTATTCGAGACGTTGTTGTATGTCAAGAAGTTAAAACAAATAAAGTAGGGTTTCATTATAACCACGCTCACCAAATATTCCTACAATCTGCATTTTCAGAGAAATTAAAATCTGAAAGGGTTTCGTCCAGAAAAGAGCACCAGGCGCGAAGCGCCTTTAATCTCCAATCTCTAGGTGTGGTTCTTATCTTCATACTGTGACATTATTTCATTTGCCCATAGTTGGAGGTTCGAGGTTTTTGATTTACTGTTTTTATTATTTGACTTAGCTCCTAGTGTGGCAGTTTGTTGCACATTTAGAGTTTGATTAATTTTGGGGAATTGATGCAGATCTAAGGATTTCCTAGTAATTTGGCAGTTTAAGATTTAAAAACATTTTTTAGGAAACATTGATCGAGTTTTTATTTAATATCAACTATTTAAGTTGGGACTTACCTAATTCCTATTCTCAATATTAAGTACCGCGCGGGGTCTCTTACGTAATTTGGCCTTGCGTAATTTGGCCTTTCGTAATTTGGCCTCTTACGTAATTTGGCCTTTCAACTTTTATTGATTCAAAGACCGAATTTGAGTCAGGTAAGTGCTCGGAGGCCACACATACAAATGCACACGCCTAAGCATAAATGTACGCAAGAACATGCACTCATACGTATACATGTACGCAAGCAGATTAACCGCAAACTTAAGTTTTACAAAATTGATTTGAGTAATGATCTCCCATACATTTTGCGTATGAAATTAGCAAGTCGGTTTCATTTATTTCTTCAAATAATATGAAATACAAAGGCTAATATACGAAAACTGAAAACAAACACTAGTTTTAATGCAGTGTCAAGAAAATTAAATCGTCTTATGTCACCTGCCATCTAGCAGATGCTTTCGAAGTCAAATATTGCCACTCATTTACAGATATTTAACAAACAATCACTCTAGCGGGAAAGTGGCTGCTAGGTGGTATTGAAAAGCAAAGTGGTGTTCAAAAGCAAGATGGTAATATCAAAAGCAAAGTGGTTATATTTTCAGTGATGCCTGCGTTATACTTCTGACACTTCATTATATTTTTATTATGCTCTAACGTAGTTATATAATGAAAATTCGTAAATGATTTGAATTTGAAATTGCCATATCAAGTCACATCGTCTACGTTCATTCAAATCTTCATCTTGTTCTGTATAACCATTAAATGGCGGTACTTACCAACTTTTTGTGGATGCGTCCTGGTTTCCACTTTTAAATAATAGAACAAGAGGAAATATAAGGCCATTCTAGATCTGGGCTTTGATCCAACCGCAGCCCCCGTTACTAAATTCAAGGCTACACTCGATGCGGCGGCAACCCCACCTGTCTTAATATCTCAGGGTTACTGGAGAAATCCAGTTCACACTTGCTAGTTCCGATTTGGAAAATCTCTCATAGACGACCGACAACACCTAAGTGTTGAAGACCCAGACCGTCCGACTCGACAACACCTAAGTGTGAAAGAATCCGCTAGATTGCAGATCATTTTCACCGTTTTGAGACTTGTTTTTATTGCTAAAACCACGAAGTATAACTCTTCACCTTTCATGGCTAAAACCATAGAGTTTGTAGTCACGTTTCGTGTATTATTCTTTTTTTTTCCCCCCATATTATTTGAAGGAATGTCATAAAATCGGCTTGTTGTTTTCGTATGGAAAAGGTATAACAAATTATTGCATTAGCTGGTTAATTCTTGAAACACTTACTTCAGTTTGAGTACGAGAGCTAGTGATACGTTGAATTTTTAAATAAATTAATGGGGAAAATTTGAAATTTGCTGTTTAATAATTTTCTATGAAGAAATATCTTTATTGGTATATTTAATATGCGTTGCACGGCAAATTATGATCCATGTAAATGCAGTCCTGTAAATATCTAAAATTTAGTTGTTTAGTTCTATATTGTTAAACTAGATGTCACATCTATTCTGGCTGCTCTACAAGCTACAACTTGTAAAATAGAAATAGTAATGTTATGTCTTGGGTTAGATCTTTTTAACAATTTACAACATAGTTGAAAAGTGTTTATGACTTTGTTCCTTCTGTCTGTCTGTCTGTCGGTTAGCACGATAACTGCCGTAAAAATGACGTCATCAAAATGAAATTTTAGTATGTTGTTCAGACGGTCCGTGGAAACTATGGGAATATAAATGAATAATACCGCCCAATTAGTTTTGAATTGACCCCGGATTAAAGAAATAAAATATATTGAACTCTATGGGACCCATTTCTTCAAACATTTTTTAAGCGTATTTAAAATTCACAAATTGCTTCGAAAGTTTTAGGAAATATTCAAATTATCCCATAAAATATATAAAAAAAAAATTCAGCTAAATATATACAGTAGTTTTTTTAAATAAAAATTAAAATAATAATTACACCTTTTATATGAAGAGATCGCGTGACCAATATAAGAAGAGATATCGTGACACACTTCAGAATAAAATATGGCATCCATCTTGTGTCAAAATCGTGATTTTTAAAGTTCTTTTTAATTCATATTTATTGTTGTATCCGTCCTAAAATCGCTTTATTTTTGCTTAAATTCTGTGCATCTACATACTGAAACAACGCAATTACGATATATTTAAGTTTAAATGATCATCCAACTTTGATTATTTTTACAACGAAGCCTAATTTGCACATTTGAAGAATGTAAATACCAAAAGATATAGAATGAGTTGTATAAGAATGCTGCATTTCTTTACCGCAAAATTATTTTTCTCATGGAGTCTGCAATATAGCTGATATGAATGAAATATTCATTGATTTTACACGATTTTTTCGATGAAGTTTTAAGCATATAGTTTAATTACTTTTACCTCTATGGTCTTAAGTTTTTAAATAAATTAAATTATAGTATTGTGATGAATGAAAGGGATGGAAAACAGTTAATGTATGAAATGCTGCTTTCATAGAGAGAACCCGGCGTGTTATATTATGATGACGTCATTTGAATAAGTTTCATCAGTTTTCGATGAAATTTTCAAATATAATAAGTTATTGTAGTATTACGATAATTTTAAAAATATTACTGAGGAATGTATCGCATTTTAGAGATGTTTGCACCAGGCAATTTATATTTCAATGACGTCATTTGAATGAAGTTCATTTTTTTTCGATGAAATTTCATGTTTTCAAATATAATAAATTGATGTAGTATTGTAATAATGTTAAAAACATTACCGAGGAATGTATCGCATATGAAAAATATTTAAATAAAATTGCATTGAAGTTGGAAAGTGTTTCATATTCAATGCTTTATGCATGATTGATCTTTCTTATTATATACTTGCTCCTAGTACCGAGGAATATAATATTTTCAAAATGGTTACTGAAATATATATCAAACTTTTTTATTTCTATCTGAATGGAAACTTTTATATCTGAGAATTGGACAAATTTCACAACTGAATTATTTCATCTCTTGACCAATTTTATCGTAAGTATATTTAGCTTTTGTATTTGTTGTAATAAAATTATACATTGTACATTTCAAATTCAATTAATTATCTTTTGCTATTATAAAAGTAACACAATTTAGGTTTAAATTATAAAACAACTTTTTTTAAAGAAATCAATAAAAGCAGTTTCCTATCACAAAAGTAACATTAGGCAAATATTTTTTCTTAAAATTTAATTTGAGTTTAAAATTTATTTAGTGTATATTTTGTTTGGCATCGTCATATCACATTTATTCAACTGTCAATCAAAAGTCAAATAACTATCAGTTGACATTTGATATAATAACATATCAGATAAACAAAAATGCCAATGCATAGCAATTCTAGTTTATAAATTCTATTACTCTTTAGAAAAAATCACGTTATAGTAATCAATTAAAAATATTTTGCTAATAAAATATTCTATTTATTACTATCCTGTAACATACTTTATTTGTATTCAGAACTGTCAGAGAAAGACAGTAGTTAGGCTACCTCTAGTAAATAATAATCAGTCACCAGAAAAATTCTCAATTTTTCTGGCAACAATGGTGAGCAGCTAAAACGGGGACTACGATATACTTCTGAAACTCAGAATTGTCATATAAATTTTAAAATGGTATACTCATCCACGAGAAATAATTTCTGAAAATATTTTTCAAACGTAAAATTCTTGTTAGTAGTGAAACTTATAAAGAGATAAGAAACTTCGTCCAACAAGTAAGTTTCTCTTTATGACGCTAACTTACAAGAATTTATCGGACGAAATTCGATATTGTAGCATGTTCAGTATATGCATATTATTTGATTGTAGGTTCTAAATCCAAAGTGTCCTGCAAATGTATAATCCTTGATAATCCTCCTGTTGTTGAGACCCCGACCGTCCGACCCTCCGGCCTACCAGAAAGATGTAAGGTAACCGTTTGGAGGGCCGGTGATAATCCTCCTGTGTCAAAGTAATGATTTAGGGGACAAGAGTAATTTCAAGAGATGCAGTTTTGAAGCTCCCAGCAAACCCGAAGGGTTTCCTTTAATCTCCGAGAAAATTAGGTTGGGAAATCATAAGAAAGTAAATTTAACGTGAGAGGGATCCGATGGGATCGTAGCAGTGCACGTTAGACAGAATTAGAACAAGTCCCAATTAAATCTTTATATGACACATAATTTAGAATAAGGAGAATAATATTTCTTACAAAAATTAAGGAATATTTTTGAAAAGTTCTAAGAAGGCAATGGGCGGAGCTACGGGGAGGAGCTAAAGGCGAGAGGTAGTACAAGCTCAGCAAATCAAAAATACAGGTGGAAAAACAAAAGGAAAAGCATTTTGGAATCTAACGACTAACAGGCCCTAAAATTAAACATTTAATTAATGGCAGTTTTGGCTAACTCACATATATGATTGTATAAGATAGTTTCGTTGACGGTTTTAGATTCCCTGAGATCAGAGCTTGTTGGAGAAAATTTCACTGATACCCTTCCTTTCGAAACGGACTCTCATGTCGTTAAACTCCAACCAGTCATCTTTATAGGGGTTTACTTCATCAACAGGAGGCTTATTGGGATTGAAATTAGTTATCTGAGTTTTGGGTTATATTTCCGACAATTTTGGAAAATCGTTTTCATTTGGCTGGAAAGCAGCAGCGAAGGATTTGGAATAAGAAGCGGTTTTGTTGTAAAAGGTTCTGGGTGAGAATTTAGGTTTGGGAAATTTAGCACACCCACGATAACTACTTCTTCTTCGACCCAGACCGTCCGACCTACCAGAAAGGTGTAAGGTATCTGTTTGGACGGCCGGGAAGTGCCACCCAATTTAGACCGGAACCCAGTGGGGGAGGCATCCACAGGGACCGTACCCTCCTTCCCCTACCACCAACCTCTCGGAAGGACTTACGGACCCACATGTTTAACGTGATCGTACTCCGCGTGAACACGGCGGCAGTTTGGGCAGCGGCGGAAATTGAACCCGGGCCTACCGAGTGCAACTCCCTCGCGCTAACCACAGGGCTACCGCGCCCATGCACCCACGATAACTCGCGGGGTGATCGCCACCGCAATTTGCGCATATGCATTTAGTTTCTGCCTTTCGGACATTCGTGAGATCGATGCTCGCCAGCGCATTTTACGCATTTGGGCGGTAAATGGCAGCTATTTGCCGCATGATGCCATTTCTGTCAATAATAGCACTGACTAGCGGCGCCCGGAACTTCAGGGACGAGCACAGGCTGGACCATTAAGAAAAGGGGGGGGGGGGGGTAGTATATTTTACAATTTTAGCAAAGTGCTTTCTTGGAACTTTTATGAAGCCTTCCTCAAGATCAGTAAGGGGATGTTTGATAGCATCGGAAGTTGCTTCTAAGCTGGCTGACTGGATCGAAGAGGCGGTTACAAGAGGCATCGTAGGGTTCTTAATGGTGTTCATACTAAATTAGGAGACCTCATTTAGTATGAGCACCCTTGCTCTCAGCCCCTAAAACATTACTTTAATACAAGACTTCTAAGAGAAGCAAGTACTTTATTACGCAAGCTTATTAAAATTTATCAGACGAAATTCGATATTGTAGCATGTTCGATACATGTATATTCTTTGATTATAGGTTCTAAATCCCAAGTGTCCAGCAAATGTATAATTCTTAATAATCCCCCCTTTGTCAGAATAATGATTTAGTGGACGAGAGTAATGGTGTTCATACTAAATTAGGAGACCTCATTTAGTGTGAACATCGTTGCTCTCAGCCACTAAGTCATTACTTTGCTACAAGACTTCTAAGATAGAGCAGGCACCGAGTGGATCATGCAAGATGGGACCCGACCACATCGCACCGGACAGGTATTTCGCTTTGTTGATGAATACTTCGGAAATAGAGTCATTGCGTTGGATTAATCCAAATTTACTGGCGCAGGCATGGATTGATCTCCATATTCGCCCGATCTGACTCCTGTGACTACTTTATGTGTGGCGCATTGAAAGACACTGTTTACCGGAACCATCCCGCCAAGCTGGACGAGCTTGAATCGTCGATCAGTGTGGCATCTAATTCCATTTCCGTTAAGATACTACAAGATGTGATGGCAAATTTCATTGTTCGTTTGCGTCAGCTCTGTGCTGCGAGCAGGGGCCATTTAGAAAAGATTGCTATGTAATTGCAAAGACTGCTTACAGAGGACAAATTGTTTTATGCGTGCTGATACGAGATGTACAGCACCATCTTTTAGCAGCTTTTGTCACTACTATTGCCAAACTTCTGAAAAAATTCTTTCAGCTTTCACAATAAACATACCGTTTGTTGCATTCTTGTATCGATCTTTGTTTTCATGTTCTATAATTTTAAATTCAGTTTGTCCTTTATTCGAAACACTGTATATGTGTGTATATAGCCAAAGTGAATTAAGTAGGATTAAATAAGATATAACATAATATATATTCAATTTCTAGAGTTTAACAATCAGTAAAATTTCAAAATAAAAAAGTTAAAAATTTATTCTGTAGCATGTAATATAATCTTTCACCTAGCCATAAGCAATTTAAAGACTTGCATTCCTTTATGTGGATGCAACAAATATTAAATTCATGAATGTCACTCAAAGTTATTATATCTATAAGTTGCGCCGCTTTAGCCAATGAGAACACGTAAAGATATAACATCACTTGGAGTTAAATGTCACGAACGGCCCGGTAGACTCCAATGTTAGAGGATGCTAACAAAATTAATTTAATCATTTTTTTAATTTAAAATATGAAATAAATACTCTAACATTAATTTTACTTGGACACAACTTAAATATGCAGTACAGGGGCTTTTTGGAAGGGTGCATACATAATAAAACTGTTATTTCCCTTTCTGAAAAATATAAATCATCTGAAAGTTTCGTTTCGCTTTTTGAAACCAGTCATTGTTATTACAGGAAGCGATGTTATTTTTAATGAATTTTGTTTTAAATACCAGAATTTACAGAAATATGTTCGGAAAATTTTCTAAACAAGCAATCATTCTAAAATTTTCATTATACACAAATAAACATCGCTTAATTTCTTTCTAAATGCATATAAATAAAGTTATTTTCGATTATGTTATCTCTAAAATTGAAAATCAAAACAATAATTAAAACGCTAACATTAAGAGTTTTATGTCTTTCTAGGGGGGTGGGGGGAGGGATGTACTTATGCCTAACTAATAAACGATTTAAGTGATGCTTTTATAGTGAAGAACTTATATTATTGCTAAACACTTGATTTTATTATTTTTTTTTAGATCAAAAAGAGAATTTATATCAAATCGAAATTCAATGTAAACATATAAAAATATAGAAACTAATCGTTTAACACACACGCACACTATGATATACTTTCAGAATAATAAATTAAATGTATTATAGTATATTGATTCATGATGAAAAATATACGAGCAAGCAAATTATATCATTACATTTATTTTAACTTACTATGGTTAAGCATCTTCATCAGACTATAACTTTATATTTTCAATCTTCAGATATACACCAGACATTTCACACCAGCAAATCAACCAAAACAAAGTAGAAAATTTAAAATAATCCTACTTTATATCAGTTAATTAACTAGTCACAAGAAAGTCTAGATGCACATTTAATTATGCCAAACTTACAGATCTTTACGACCATTCCATTGACTTCTACACAAACCAGCTCCTATACACACTACACAATTTGCATGCACATACATGTACACAACTTGCAATCTGATTTAGAACAGCGGTTCCCAACCTTTATCCCCTCGGAAAACCCGCGTCTGTTTATTTTCTTAAATTGTATCCCCCCCCCCCCATTTTTTGAATGTAATAAAATTTAATTAATAAAATGTAATGTAATAAAATTTTATTAATATAAAATGTACGAGATTAAATCCTGTTAGATTTTTCAAAAATTACAAGAACATCATTAGAAAATATATAAAGGTACAAATAACTTGCTGTAAAATGAAATTAATAAATATTATACTGTACTTTCGTCTTTTAAGATTTAAAAATCCTTCATAATGGAACTTCATGAAGTAAACTAATGTTTCAAGAAAGAAGTGCATTTTCCCAAATTAATATAAATTTTACAATGTTGACTACTTTAAAAGAAAATTTTGATTAAAGTTTGCATTATTCAACCTTAAAAAAGAATGTAAATAATTTTGAAAATATAAGTATAAATGTACTTTTAGTCATTAATTTCTTAATAAAAAATGTCCTTGGTTTAATAAAATAATTTAAATGAGTCCTCTTCTTCAATACTGAAATTTTTGCATGTATCTAAGGTTGGGAAACACGACTCTGAAATATACATTATATTATGAAAAGAACACTTACTTATTCACATAAAAGAAGCTGGCATTGCCTGGAATTTAAGATGCAAATCTTAGATTAAAATTCCAGTTGAACTTGTAAGAAGTCTTCGAAAACCAACAAACACTTTAAAAATACACCTATTTAAAACAAAAAATAAAAAATCCCGCGCGCCTGCCGCGCCGTCTTGTGTCGCGCGCTGCAAGTAAACTCCATCTGACGTCACAGATGGTCTTCGTGGCAGAGGAGTGGCATCCCCCTGAATGTCACTGGCACACACTGTTAGGTTAGATTTCAAAATGTTTATAGTTTTCAATGTCATTTTTTTTTATCCAGCTTATTTCTTGACTGTTATTAATGAAGGAAAATTGAATTATTTTTGTATTTAATGAGAAATTTGTCACAAAATTTACAAATTTACAAATTTGTCAAACAAATGAACAGCGAAATTCATTCGGAATGAAGTTAGCTTTTTATTTTTTTTTAAATATATAAAGTATTGTTTCGAGATATTAAATACGTCTTCTAACATTTTCAGAAAAAGAAGAAGAATTTATTATTTTCTATTCTTTAATTTTAAAAATGGGAAAAGGAACTAATATGATATGTTTATAGCTAAGATGCGAGATGCCTAGTCATAAAAAGAACACTAAGTGTAACTTCAGACTATAAAACACGCCAAGTCCATATCTGCAAGATTTGCATACATGTTCATTTTTTTTTTAAATTTTGTCAAGAAAAGAAAATCGAACTTCAACGGGAATGATTTATGTTTGCATCATAGGAAAAACTTAATAAATTTAGATTCCTTTTATTAATAAAATTAAATTTCTTTTATGTATCTCATATATGCAAAGAAAGACATATTAAAGGCGAAATTTCGCAGTTTTAATTAGAAGTTGAATTTTTGGACAGTTAATTTTTAACACTCTACAACATTGTTGAAAATGTTTATGATTTTGGTCGTTCAGTATATCTGTCTGTCCATTCGCCCGATACCTGAAGTAAAAATGACTTTATCAATATGAAATTGTAGTATGTTGTTCAGAGTGTCTGTAGGACGTCTGGGAAGAGAAATGAATAATATCACCCAATTAGTTTTGGATTTAAATATGGTTAAAGGAATGAAATAGATTGAACCCTATGGGCCATAATTTTTCAAACATATTTTAACTGGAGTTAAATTCATAAATTGAGTTGAGAATTTCAGGAAATATTCAAATTCTCACATAAAGTGCTTAAGAAAAAATTCAGCAAAATATGTTGGGTAGCTTTTAATAAAAATTGAAATAATAATTAAACCCATATTATATGAAGAGAACACGTGACTGATTTCTCAAATAATTAAAATATTTCATCCGCTGAGTAAAGATTGTGATGTTTAAAGTGATGATGTAAAGATGATGATTAATATTCATTGACTTTACATAGAGATGCAGACGATTTATATTTCGATGACGTCATTTGAGTAAAATTCATTTTTTGATTAAAGATTGAAGTTTTCATGTATAAGAAATTACTTGAAGACTGTGATAATTTAAACACTGAATGTGTCGTATTTTGAAGACATTTTAACGAAATTGCAATTAAGTGGAAGGGGAGGTGACTGCATTTTTTAGCCAACCCCCCCCCCCCCACACACACACACACACACACCACCACCACCACCACCATCCGACCAATACAAATTAATACTTTGCACAGAACGTATTAAACCTCAAAGATTTTTGTAATATCACTTTGGTTTTGCATTAAAATGCAGTTACTTTCATCTCTGTTATTCACTTTCGACGATATTAAAGAATATACATATTATTTATACTTATATTTCGCGTTTATATTAGCCCAATGGAAAGGCAGTTTCCATTGCGGTATTTTATACACTACATTCTGCGCATGCGCAGTGTGCGTTTAACCCAGGTATGATAAGATTTTTACTACATCTCAGAAATGTCTGGAGAGCACAAATGCAGTAAGTAATATTAAAGAACATTGCCTCTGCCAGTGTAGATTTAGAATACAGCCAGAGATTGCCGCAGGGCTGATGGGATAAAGTAAAAACTTAAACTCCCCGGAGTAAACGGATTATCAGGGGTTAAAACGGAGTATCAGGGACTCGTCATATTGAGATATTCCTAATAAAGAAATTGGATATAAAGAGATTATAAATTGCTTTGTAAATTTGTGATGTGTGTTCATAAATATAATGTGCAACAAATAAAATCCATTACATGAAAATTTTAAATTAAAATGTTTATATTGTTTAATTAAAGATAATTCCTTTAATTCATTTTACAACATAGTTGAAAAGTGTTTATGACTTTGTTCAATCTGTCTGTCTGTCTGTCTGTCTGTCTGTCTGCTAGAACGATAACTGCCTTAAAAATAATTTTATCAAAATGAAATCTTAGTATGGTGTTCAGACGGCCTGTGGGACCTATTGGAATATAAATAAATAATATCACCAATTAGTCTTGGATTGAACCCGGGTTGAAGAAATGAAATGCGTTGAACCGTATGGGACCTAATTTTTCAAACATTTTTTAAGCGGATTTAAAATTCACAAATTGCTTCGAAAGTTTTATGAAATATTCAAATTTTCCCATAAAATATGTAAAAAGAATTCAGCAAAATATATTCAGTAGTTTTTTAAATAAAAATTAAAATAATAATTACACTCTTTATATGGAGAGATCACGTGACCATTATATGAAGAGATCACATGCCCCACTTCAAAATAAAATATAGTATCCATCTAGTGTCAAAATCGTGATTTTTTAATTTCTTTTTAATTTATATTTAGTGTTGTATAATTCCTAAAACTGCTTTATTTTTCCTTAAATTCTGTGCATTGAAACAACGCGATTATAATATAGTTCAGTTCAAATGATCATCCAACTTTAATTATTTCTACAACGAAGATTAGTTTTCATTTATGAAGAATGTACATACCAAAAGATGTAGGATGAGTTGTATAAGAATTGCTGCATTTCTTTAACGCTGAATTATTTAACTCATAGTGTCTGCAATATAGCTGATATGAATGAAACATTCATTGATTTTAAGCAGAGAAGCAAACGATTATTTTTTCGATGAAGTTTTAAACATAGAGTTAAATTACTTGTACTTCCATGGTTTCAAGTTTTTAAATAAAATAAATCTTTATAGTATTGTGATGAATGAAAATAACGGAAAACAGTTTATGAATGAAATGCTGCTGTTATAGAGAGAGCCAGCCGATTTAAATTTCATTTGAATACGTATATGACGTCATTTGAATAAAGTTCATTTGTTTTCGATGAAGATTTCAAGTAGAAAAAATTAATGTAATATTGTGATAATTTTAAAAATATTACCGAGGAATATATCGATTTTTTGCGATGGTTATATAAAATTGCACTGAAGTTGGAATGTGTTTCATAATTAACGCTTTATACATGATTGATCTTTATTTTCAAAATTGACTTCATTTTTCGGTTCTTCATTGACGGTACTTTGAATTTTTTGAGTGATTGAAAGAAACTTATTGAGGGGTGGCAACACCTGGGGTTCTCTAAAAATGGCGGTGTGCTTATAGGGCTAAAATCTTACCGGGCTAGCACGTCCTGAGTCCGATACAGGAATGAACTCGTTTTTCAGAATAAATCGAAAACCAGCACAGCTAGAATGTCTAAATTTATTATATATCATTGTCCTTTGGGATATATTTTAATTCTTTGGATTTTAAATCTTTTAGGTCTAACCCGTCTTGAGCCAGCCCATCCATAAGAATGTATTCAGTTTTTGCAAATTACTCGATAACAGCACCGAAGTAGTTGGCAATTCCAAATTCAGAATGTCGTTGTTTTTGCGGTATATTTTAACTCCTTGAACTGGAATCCTTATCAGGCTAACTCGTCGTAGACCCGAAAGAAAAATGTGCTCGTTTTCTGAGAATATCTCAAAAACCGAAACAGCTAGAAAATGTAAATTTAGTATATAATTTTCTTTTGGAGTGTATTTTAATTCTTCAGATTTAGATCCTCATCGGGCTAATCTTTGGTTCGGCTTAGGAATATACTCGTTTCTTAAAAATAACTTGAGAATCCGAGTAGCTAAAATTTCCAATTTTGGTACTTGAGGTATATTTTAAGCTTTTAGAATTTCAACCTTAATTAATTACAATCAATAAATTTATTAACAAAATACAACTCACAAACCACAGAGTTTTTGTTTAGGACTTTATCTGTACGATGTATTAACTTTGTACATTGAGCTCTCTCAGTTTCATCTTTGTCAAGAGCTTTAAATAGAGAATATTTGCCTCTGAAATTTCTGTAACCTGTATTACATTCAGGTGCGAAGCAGTGTCTGTCATTAACTTTTTCTTAGAAATGAAGGACGTGTTTCAACTATAAAAGCTATTTAATATGTTGATAGATCTATCAGAAAACTGATATGGTATGGCTATAAAACCAGCTTTTTTAAATGAAAATATAGAAACAAAAATGTAGATTTTCAGCGTCAGTTGCAGCAAACATTAAATGAATGAAAGCTTGTTGCTTACAACTTCGAAAAATCTTTCCTTCTACGTGGGTCCATCCTGTCCAATCTCAGAACGGAAAAGATTATTGTACATGTGACGATTCTTAGTAAAAACAGATTCGATCTCAGATGACCAATGTGTTAATAAGATACTTCTTATTGTATCTAGAGGCCACCCAGAAGGCAGTACAAAATGTTCTTTCCTGGTGTTCGTACCCATTTTCAGAGTCCCCGCTGATTTGCGAAACTTTTGAGCATTGCTTGTGTAAGAGATGTGGCAATTTGCGGAAACTTATGCAAGGGAGACGCGCCTGTCGATAGAAAATAGAGGTCGATTACATGTCCACTCTCAATCGAATTTCTTTTCAGCGCTATCTTTAACCGTACAAAGAGGCAGCACTTGTAGGCAACCCCCACCTTGTCCTAATGCTCAGGCGGCAATGATGTTTCATTGTTTTCTTCCAAATTCGCAGGACCACCCACAGTCATTTTTCTCACTGGCCGAAAATATAAGATAAAACAAAATATCTGCTAGACAGTCTCATACATTTTTTTTCAGGTTTACAAGATAATCTGTATTAAAATACAAAACAAAAGTTTGGTTTTAAAGCATTCGTTCAAGTTATTCATATAAGGCTTTTTAAAATTATTGAAACATTTCCATTTAAAGTAAACAATATCAATACGTAAGGCCCAAATTTCTGCTAAAGAAATAAAGCTAAGTTACCTTCGTAAGAGCAGAATACAATTCAAAATACTAATATCGACTGGTTTCGAAGGCAAAAATCCTTCGTCAGGTCACACAGAACCTCAACGTTTACTTGTACTCCCAGTGCAGCGATCCCAACATCCGTGGGCAAGCTTTGCACTTCTTAGCTCACTTGCATATGGAGGTACCTATGGATCTTGGAAAAAAGGGGGGTCGACGTGAGCTTATAGTACAAAATTCAATTTTTTTTTAAATATAAACAATTATGAGAACTAATGTAATTGTTCGGAAAATGAGATATTTTTTACCACACATCCCCTCTCCTATGCCTACGCCACTAATTGCGAATAAATAACGGCATTTATAACAAATAAACAAATAAATGGTTCAAATTCTAAAGTATTAAAATCTACCCTAAAAGGAATTAATATACTAAATTCGGATTTTCTATCTGTTCCGGTTTTCGAGTTATTCTAAAAAAATGAGTATATTCATATAGCGGACCCAGCACGGGCTAGCCGAATAGCGTTTAAAGTCGAAAACATGAAATATACCACAAAAGACAATAGCATGTTAAACTTGGAATTTTTAGCTACTTCGGTTCTCAAGTTATTCTTCACGAGCGCACTCCTAAGCCGGACTCAAGACGGAGTAGCACGATTAGGTTCAAAATATAAATTATGATGAACCCCATAAGAACATGATATACTAAATTTAGAATTTTTAGCTGCTCCGATTTAAGAGTTATTCTCGAAAAACGAGTACATTATTACTATGTTGGACTCAAGAGAGGCTAGCCCGATAATGTTCAAAATCCAAAATACCAAAATATACCCTAAAAGACAATGATGTACTAAATTTTGACATTCTAGCTGCTATAGTTTTGGAGTTATTCTTAAAAAACGAGTATATTATTTTTGTTGGGCCCCAGGATGGGTTAGCCCGATAAGGTTTTAAAGCCAATGAGCCGCAAATGAGAACGACATTCCAAACTTGGAACATTTAGATACCCTGTTTCTAGAGTTATTCCTCCCAAAAGTGAGCTTCTAAGGCGTACCCAAAACGGGTTCGCCCGATACGGTTTAAAATCGAATGAATTAAAATATTTCGTAAAAGATAACGATGTAATAAATTTATATTTTCTAGTTGCTCCGATTTTCCAATTATTCTAAGAAACGTGTCCATTCCTATGGACACGTTCCCAGGACGGGCTAGCCCGATAAAATTCAAACCTGAAGGAACTTAAATATACCACAAAAGACAACGACATGTTAAACGTGGAATGTTTAGCTACTTCTGTTCTCGAGATTTTCTTCAAAAACGAATGCACTCTTGAGCGGACCCAAGACGGGCTGGCCCGATGAAGTTCAAAATCTAAATTAAAATCTATCCAAAAGAAAATGATATATTAAATTTACATTTATTAGCTACTTCAATTTTCGAGTTATTCTTGGAAAGCGAGTAAATTTCTATGGCTTAAGAAAGGAAAGCCCGATAAGGTTTGAAGTGCGATGAAATTTTATATACCCCAAAGGACAATGATATATTAAATGTAAACGTTCTAGGTCCTCAAAATTTTGTGTTCTTCTAAAAAAACGAGTATATTCCTTATGTTGGTCTCAGGACGGGCTAGACCGATAAGATTTTAGATCAAAATTTCAGATTAGTTAAAATATATCGCAAATGGCAAGGATATACTAAAATTCCAATTTTCTTAACAACAACAACAACAACATCTACTCTTGAGTTATTCCGAAAAAACGGAGGATTTTCTAAGGCGGTCCCATTAGAAAGACTAACCCGATACGGTTCATAATTGAAGGATTTAAAATATACCCCAAAATATTAAATATACCCCGATTATTTAAAATATACCCCGATATATCAAATTTAGATTTCCTACTTTCTTCGATTTTCGAGTAATTCTTTAAAAATGGGTAAAGTCCTATGGCGGGACCAGGACGGGCTAGCCCGATAAGCTTCGAAATCGAAAAAACTGAAATGTACCACAAGAGAAAACGTCATATCAAATTTCACGTTATTGTGATAAATGAACCTGATTAGTCTGAACCTCAAAGGTTTGAACGAACAGTAGATCAAGTTAAATAAAATGTTAATAATACAAATATATCCTTCAAATCAAAATGAAAATCAAACGACTTTTTGTGTATATCACTTGCAATAATTACTCCCCAATTTCACATAAATTCTTCAGTTATTTCCAACGATATCGGACATTTCATTTACATTAAATTCCCATTAGTTTCAATGTTAACTCCTCAGATTTTGATCTCTTAATCGACACCAGAGCCGTCTGGCGGAGGCGGCTTTTCGGGAACAGCTCCCAGCATTAGGGGGTATATGCGGTCGGCACGCTATTACTTCTAGGAACCGTAAAGAAAATGTGTAATTTCAGATTTCCAATATCTGTTACTATAGATCGTGTTACACACCAAAATGTTCGATTTGCCCAATAAATCAAAAATACCTTTTATAATTAGACTGCGGCCTGAAATTTGGTATATGGGCGAATCACTTGATAAAAAAAAACAAGACGAATAGTGTTTAGTGTACTGGTAGATAGTTCGAAATGAAGAAAGTGAGCAATTTCAGTTTTCCAGTATTTTCTTCTTTAAGGGGTTCCGATGTTTTCCGAATAAACATGAAACTCGAATTACTCAAACATTTACGTTATTCGAAGGTTGATTATTGTTTGACCTTTGATTTATAACCGGTATTCGGCTAATGAATATTCAAATCACAGAATGTGCGTCAAACTAAGAGTGGACGTCAATCAAGAAATATTAAAATCAAAATTCATGTAATCAATATGTAAACTACAAAAACACTGTTATTTTATTTAAAACAATGATTTATATTCTGCTAATAACAGCTTTTACTTTCTGTAGGTTTATGAGAACAGCCATTCCGAAAATGTAAGAGGGACGCATATAAGTAATAACAGGAAGCTTACACGAAATTGAGTATTCACAAAATTAGCGTCACTGATAATTATTAAAAACCGCAATGGGAGATTAAGAGTGATTTTATTGATAAAATAGTTTCACTAAAACATATTAACATTTTAAATTCTAACGTATTTTTAAAAACATTTCAGTTGCAAACCATTGAAATTTAAATACTTAAAAGTATTTGTGCTATGTTTAAATTTCAGTTATTTATGTTTGAAATATTTTTATAGCAAAGTAGCATGAAACACTTATTGGAAATTATCAGTTCGCATTATGAATAATATATACGTGAAATAATTTTTTCATATTTAAAATTCTCTTAAAATTCCATAAATAAATGTTTAATTTGCAAGAATATAAACATAAGTTTTACAAAAAATCATAGAAATTTTAAATAGATTGTTAGGAATTATGAAAATTAATTCTTATAAATAAATATTTTTGTAGAAATAGCAGTTTTTCAAACTTATTAATATAAAAAGAGTTACATGGACTCAGTAAATAACTTAATGGAACTAAAGGGAATAAATGTATCAACGTGTTACCTGAACTTCATGCATTTTTCATTATTGGAGATTTCAGAATAGAACAATAGCAGTTCTTATGCATTACCGCATATTTTATTCCAAATTTCTTCAATACGAGACGCATTTCATGTAACATATTTACTACATGAACGACTTAATACTTAATTATCAACGATTTTATAAGAATACAACTGACACAGTAGTAACTCAATTTATTTAGAGTATATTTTGTTTAGTATCGTCATGTCACCGTTAATTAACTGTTAATCAAATGGCAAATATTTATTAGTTAAAATTTGATATAATAATATATCAAATAAACAAAAATGCCAATGTGCTTCAATTTTATAGTTGATGAATTCTATTATTCTTTAGCAAAAAATAAGTTTTAGTAATCAATTTAAAAATATATAGCTAATAAAATCTTCGATTTATTTCTATCCTGTAACATATATTCCTTTTCAGAACTGTCAAAGAACAACGGAAGTCACGCGTCTTCTGAGGAACATATAATCTATTGTTTTTACCAGCTATATCTATTTTTATAATCTTTTGTTTTTTAGAAGCATTTTCAATTTTTCTGGCAATATTTTTATTTTACTGGCAGTAAAAATGGAGACAACGATCCATTCAGATCCAGAGTTATCATACAACTTTTAAAATGGTATGTTTATCTACCAAAAAAGAATAAAGAAAATATGTGCATATCAAAAATTTTATTCAGGAATGTTAACGTGAATGTATGTAGAAATCAAACATATGAAAGTAAGCCTCTCTGAATAAGGGTAGCTTACAAAATATTAAAAATATATAGCTAATAAAATCTTCGATTTATTACTATCCTGTAACAAAAAGTCCTTTTCAGAACTGTCAAAGAACAACGGAAGTTAGGCGTCCTCTGAGGAACATATAATCTATTGTTTTTTACATTTCTATTTTTATAATCTATTGTTTTTTACATCTATTTTTATAATCTTTTGTTTTTTAGAAGCATTTTCAATTTTTCTGGCAACATGTTTATTTTTCTGGCAGTAAAAATGGAGACAACGATCCATTCAGACCCAGAGTTGTCATACAACTTTTAATATGGTATGTTTATCTACCATAAAAGAATTAAGAAAATATGTGTATACCAAAAATTTTATTCAGGAATGTTAACGTGGATGTATGTAGAAATCAAACATATGAAAGTAAGCTTCTCTGAATAAGGGTAGCTTACAAAATATTAATAAGAGTGCAGGCAGAGGTGAAAGTATTTACGACTTGATACACCTTTGTTTGTCAAAATAATGATTTAGGGGACAAGACAAATGGTGTTCCTACTGAATGAGGTCCCGTTGGTTCTTAGATGGTTGCAGTTACCTGCCGTAGAACCCCTTAATCTTCGGTCTGTAGCTTGGTGTCCTGATCTTTTGATAGTGGTTGCATAGATTATATAGGTCCTCCAATGAGAACACGCCATTGGCAGAGGTTGGCGGTCCTTAAGGTAGAGGAGGTGTCGTACGAGGAGTAAGGATAACTGCAGCCTGGAACAAAATCAAAATTAGATTTAATTTATTACGTTTAGATCTGGTGGTTTTTTTTATTGGATATTAATTTAATGATGCAGAGAGTTTTCTGCATCAGCTCACTCACTGTAGGTTTTAAGGACACTCATGACTGCCCGAAGGAAGCCTTGGATGTCGGAGACGTTAAACACTTCTTCAAGTTCTTTGAAAAATTTAAGGAAATCTAAAAATATATTAGAGGTTTGGTGGGGTGATTTTATTTTAGGTTCAGATGGCGTGGTGTCCACTTGCTCTTCAGAGATTCTTGTGTCTGTCTCGGCAGGGGGTATAGAACAACTTGCCTTTTTTTACGAAATGGCCCTCAAAAATCGCAAAATCTAAAAAAAGCTACGGATGTTCAAATATATCAATTAAATGCTTGCTTTATACGTAATTTTTTATGAGGAAAATAATAAGAACAACTCTATTACTCTAGGACTAACCATTCCCGAGATATTTGAGATTTTTCGCATTTAGTTATGCCACTTTTAGAAAAATGTCTAATTACCAAATAAAAACAGAAATTGAATTAAAAAGCACAAATTTAGTTTCATTTTGTGCAATTAAACTCAATTTAATGAATTATTAAAGAAAAAAAAATATGAATTTGAGTCTGCAGGGAAAGTCATGTGCTGCCCACATCAGATTTTTAGATTTTGTGGAGTTAAGATATTGAAACCTCGTGGAAGCGAGATGCTTCCCGATCCCCTGCCTGATCAACCGAACACCAGGCCAATGTGCCCAAGAACGGAGGTAAGGCCTGTGACTTCGCACAGCACTCAGTAATTTAGTATCTCTCCTCTGCGCTCTTTTAAATACCTCTATGTGAGGAATGATTTTATGACAGTAAATAGCCGTTTTGAAGTGTGTGACTATTTTTAATATTTGATAATTGTGAGTAAGATTATGGTAGAATTAATGAATAATGAATTACGAGGTAATAATGATTTACAAGATGTTAATATTTTAAGGGAGCAACTTGTAAGCTCAAATCTTATCTTTTCATATTTTAATGTTAAATAGTGTAAATTAAACCTTTTTGTTATTTTAAATCTATTTCGTGTCCTCATTTCCAAACCTTTTAATTACCTTTTAACTTTCAGCTTAAACCATTTACGATCACGACGGCCTTTAACTTAATGTTCCATGAACATATTAAGTATTTATAGCGTTCTGAAAGAACGTGTGGTATTTACCACGCAGCAAGTACTATATTAAAATATATTACAATTTTACAACCTATTGTACTAATTGTTGTTTTGTATATTCACATGTAATGAACATTGCTAGTAGGAATTTTAAGAATAATTAAAAATTAAGCTGCTGGCTGTGAAGCTTAAATAGTTAAATTTACATTATCAAAACAAATTTAAATCTACAAGATTAAAAATCATACATAATGAAGGATTTTAACGTTGAGAATCAAAATCAAGGAAATTCAAATTATACTTGATTGCGAATGCAAAGAAAAATAAATTGAAATATAAGCATTTCTTCATTAATATAGTTACGATTTAAATCAGAATATCTGCAAAAGCTGTAAAAAGGGGATAAGGAAAAATTTTAACTCCGGAAAAAATAAGAAAATATTTGTAAGGAATTACATGAATTTATCAAAGAAATTTAAATTATTTCTTAAAGCTATTTTCTTTAACAATTTTAATATATTAAATACATGTCCTAATTTATATAATTTGTTAGGTCTGTATGTCTGTCCCACTATTTAGTCGCCAAATATCTCTCCAAATTTTCGATAAGTCTTTTATCCCAAATAACTCAGTTTCCCCGTCATTATTGATAGGCAAACCATTGGTATGTAATTATTTAATAACTTATAAATACATATAATTTAATAACTTATAAATATGAAATAAATTAATGCATGTTCATGTTGTTTAAAATCAATTAATTAAAAAAGTCATTGATTTTAATGAATAATTAAAAAAAAATAAGCGATTTAAATCAATGATTTTTTTTAAGTCAAATAATTTAACTCTTGATTTAAAGGAAGTTGATTTAAATTAATCTACCCTGTCGACGCCCCTTCAATTTTTTTTAATTGTACACCCCCCCCCCCCCCAGTTTATGAATCTTAGAGAACTCCCTGGCGGGATTGGTGGGGGGGGGGGTGCTTTATGGCACGTTAATGAAAACTTGGATTTAAAAAAAATTAAAAATATTTTAACAATTTTAATTTAATATAATTTATTAAACTTAATTTTTATTTAATAATAAATAAAATAAAAAATTGAAATTTTTAAAATCGTTAAAATAAACTGGTTAATAAAAAAATTCCGCTTTTAAATTGAAATAAAAAATTCGCTTCTGACATCCCCCTATGGAAATTTCTGACTTCGCGCATGTTTACAGGTATATTTCCTTCGTCCTGTAAAAAAATATTTTAACGTTTGAATAATTAATTTAATAATAATTAATAACGTTTACCTTTTTAATTTACTAAACAATAAAACATATTAAAGACATTAATTTTGTACCATTTTTTTTATTTACAATACTAAAAATGTTCTAGTTTAAACAAAAAATATCTGTATTTATTAAACAAATAAAACGCAAACAGGTACGGATTTTAAATTATTAGATAATGTAAATAAATCTAAAAATACAAGGATTATAAGAACTTCCACAGCTTATAAGAACTTCCACAGATTATAAGAACTTCCACACTTCCAACATAAATCAGCTCTTACAGGACATAACAGCGCCATCTACCAACTGTTCTGGAAATAAGCATTCGTTCCTTTCTAAATCTTGCAAAAACTTCCGTCGTCGTCGTTGATGAAGCACCTGGCGTTGCCGTCTTTATCTTCTGTGCTGTGTGATTCGTTGTACTGTAGCTTTAACATTACTTGTATACTTGAAAAGTCCGTAGGAGTAGAACGTCCCCTGATAGGCGGGGCGTCGTCGCAAGAGCTGGCGCCAAGCACATGAAGCACGCGAGAACAAGTCCATACACAATCAGCACGGAGTAAGACCGTGGGAAAGTCCGAATGCTTGAAACAGGTGGTGAACAGGTGATGAGGCATGTGGGAGGAGTCCCGATGCTTGAACTGTTGATGAACAGAAAATATAGCTATATATATAGAAAATATATATATAGCTTCAAATTATATATATATATATAATTTGAAGCTATTTTCTTCTAGGTTTGGAAGAGAGTATAATGCATTCAAGGGGATGTTTAGATTACAAACCAAGTGTACTAAGATAAGATTATAGCAACTAAAAATCATTAATAATCCATACTACAGTTACAGAAATTATAAAATAAGTGTTTAAAATAAAAAATTTATATGAAAAAAGAAGTGTCAATTAGAATATTGTAGAACTTACCTCGCATAAGTATGCTCCATTACCGGGAATCCAATTATTTATTATCCATTGTTTTCTTCTTTCTTCGTTTTTAGAAAAACTAAATAGCCTAAAACCCTTTTTAGAATGATTAGAGCAGTTCGGTGCCTCATAAATATTTTAATAATACTTCCTAAAGTGAAAATACGAATAGAGCTAATGCTAATAGATTGCTCTTCCAGCTACGGTGGGCTTCAATATGCTCGTATATAGAGGAGCCTTAGCCTTTATTATTACATAGGAAACGATCGTACCAGGTAAAGCGCCACACTCGAGCGCACTCCCTCTTCTAAATTCTTTGATTTTGGATAATAACCTTTAACTTTTTAAACTTTAAATTTACTAAATTTTTAAAACTCTTTACTAAGACTCGGAGGTTTTTAAAACTTCCGAGCTAAATTTTTGCTTTTTAAACTTTCTTTTCGCAGCATTCCTTTCTTTCGATTTTTTCCTTTTCAGACAAGGGATTAAAGCCCGGAATTTTAACCTGGATAAGGCACCCCTTTAAAACTGAAATACCTTTTACCTTGTATACAATATAATATATAATCGATTCCGATAGTTTATGAACCAGTAGAGTTTTGAAATAAAAGCTTTAAAAGAAATTTCAGTACTCTAAAAACTGTTCTCGAAATTTATGGAAGTATTTATTAAAATCTACTGCGTTCTGTTATCAGGAGGCAGAAAATATTTAATGTAAAAATGCCATCCGCAAGTCAAGTTAGCTGTACAAATGTTGAGAATTTTCGATGTGATTCTTTTTTTTTCTGTTACCGGTTTATTTCTTAACTGTTATTAATCAGCGAAAATTGTTGTTTTTGCACTTATTGCGAAATTATCTAAAACATGAATGAAGTAATATTTTAAGACAATGAAAAATTCATTTTTAAATATTTATAGTAAAAAACCGGTTGCATGGATTTCTTCAGAGTCACACGCATATGTTGGTTTAGCAGCGCCCTCTGAACTGCTGCTTTAGCCGTATGAATACAGAGTATACAAGCACTGACTGAAGCGTGTAGTGGCTGCACCAAACACTGATTTTTGACATGTAATATTTTATTATTTTTGCTTTGTAAATTTAATCGCTAATTCGAATCAATACAGGACATTTGTGGAATCTTTTTTAAACCATATTTTAAAACCTTTCTCAGGAAAAGGAAATCGAACTTCAATAGAAATTAACTATCTTAATTTTCAAAAAAAGGCAATTTGTGGTTTAAAAATATTAACCACGCCTACGAAATTACAGTAAAATTGGCAATTTTAGAAAGTAAAAATATAACTATCAGCATTTTACAAATTTGTCAAACAAATGAATAGCGAAATTCATTCGGAATGAAGTTAGCATTTTATTCTTTTAAGATATATTAAGTATGTTTTCGAGATATTGAATACGCCTTCTAGCATATTCAGAATAAAGAAAAATAATTTATTATTTTCTATTCTTTAATTTTAAAAATAGGAAAAGGAACTTATGTGAGATGTTTGTATGTGAAATGCAAGACGCTTAGCCTTTTAAAAAAGACACCAAGAATAACTTCAGAAAATAAATCACGCCAAATGCATTTCTGCAAGATTTGCATACATGTTTATTTTTTTTTTTAATTTTGTCAAGAAAAGAAAATCGAACTTCAACGTTAATGATTTTTATTAATAAAAATTATATTTCTTTTACATATCTCATATATGCAAAGAAAGACTCATTAAAGGCAAAATTTCGCATTTTTAATTAAAAGTTGAATTTTCGGAAAGTTAATTTTTAGCACTCTACAACATAGTTGAAAGTGTTTATGATTTTGGTCGTTCAGTCTATCTGTCTGTCCATTCGCACGATACCTGAAGTAAAAGTGACTTTATCAATATGAAATTGTGGTATGTTGTTGAGAGTGTCTGTAGGACGTCTGCGACGGGAAATGAATAATATCACCCAATTAGTTTTGGATTTAAATGGGGTTGAAAAAATGAAATAGATTGAACCCTATGGGACATAATTTTTCAAACATTTTTTAACTGGTTAAAATTCATAAATTGCTTCGAGAATTTTAGGAAATATTCAGATTGTCGCAAAAAGTGCTTAAAGAAAAAATTCAGCAAAATATGTTGGGTAGCTTTGTAAAAAAAATTGAAATAATTAAACCCATATTATATGAAGAGAACAAAAACGTGACTGATTTCAAAATAAATAAAATGTTTCATCCGCTGAGTAATGATTGTGATGTTTAAAGTGAAGATGTAAAGATGATGATGATTCATGGACTTTACATAGAGATGCAGACGATTTATATTTCGATGACGTCATTTGAATTAAATCCAATTTTTTGATTAAAGTTTTAAGTTTCCAAGCATAATACTGTACTACTATGATAATTTAAAATATATCAGCACCAAATGTGTCGTATTTTGGACATATTTAAATGCAATTGCAATTAAGTGGAAAGTGAGGTGACTGCATTTTGTATGCCCCCCCCCCCCCCACACACACACACACACCACTACAAATCCATACATTGCACAAACCGTATTAAACCTTAAAGATTTTTGTAAGGTAATTTTGGTTTTGCACTGAAATGCTGTTATTTTCATCTCTGTTATTCACTTTTGGGGATATCAAAGAATATACATATTATTTATACTTATATTTCGTGTTTACATTAGCCCAATGGAAAGGAAGCTTCCATTGGGGTAATTTAAACACTACATTCTGCGCATACGCAGTGTCCGTTTACCCGAGGTATGCTAAGATATTACTACATCTCAGAAGTGTCTGGAGAGCACAAATGCTGTAAGTAATATTAACGAACTTTGCCTCTGCCAGTATAGATTTAGAATACAGCCAGAGATTGTCGCACGGCTGATGGGATAAAGTAAAAACTTAAACTTCCTGAGCGGAGTATTAGGGAATCGAAATATTCCTAATAAAGAAATTGGATATAAAGAGATTATAAGTTAATTTGTAAATTCGTGATGTGTATTCATAAATATGATGTGCAACAAATTAGATCCATTGTATGAATATTTTAAATTAAAATGTTTACATGGTTTAATAAAGAAAATAATTATTTTAATGCATTTTCAAAATTGACTTCATTTTTCGGAAATTAGTCCCAAAATTCACGAAATGGGCATTAAATGAAACAAAATTTGGTTTGAATAAAAATAAATCCAATTTTATGGTAAAAAAAATCACGAACTTGCAAATTAACTTATTATCATTTTATATTCAATAGCTTACAGTCCAATATCTTATATCCAATATATTGCAATCGTCGAACGGCGTAAATTGGGATCGCCATATTTTTAAGTATACAAATTCATATTATTGCCATGATGAAAAGTAAAGTCGCAAATAACTCCCAGTTGTGTGCGATCCTTCGATCACTGCACATTGATTTCGCCCCGTATATCTGTACTTATGAAGCCCATGAAACTACTGTATTAACTTAATTTGGTTATGACTGCTTTCAGTCAAAAAGTAATACAAATTTCTATTCTCACAAGCAGTATTCTTATTCAATGTGATCTTTCCAAGTGTTCGAAATGATAGCATGTCTTGATGCATTCTTATTTGTCAAAATATCGTTTAAAGTAAAATGTTAAGTGAAAATTTCAGAGAAAATATAGCAGTAGAGCGGAGTGGATGGTTCTTCAACAGTGCTGGTATGTCGCATGGCCCTCCGAAGGGGATCTCGTGATCCTGGATTGGGCAGTAAAATTGCAAACTGAAAAAATTTGGGGGTTTTCAGGGTTCAGAAACTTTTTTGAAGGTGGCAATGATGTTGTGGTGTTGTACGAGGGTTTTGTTTTTTTGGCTTACTGAGTTTCAGAATGAGGTAAAAGGGTGTGTCATTAAGCTTTTTGAGAGGTGACAAAACCTGGGGTTTTGCAACAGAGGCGGTATGGAGCTATTACCGCCCTCTATCTGCCGAAATGGAAATTTCACTAGACCGTACTTTGAATTTTTTCAGTGATTGAAAGAAACATTTTGAGGGGTGGCAACAGCTTAAGTTCTGTAACAATAACGGTAAGTACTGCGCAACCTGTCGGCCGAAAGGAATACTCACAAGCAGTATTCATATTCATAGTGATCTTTCCCAGTGTTCGAAATGATAGCATGTCTTGATGCATTCTTATTTAAAGAAACATTTTAAGGGCTGGCAACACCTGAGGTTCCGCAGCAGTAGCGGTATGCTCTGCCAGCGCCCGAAAGGGGAACTACACTTGATGATCATTTGAACTTTTTCAGTGATTAAAAGAAACATTTTGAGTGGTGGCAGCACTCAAAATCTGAACGAATATTGTAACTTTGGTTCTGTATATTAAAAGATGGTCATTATTTTAAATAGATATCCCTGAGTAATAATTATATTTACTTCATGTATTTTATTATAGACAGCCGCTAAAGCATCGGGTAGATGCACGGGAGCCCCAAATTCCTTTTAATAATTCTGTTTCGGTTGTAACAGGGATCTTCGTGGTGCACATTAGACAGAATTAGGACAGGTCCCAATTAAGTCGTTACGTGTCGCTTAATTTGGAATAAGGAGAAGAAAATTTCTCCTAAGAAATAAAGGGATAATTTTGAGTAAGGGTGTGTTTCGTGGACATGGCTTTGAGACGAGAGATGAATGTAGCCAGGAAATGAGCGGATGAATGAGGAGAAGCCAACGTGGGAAAGGGTAAGGAAAAACGTAGCACTCCAAATGGAAATGCTCTGCAGGTATCCGACGGACCCTACAATGTTGAAAAATTATTCAATAGGCTTTTTGGCTACTTTGCAAAGAAATTTATAGTATATGGAAATCCTGTCAATTATTCTTTTGGATTCCCTGAGTTCAGGGAGGGCTAATTCTTAGGTCTTTTGTAGGAATTCACGCTGATAGCCTTTCCTTTCGAAGCGGACTCACGGGTCTATGAATTCCAACCAATAGTCTCTATAGCTATTTTCCTCTTCTGATGGAGATTTTTGGGGATTGAAATTTACTATTTGGTTTTTATTAGTTTTAACTAGCATTTAAGGGAAATCTTTATCGTTATGGGAGGAAAGCAGCTGTGTAGGATTTAGTATTATTTTCAGTTTTACTTGAAAATTTTCTTGGAGCAGTTCTGGAGTTTGGGAACGTCTGCCACTCACGGAAGCTTGCGGAGTGGTCACCGCCGCAGTTAACACAAAAGCATTTAGATTCTGCTTTTCAGGGAAGTCAGTAGATTTATGATCACGCTCGCACTTGAGACATTTGAGCGGTAAATGGAAGACATTTGTCGCATGATGCCATTGCTGACAGCAAATACATTGAGTTGCTGCGCCCTTGAGCCCACGGTATCTTTCTATCTTCACGCTGACTCCTAACATTCTCAAAATTCCATAAATCTTGAGATTTTCAAGGGTTTTCGGGACCTGAACATAAAATTGAGGCATTAGATATTAGCACCTATTAGTTTTCGATCTTTTGTATAATTGCGTAATGCTGTTAATTTGGAATACAAAACCTACTAATATTTCTTGAATCAATTTAGGGTTTGCGGGCACTGGAAGTCCTCGGATAACCACATTAAGTGGCATTTCTTTATTTAGGAGGAACGTCCTGATCGACACTTTGTCGCTTAATAATATTTTTGAAGAACTAGGAACTCCTCTCGGGTTTTTACTTCTAATTTGAATTAGATTCCCTCGCAAACTACCATTAATTGAGGGGGCAAGCAATCAGAGTAATGTCGGATAATCTTACCAGTTTGCACAGGGTAAAATAGAGAGGGGTCGTTTATATCTTTCTTTTTTGGGGTTATCTTTAACATTCTCTGTACCGGGCAGAGACTTCTGGGCAGGGACTTCTGGGTGAAGCACAAGCTTGTTCCTATCAATGGTGGGTGAGGAGGAGTCAATTTCTCCGACATAGCCGTAAGCCTTTTCGGCAGTTTTTTAATCCCTCTTCATCTACATAAGAGAGGGAGATGTTTAACAGTCCCGGCACGGACTTCTAAATTGATTGACTTTGTCGATGACGTGGCAACAGGAAGTATCGTATCGTTTATCGAGATACTTTATATATTTTAAAAGGATAAAAAGCGAACTTCCTTCCGAATGAAGTTCACTTTTCATTTGTTTGGCAAATTTGTAAAATGCTGATAGTTATATATATACTTTCAAAAATTGCTAATCTTACTGTAATTTCGTAGGCGTGGTTAATATTTTCGAGCTACAAATTATCTCTTTTGAAAATTAAGATAGCTAATTCCTATTGAAGTTCGATTTCATTTTCCTGAGAAAGGTTTAAAAATATAAATATCCTTATTTTAATTACCTTGATAATACAGATTCTACGGAAATTTGGTGGGCGTGGTTAGAATGAATACTTACTTTCTTTGTTCTAACCGCTGGACATACAACGACGTCTGAAATACGTCTTGTGTTTCAAAATCCATTGCAGACATAGACAGCTGTGGGACGTGAGCAGATTTACATTTTCTCATATGCAAATCTGACAGAAATTTTGGGGGCGTGTTTAATACCCTGAAACTATAAGTACAGAAAGGTAGAGGGCGTTGTTTGTATCCGGAAACTACACTTACTGTCTCTTAATTCCTATGTCTAGGGGTTAAAATGCTCATTTATTTGGAGATGTTTTAGATAAAATTTGGAATTGTGCCAATCTTAGTTTTCTTAATTCGACGATATCAGATCACGCAAAAAATTCAAATTTCGATATATTTAGAAAGAATAAAAATAAATTGTCCTACGGATTCTGTTCAAACATTGCTGGAAAGAACGTTATTCGATCTTCTCAATGGTGTCATGATGGAAACTGTGGAGAAATACTAAAGATTCGATTTGCGTAAATATAGTCTTAATTCGGGGTAAAGCATAAAATAACTAAAAAATTAAGCTGACATTAAAAAAAAAATAACGTCGAGGTGCACCTATTCGATTCCTAAAAAACACGTCTACCGAATTTCATAGTCTTATAACTCCTAGGACTCCCGCTTTCGACTGCATACACATACATTTTCCTCTATTATGTAAAATTCTACAAAAGTAAAGACAACAAATTCTGTTTATAATCATTAATTGCCGAATAAATCAAAAATTAATTACATGTTAATTATTATTCGAAAACGTATTATTTGTACAGTTTTGCATTAAATTCCCGACAAAAATTATTTGACGTGTGTACAATTTGATATGAGCAACATGGTGAGCGTAAATGAATATCTTGTCTTCCCACACTCTCAAATACGATAATTATTACCCAATAATGAATATAAATTTATAATCTCTTAAACAATCCATGGAACCACTATAAATATTCAAAAAATAATATTTATTGTTTTAAAATAATTCTTTATTTATTTGTCTAAAAATTTCATAACAAATGCAGAAATAAAGGAATTTTCGCTAATGAACAATAGTAATAAGTTGGATAACAAAACAAATCACACTAATAATCAACATTTTGACAGACAATCTGCCAATGGAATCTACGAATTCAGTCTGTGCTCCAATCTGGAAATAAAAAGGAGCAGTTTTAAAGATGGGAGATTTAAAATTAGTTACTTTTGGAAGTTCAAAATTTTTTTTTTTAATATTTCGTAATATAACATTATTGGTAGTTATACTATAGTAATTGAATATAACCTTTGATGAATTTTTGATAGAGCTGTTCAACCACCGACTCCTTTAGACTCTGCCTGTTCTGTGTGCTGCTGACGCTGATTTTGAGTTATAACACATTGCACTGCTTGAGGGCGCCTCTGGCGTAAAATGTACAAGGCACAAGGTATTTTATTCTTAAAGGGGTAATCCGGGTTTTAAAATCCGGACTTTAATCCCCTGACTAAAAAGGAAAAGAATCGGAAAAAAGGGAAACTGCGAAAAGAAAGTTTAAAAAAGCATAAAGTTTGCTCGAGGGTTTTAAATACTCCCGAGTCTTAGGAAAGAGCAAAATAAAAATCTTTAAAAATAACTTATCCCCCGATTTACAGGGCACTTGTTTTACACGATTTCGCTTTTACACGGTTTATAAATTAACAGATTTCAAAAAATTGATGAAAATGTATGTACCGCTCCATTTACGCCTATACAAAGATTTGATGACATTTTTGAATTTTTTCCTTTGGTAACACTGATGAAAACAACAGGGGATTCCCGGTGTTGTAAAATATATACATTTAGAGGAATCCCCGTAATAGGGGAATCCCCGTAGGTATTTCACAACAGTAAAGCTATCTGGTTCATGCAAGTACATAGTGCAGAAACATTTTAGCAGCAAAGCTTATATTATTGTGCGTTTATCTATTGAACTGGTAAGTTTTCAACATTTATAGTTTTTCTTGCATCTTTATAGTTTGCGTAAATTTGTTAAGGTTCTATAATGTCAAAGGATTTTGAAGAAAACTCAAATGAAAAGAAAAGTTATTTCTTTAGAAACTAAAATTCAAATATTAGACCGTCTACGTAATAGAGAAAGAGTAACGGATATTGCTAAATTTTACTCCATGAATGAAGCCACAATAAGGACAATAAAAAAAATGAAGACTCCATTAGAAAAAGTGTAGCAGCTGGAACCTGCAGCAGTATGAGTACGACTTCATATGTTAGAGATGTTACAATGGAAAATATGGAAAAAGCCTTAGTGATATGGATAGAAAACCAAACTCAAAAGCGAATCCCGATCGATACCAATGCTGTTACAAATAAAGCTTTGAAGATTTATCAATCACTTAAGAATCAGTCGACGTCGACTTCGTCCGATGAAAAGAAGGTATCTTTTTCCGCAAGCTATGAGTGGTTCGAGAGATTCAAACAAAGACATTCTTTACATAATCTGATAATGAAAGGTGAAAGTGCATCTGCTGATTCGGATGCGGCACAAAATAATCCGGCAAAACTTGCTGAAATCATTGCCGCTAACTCCTACACTTCTGATCAGGTTTCCAATGCTGACGAGTCCGGTTTATTCCGGGAAAAAATGCCGGAAAGAACCTTTATAGCCAAAGCTCACAAATCAGCTAGTGGTCATAAAGTAGCGAAAAATCGTATAACAGTTCTTTTCTGTTGCAATGCTTCTGGCGATTATATGATGAAACCATTGGTGATTAACAAATCAAAATCACCACGATCATTCAAAGGAATAAATATCAAAAACCTTCCCGTCTATTGGATGGCTAATAGAAAAGCATGGGTCACTGCCATAGCTTTCAATGAATGGTTCCATAACTTCTTTGTTCCAGATGTCAAAAATTATTTAACTAAAAAGGGATTGCCTTTTCAGGCTCTTCTATTAATTGATAATGCACCAGGTCATCCTCCAGATTTACAACACGAAAATGTAAAAGTTGATTTTTTACCAAAGAATACAACTTCCTTATTACAGTCGTTAGATAAAGGGATAATTTCGACTTTTAAAGCACTGTACATCAAGCAAACTTTCAGGTGTATCTTAGAACAAATGGAGAATGGTGAATCTCTTACTCTGATGGATGCTTAGAAGAAATTTACAATTTTAGATTGTGTTAAGCATGTTGGACTGTCATACACTCAGATCAAACAATCAACGATCAACGCCTGCTGGAAAGCAATATGGCCGGATGTTGTTGAAAGTGGAAATGATAAATCACCAATAGAGCATGAATATTCTCAGATCACTGAGTTAGCCCATACTATAGGAGGAGAAGGTTTTGAAGATTTAGCTGAGGCAGACATAGAAGAAATAATGGCTGATGAAGAATTGAATGAAGATGATTTTATTAACATGATTCGTAAAACAAACAAACATGATGAAGACAATGATTCTGATGAAGAGCAATCTGAACCAGCTGCGTTCACAGCAAGAATCATAAGCGTAGGACTTGATTTGGGAAGAAAATTGGGCAACCATTTCTTACAATATGATACAAATGTTGTTCGAGCTCTCCGATTCCAGCGAGACCTTCGTAAATGCTTAAATCAATATGAAGAGGTCTATAAAGATTTAGCAAAAAAACCTACGCAATTGTTAATTACCGATTTCATGACAAAGTCTTGTCAACCCGAGATCTTGCCTAATTCGTCAACCATTGAGCCAGAATCGCATCAAGAAAGTTCAAGTGATGAAAGTGACATCATACCTATCAAAAAGAAAAGACTGATAGTACATGAAAGTGATGACAGTGATTAAACTTATAATTAATTTTTAAGGGTATTTTTGTTTTTTTGCTCTTTATTCCTAATGTAAAATAAATTAAATATGTTATATTACTACATTCATATGTTTGTTGTTTTATAAACTAAGTATAATTTTAAGTTTTCAAAGATGTCTTACTTTTGATTAACTTAAATAAATGACTGACTCATGCCCATTTTGGGGTTATTTTCGTTTTACACGATTTTACTTAGTAAAATCCAAGATTTCAATTTACACGGTTTTGTGCAGAACCTATCTTCCGTGTAAATCGGGGGACAGGTGTATAGAGTTTAAGCATTTACGGTTACGGGTTTCCAAAAGAGGAGAGGAGAAAGAAATTTGGAAGAGGGAGTGCGCTCGTAAACGGCGCTGACCTTGTGCAATGTACTGATGAGCCAGATGCTAGGACGGGGGGGATGGGAGATGGTCGAAAGAAAGAATTTATCCCAAGTGCAAGGTTCGGAAGAGTTCAGAGGAATGACGTTTGAAGGTTAGGAAAAACTGGTAGATGTACAAAGCTATTCGATCCGCCTACGTTTAGGGTGAAGCAGAATATTATCACAGCGCCTTAGCAGGACCCGTGGTCGCTTCCTGCATTTAGGAAGCCGAGGATCAAAGTTAGAAAGATTAAGAAGAATAGCGTTTCCTACCTTCGGGAGATCACGGTGAAAATGAAAGGATAATTTTCGAACATGTGTCAAAAAGGTTTTTAATTTTGAGATCTCTATGGATGACGTCATTCCTAACATACGGAGGAGCATTTACAATGCAACGAAGGGTTTTGTTTTGCTGAATTTGAAGTCTCTTAATATTTGCGTCTGAAGCGGTTCCCCAGATAGCAGAACCATACGTCATGATGGGCCTGATGTAGGCTTTGTAGAGCAATAATTTATTAGAGAGTGACAGACGGCTATTCCTAGCCAAAAAAGGAGCCCAACTGGGCTCTTGCCCCCTTCACATTCTTAACAATGTCGAGAATGTGAGAAGTCCAAGTTAATTTGGAATCAATAAGTACTCCAAGATACTTGTAATAGTTCGTCCAGGGAATCGGTTCATTGTTCAAAATTAAATTAGGGGGGGGGGCAATGCCGGGATGGAAAGGACCGCCGACTTTGAAGCATTAATTTTGATCCTCCACTTCTTAAATCAAGTGCTAAGAACATTGAGCTGATTGTGGAGTCTTTCGAGCACGACTTGTGTCTTGGAGTGTCGGGCGATCAGTGCAGGGTCGACGGCATAAAGGCCAAGTGCGACGTCAGGTACCTTCGGCATGTCGTTAATGTAGAGGTTGAACAACCGGGGCCCAGGAAGGGACCCCTGAGGTACACCAAAACAAATCAGCCTGGGAGAAGAGAGAATATTAGATACCCGCACAACAAAACTACGGTTGGTGAGGTAGGAATTTAGAATCTTAATAAGCTGAGGAGGAAAGTGTAGTTTAATGAGCTTAAAGAACTAACCAGAAAACCACACTTTATCGAAGGCCTTACTTACATCAAGAAAAACAATAGAAGAGTAGTAACTTCTAGCCTTGGCTTCCTGTATGAGCTCTACAACTCGAAGGAGCTGATGCTGAGTGGAGTGTTTGACCCTAAAGCCAAACTGTTCAGGAATAATAATGTTCCTTGAGTTCTAAAGTATAAGGGATCGGGAGATGATCAGACGAGAGTTCATTTACAGTTTCCATGTGATAGCCGAAGGGGATATTACAAGTAATAGCGAAGTCCAAAGTATTGCAGCCATGGGTAGGATCAGAAGGTGCCACAATGTCAAAGTTATTAAAGTGGGTGAAATTTTTAATTTTGGTGCCATAGGTATTAGCACTAGCGCATCCCCAAGTGGGTACGTAGCGTTATAGTCTCCGGTTACTATCACATGGGGAGAGATTTTGAAGAGGACATTTAAGTCCCGAAGGATACCATCCCTATCCTTCTTGTGAGGGACGTACACAGAGGATATCTTAATTTTCGGGTTATTTGGGAGGTCTGCGCCAATGGTCGTAGCCTCGATGATGTCAGTCTTAGTGGAGGTGACGAAATGATAGAGGATAGCACTTTTGATGTAAATGGCAGTGCCGCCAGCAGGTCTATTGCCAATCGAAGGTCTGTCGTTAAAATAAGCATCGTAATTGGCAATCTTGGAGTAATTCGCTGGGGTGCAGTGGGTCTCCTGGACCAAGAACAAATCTAAATTATTTGCTACTGCAAAGTCTCTGACTTCCTGAATTTTATTTCTAAGTCCATTGATATTTAGAATGCCAATGGTAAGAGAGCTCAAATTCCGTGGATTGAAAACAGCAGCCAGAAGGAGGGGGGAGCTAACCCTGAATAGAGAGAGTCAGGAGACTCTCGTACATAATGTAAACTCTGTCAATGTCCGTAAGAGCGTTACGGAATGCAGGTAGGGAATTATGAAGCGCTTTAAGAACTAAAGTTTAAGGGTAGCTTTGCTCAAATTGCAGAAGCTCCAGGATGAAATTTTGGCATTTGCCGGTTTCAAGGGATGCACCTCTAGGTACCGGTTGGTTTGAATTTTGGGTGACCACAGGGGTCGAATTTTGAGGGGCTCCTCAGTATGAAGTATGTTTGTGTGGTTGTCAATAAGAAGTTAGCTGGATAAAGAATTATTACTAAACAGATGGCCGGGTCGGCATGGCTCGACAGAATGGCCCCCAAGATCCCCTGATCGCAGTGTATCAACAAGTCTGGTACCAGTTGGACTGTTCAGCTACCCACAATGCTTTAAAATAAGAAGTTGATTGGATAAAGAATTTCCAAACAGATGTTTGAGTCTACATGGCTCGACAGAATGGCCCCTAGATCACCTGATGGCAGTGTATCAACAAGTCTGGTACAAGTTGGACGGTTCAGCTGCCCACAATGCTTTAAAATAAGAAGTTGGTTGGATGAAGAATTTCCAAACAGATGGCTAGGTCTGCATGACCCGATATAATGACCGACCTAGATCACCTAACCTTATGCCCCTTAACTTTTATTTGTGGAGTCATCTCCGTTCTATTGTATATGCCACACCCTCGGTATAAAATTGAATGACCTACGCACCAGAATCACTACCGCATGTCAAAGCATCACTGGTGAAGAACTGTAGCTCGTACATCACAACACTTTAAAAGGATGCAACTATGCATTGACGCTGATAGCCAACATTTTGAGTCAGCTTTGTAAATTGCACAATTTTGTGTCTAAATTAAATATTGCTCTAAATAGTTATATGCATTATAGTCCAACACAACACAAGTGCGTCCACAATAAGTCCAGAGGATGTCCTATGCAGTATTTCGGGACGTTCGAAGGAAGTCCTATATTTTCCTAGAGACGTCTTAAGGAGGTCCATAGGAGATACAAATGTCTCTTTCTTTTACGTCGTATGTAGATCCATTTTAGAATGATTTAACGACTTTTCAGGATGTGTTTAGGCTTTTAGTGGATTCTTTAGGAACTTCTGGGATGTCTTCAGACATATCACAGGAGGCTTTGGGGACTTATGGGATGCCTTTAGGCATGTCACAGGAGGCTTTTGGGAGCTATGTTTAGGCTAGTTTATGGTGCCATAAGCTTCTTATGGAATTCTGTAGGAATACTATGGGCTGTGTTTTAGCATATTACTGAAGATTTTTGGTTTTTTAGGATCCTTTTCCTCCAGCCACTTGTTTCATCATGCCATTGATGTTAACCCATGGGAAATAGTCCCGTAAGCTTTAGTTAGTTTACTTTTTTGCATTTTTTCTCGATGCTTTTGCCAAGTATAGATGCTTTTGCCAAGCATAGATGGAATGTTTCTGCTTTTTTTTTTAATTCCTAGTATGTATAACATTTAAAATAATTAGAAGTATGTATAACATTTTTGTGAAATGAATCCATTACTTTTCAGTACATATTATAAATACTTCTATTTTATATATTCTGTTAAAAATGTATTGGTAATAACGTCTTTGCTCTTAGCAATATCGTGATGGATTGATATTTAGATCGCAATACCATTCAGCAATATGTAGATTGGAAAGTCTAGATAACTCATATGTTAACACATACTTGTAACAGTATGGCATGCACGTCTCTATTTCACGCTAATTTGATCTCTTTGACTTTACGGTAGTAGAGGTGGTCGGCTAAAAGTTACGCCCGATCTATTGTCAACTAAGACAGAATGTAGCTGAACTTCCGGGTAAGTTTTCTCTATATGCATTAAAACGCTGTTAAAAAAATTTCAATCGAGTGCAAGAGTCATTACAGATTCGTCTATGAGCTCTGAAGGAAAAGCTGCAATTACAAAAATGTGTTAGAAACTTAATGAGTCAATAGAAAACAGTTAATTTAAATAGTCTAAGATGATTTAAAAAATCTGATGTGGGCAACACATGACTTTCCTTATATAATGCAATGAATTTACTACTTTTACAGTTAAAAAAATGTTTTTCTTATAATAGATACTTATATTCTTTCCAAGATATTGAATTTTCTTCAATTAGTCGTCATTTTCATTGATTTAGCGTCATTTTTATCAATTTGGCGAGATTTTTGCTCATTTAGCAACAATTAAAAATGTCGCCAAGTTGGCAACATTTCGCCAAATTCGTCGCCAAAATCCCGCCAAGCGTTATGGATGGAGAAATAAGTTATTCTTACAGCAGATAAATAACAATTAGCGTTCAAATACAAAAGTATTACTCAAAGTATCTTTTTTCATGAACGGAACGAGCTAGATCCACGAGAATATTATCACCAAATTTATCGTATGGTATTACATATGAAAAGTGAACATGCTTCTCAATAAGAAATATATTTTTTTTTATTTTATATAACTTTTTGATAATTTTTTTTAAAAATGTGCAATATCTCGAGAACGGTTCATGTTAGCGTTCTAAAATTTATGTCAATCGTTTTCTAATAAAAAATTACATAAGAAATGTCTATTTGCGTAACTTTATTAGCGGTTTTGAATTTTTGACGATTATTTCAAAATTTCACTCGAAAATTTAGGGCGGTTCTGAACATTCGATTGCGTATAAAAACAATAGGCTTCCGGTGTTTACGGATTGTGATTTTTGTACCAAATTTCGTTCGAATCGGTCCATTCGTTCGTCAGTTATAGTCTCCACAGGCTCACTGACACACACACACACACACAGACATCACTTCAAAAATGTTTGATTCGTGATCAGGGATGCTTGAAACGTGCTCTCCCGTCGAAAACTCGAATTCAAATTTTCAACCCCGTCACAATACTTTCCTTATACATTATGTATATAAGAAAAGTAAAAATTGAAGGCCATGCATATTTTTCCACAGCTTTTGTTAGGAAAATATCTCGCAGACCGATAAAATCACGATAATCTGTTTTATTTACCTTATCTAAGTGTTAAAATAACTTTCAACCAGTATCGACTATCTGTCTTTGGTAGTTTCGAAAACAAACCATGGAAAATATTGTTTTAAAACCTCACTAAATGACTTCTACGCATCAGTTCAATTTGTAAATGGCCCTTAATTTCATGAATTTTGATTAATAAAAGAGTATCGAAAAGTCAGAGGAAAGTGGTGTAGGTCAGGAAGTTTGACAACTTTTTTCGTCCTAAATTTAAACATTTAAGACCAAAATTTTTATTTAATTTGACTGAATGAAGTAATTACAACATTTTTGTAATTTGACTATTTTCGATAATGGGGCTGTGTAAAAAATAAAATTTCTTAACTGTTTACAAAAATATGGTACAGCATTAAAATAATATTTCCTAACTTCCTACTTTATTTAAATCATTTTTTCAACTGGAACTATGGGTCTACGACCAACGGTTCTAAAAACCTTTCACATTTCATTTTCTATGGGACACCCAGTATACAGGGTGTCCCAAAAAGATTGAAACCTGCTTTAATCCATTACCTGTTGGAGATTAGTGGGTTATGTAAATCTTAAAATGTTGAAGGTAAAGTAGGAAATAAGACTACGTTAATGAAATAGTCCTCCCGTTAATTTTCAAAAAGTTATACTACTTAAATTTTTATACGACCCCCTTAGACATATTGGGTCAATTAGAAATTTTTAATTTTTAATGCAACATTAAAATTTAATGATCATTAAAAAACCGCATATCTGTATCTTTAAAATCAACTGAATTATGATAAAGGCAAAAACTAACTTTTATAACTTTTCCGTAGCATGAGAAAGGCTGTTTCATCAGTGAAAATAGGGTTCATAAACAAATTGACGATGGAAATTGTTTAGATCAAAAATACGTTAATAAGTATCAAAAATTTTTTATCACAAATACATCTAAATAAAGCATTACACAGACAGAGATCATATAAGGTTGTGGTACTCACTATGCGATTGAGTATGTATTATAATCCAGTTTTATATTTTTTGTCATATGTTACAAATTTACATTTCTAATTTGATATATGGTCCCCATTCACAATGTTCAATTAAATATAACTCGCTCGATTTTAAAGATACAGATATGCGGGTTTTTTTTTTTTTTTTTTTTAATGATCATGTTGCATCAAAAATCAAAATTTTCTGATTAACCAAATTTGTCTAAGGGAGGTCGTATAAAAATTTAAAAAGTGTAACTTTTTAAAAATTAATGGGAGGACTATTTCATTAACGAAGTCTTATTTCCTACCTTACTTTCAACATTTTTGCAATTTATATTGCCCACTTATCTTCAACAGGTAAGGAATTAAAGCGCGTTTCAATTTTGGGGGGGACACTCTGCAAATAGCTACAGCCACGAAACTCGGCATGAAGAATCTCTCTACATCATTTGAGAAGATATGCAAACGTTTAAAATTTGGGACCAAAAAAATGCTTTATTAAGAAATGGGGTAAATGAAAATCACTTTAGAAATAGGGAAATCCTCTCTTTGGCAGCTTTCCATGTCGATATTCCATATGGCAGAGTCAGTTCAGTCGAGTATGTCATCTGTCACAACTGGTCAGCTGACTCAGTGGGATTCTGAGAAGGCTGCAATTACCATCCCAACACGTCCCAGACGTTTTATATTGGTGATAAGTCTGGGGATCTGGAATGACCATGGGTGCGAATTAAATACTCGAAAGAATTGAGAAAGTCATGTAGTATGTGGTTAAGAGTTGTATTGTTGGTAATAGAAACTGGGCGGTTTGACAACATAGGCAAAACAATCGACTGCAGCATTCCTAACACAAAGCGAAATCAACATTTGCCTGAATTTTGTAATACTTTTAACTCGAAAACTACAATAGGTATGAAGATGAAATTTTGCATACATGCACGAAATTTTACACAGATTTGCACAATCCCAATTTCGATGATTAAAATAAAATGTAACGGGATGAAACCAACGAGCTTATATACATGCAGATACTACTCACATTCTAGCAACATTATCCGACGTAAGTCACCGTTTCCGCTGCCAGTGACGTCAGATCCAGTCAATTCAAAATATATGAAATATACAAGATATACGAAATAAAATTAAAATATCAATCGATTTATTCAATAGTAAACAGCAAGATCCTAAAGTTGAGGTGGTAGTGCTGACAGTTGACTATAAGTGGCATCACGTCGAGGAAGAACTTTAACTTATGTACCCGGCCCCAATAGAATCTCATGTATATAAGCTCGTTGGCATTGCCGTTTTAGCGCATGAGCGAACCCGGCTTTTGCCGGGGCCTCAGCCCAAGGTCTACAAAAAGGAAAGGTTGGCCAAAGATTGGATGCGAACAGCTGGAGTTCTCCCCTCCCTTCGCGACTGACGTCACTAGTCCCAAAGACAGGTCCGTAGTCCGTAGCTGTTATCAGAAATGCATTGAATATTGCAGCAATTATCTTAATTTAAAAGGTGCATCATATAGTATATTGAAATTTCTACCGAGGGAAATGATAGATTAGATTCCATTATTCCTATTTAGAAGCATAATATTAAATAAAACTAGTTATGGTAAATTTTATTTAGTATGGTTTTAAGCATCTCTACCGATGATAGTAGCAATTGAGCTGTTTAAACTATGTAGATAGGAAGAGAAATTGATTTGATGAGTCCAGTTGTAACCAGATTTTGAAAATGCCTTTCATACAGGAACATCTACAGAAGTTGTACCTTATTTACGCTATATGTTGAAAAACACTGAAAAATAACACGTCCATGCAGTCAGTAGGTTTTAATCTGTTGCGTCGACAGAAAAAATGGGGGGTGGAGGGTGCGATAACTAAATGAATAGTTTTCCATTTCTCCAAAAATATTAGTCTTTCTAACTTTAATAGGTTTCGATAAGTTCCTGGGGGGGGGGGGGAGGTATATCTCCCAACACCTCTTTAGTGACTTTACTAGCTAGGTTTGCCAATGTGGTGGCCGAGCTGTCAAAGAGGCAGGCGTTTCCTCGTGATGGCTCGGCTGCCAGATTGCGAGTTCGAATCCCGCCTGCGGGTATGGATGTTGTGATGTCTTATTGGGGCAGAAGTCAGACTTCTACCTTCAGGTGCCCCGGGTCTTTGACTAAACAGAAGCAGTGCGCACATTCTTCCTTAATAAAAAAAATGTTAGGGACACGGAACCAACCAGCCAACTAGCTAGGTTTGATATCACCAACTTCCAGCCAATTCTGCTGTTACAAAGGTCAGTAATCAAATGGCTGGGTTACGGATGTTCCCCTACGGAAGGGATAAATAATTTTAAAAATGGCCATTCTATAAAAGAGGATTGCTTTCGTGGAAGACTTTTTAAAAGAAGTTGCGTCACATTTATGTTACATGTTAGGAAAACCATGAAAACCTAACACACGCAGCCTGCCAATATATCTTTGGTACGGAGGCTTGAATTCACTGCCAAGGCATTGACTCTAGGTCATGAGTAAACCTTGAAATTTAAAGCTCTCTCTCTATTGCTTATTTTTCTTTTCCTCACTGAATGACCCAAAATTATTTCAGGTTTTCTTTTCATCTTTTCATTTATGTGCCTTATTCGAAAGAAGGTTCTGGTTCTGGTATATGTTCTTGCAACATCAGGAGCTATTTCATTAAATTGTTCTTTTATTTTAAACTGGGGGTCTTTTAAAATACCTTTTGAAAAAGAAATAGAATGATAATAAAAAATATCTTCTAATTTGATGACTGTTTTTACCCAGGTATCATGTAAAAAGACCTTGATAAAATTTCAATCCATTTCTTGTCATTTTCGGATGTTGATTCCACTAGATATGAATAAGTTCCTAACTGTGCTTTCTTGTAACGATATGCCAAATATCCTTAAAAAAAAAAACCGCAAGGCATCATTTTTACATCAGGACTGAACTGAATGTCATTTTCATGATCTGCAGTGCTACTGATTGCGCCGTCTTTTCCTTTCAATTTGAAATATAAAGTCGCACATTTGTATTTATTGGCATAGGAAGCTTCGACCCAAGCAGTAATGTTATAAGTCGAGATTTGAAATCAGTAGCAAGAGGATGGTTATAAAATCGTCCAAGAACGCTAATTTGATTAAATATATTTCCCGTAAATTTCTGCAATCGTGTTAGTATCTTGCCCTGTTCTTTCATCATTTCCACTACTTGGGTTGAAATTCCTGAAAAACATTTAAAATTTTTCGTCCATAATTTTAAAATGCTAATGCTTGGTAATGGAATTTTCAATTTGTTCTCTAAAATAGTTATAAGCTACAGATGAAAGAACTCAGGCTCACAAGAACTAAGGCTTTAGCTATATCTTCAATTTTCCAGTGTGTTCTTTTGTCGTTATTTAAAATTCGTAATATCTGACCTGATGTGAAATATTTAGAAAGGACTTTTGCAATTTCACTTTGAATTTTCTCACCATCTTTCTTCTTTAAATTGCCCCTCTCTGCTTAAAAAAAATTTAATTTAGCTTTTATTCTCTCATTGTCTTCTCGCATTTTTCGTAATTTTCAGTTAGGCACGTGATTTTTTTTCTTCATCATCGAATACTTTTCTTTTTAAAGAATTTATTTGAAATAATAATTACTGATTTTCAAAATATAAATTTTGCTTTTCTATTTCATTTATATCACCTGAAAAACAACAGACATATTCTCAAAAATATTTGAAGTCTGTTCTACATCTTGAACATTTAGCAAATCATTCATTATCTTCTTCTCATCTCTGTTATGATGTCGAAGCTTACGATCCGCATTTTGAAGAAATATGCAAAACGATACAAATTAGCTTGAATTGCCGTTTTTGCAACGAGCTACAGCACTATAAACCAACGCTTCTCTATATACGAGCTGACTCATCAAGCATATTGAAGCCCACCGTATCTGGAAGCGCGCTATCCATCAGCATTAGCTGTATTCGTATTTTCACTTTAGGAAGTATAATTGAAATAATTATGTGTGTTCTACACCGAACTGTTCTAATCATTCTAGAAAGGGTTTTAGATCATTTCGCTTTCTTAGAAACGAAGAAAGAAGAAAACAATGGCTAATAACTAATTGGATACCCGGTACAGGAGCATACTTATGCGAACTAAGTTCTACAATATTCTAATTGAAACTTCTTTTTTTATATAAAGTACTCGTACTTATTTTAAACACTTATTTTATAATTTCTGTAACTGTAGTATGGAACCCAATGAGCTTCAATATGCTTGATAAGTCAACCTGTAATAGAGGGGCTCTACTATAAACCATCACGAAGATTACCAAAATTAAAACAATGTTGTCAAACTAATATCAGTGCTCTATGTCTGTCTTTTCCCCACGCTTCGGAAGGGACCAGCTAGATGAAGGGGACCAGTGACGTCAGTAATTCCAAGAACGCTGAACAGGAGAAGGTTGTCTGAAACAAATGGCCTATCTCTCTTACTTCAATTTACCTTGGGCCCAACTTACGCGAGCTAGCGACATTCCATTTTTAAAATGTTGCCATTGGGACCCATGGGAGTGAGCCTTCTGAATATAGTATTCAGTGACAACTCCAATGTCTTTCGAAAAAGTCTGCGTAGTGTATACAACCGGTTATTTATGTAAATAAGTCTGTAGTCTATACTCTATACCAATGTACTCATCGGCATTCTTTTCCTTTATCGATCCATTTTTAGAATGTTTAGCATCCAAAAAAGATAATTCTAACGATTTTTGGTCATGATTTTAGTCTTACGATGACACATCCAAGTGTTACAAACCTGTCAGTGATTCCCCAACCAGAGTTTCCAGAGAATTTGTAGTGAAAAGAAAATGCAACTTGCCAGTTTTCTTGTAACAGAATGAACCAATTAAATTTATTTAGGGTTTAACTCTAGTTTGACTCATTGATAAAAAAAATTGAAGCATTTTGAATATTTAACTTGGTTAGATATTCCCATGATTGTTAAAGTTTAAGCAGTGAATGTTTTACTTGTTAAGAGAAATGTTGTTAAAACGTGAAATTTGTATAGTGGAAAGTCATTTATATGCAGTAATGATTCTATGCATAACTCTCGGCAACTACTCATAGGTTTTTCAGGTAAAAATTTTGAAAAAAGCTGAAAAATAGAAAAACGCCAAATCATTTGAAATATATTGTTTTAATCACACCACATGAAAATTGGAATGCATCATAAAACAGCAAAATGTAACTTGTTTTTTCTAACAATTTTATGAAAAATATGTATCATGCAAAATATAGTATACACTATGCTTGCTTGTTAATAGTAAGCTAAATGTAAACTTATAATATTCGCAGTTTTTCTCTCAACTAGTAATTAAACACAGATACGAAACTGTGAAATGTCCTCACTAGAGTCTCTTTTGAAAGTCTGACGGAAAAAACACTCACACAAGCAATCTTTCCTACGATGTGAATCTGTGTTTGCATAGGTGATGTTCGAAGAGGCTTGCCAAATTTGGCGATTTATCGGTGGTTTGGCGACATTTGGTGAATTATCGAAGGCTTCAGAAATACCTCGAAATAACGAATATCCTACGAGATGCGAGATACTTTTAGGAGTTTCTACAAAGAGTACATCAAATGAGTCATTATTTAGTCGGATAGTAGTTGACGTTATACGGACAACACTGATCTGTGACTTACATCAATGTTTTGAGAATACTGGCGGCTGTTTTGTGAAATGAGATACCTCAAAGTTTTGACAATTTTATCAGCTGGTTTGGGAAATTGCTGGAGCATGTAACTGTTGCATCCTGTTTTACTCTACCTGACTGTATGTTGTAGCAATATACTTTTACTATTTATTCCAAAAGTACGAGTTAGTTATTTTAGGAACTCAACAGTTAATTCTACTCGTCTATTTTGTTATTTTTATTGTTATGTAGTATTTATAATATATACTAAGTTCCTCTAGACAAAATGAATTTGGGATCAATGAACAAAACCTTCTTATTCCGGGCTGGCGCAGGGTCACCATATTAGGTGAAGTGAGGCACTTCGTACGTATCACTATGTCTTTCTATCTTAGACAACGACTACCTACAAATCCAAAGAAATCATCACATGTAATTTTCCAAAGGTGTTAATTCTTGAAGTGGGAGTATGCGTGAACACAAATGAGAATCCTGAAGTACTCACTATATATAAAATAAATGAAGTCATCCACAGTATGGATAGTAACAATGCACCGAGAATTATCAGACTAACATCTTGACAGAATATTGGCATTTCAGCTGGCGAACTTTCAATGGCTTCTTGAAATGATGAATATGTGCTTAAACCAGTGGGTTCCCTAAAACATGGAAAGAAGGGAATGCCGTGTTGATAGCAAAAGAAGAGAAAATTTTGGAAATTCCCAGCTCCGATTTACCCGTATGCCACCTGATAGTATGGGGTAGAATACTGGACATGCTTGTGACAGGAAAATTGAAGTATTATATGGAAGATAAAATCAATCAGAATCAATTCGGGTTCAGAAAGCAGCACAGTACTTTGTATATAACCGGAATGGCCAGTCGGTCGACTTTTCAAACACGCCCATAATATTAAAACTAGCAAAAGGCCGCATGGGTATGAACTCGCGTATTAGAAGTATGCGAGTTGCGAATGATTTCAAATCGAAACTTAATTTTAAAAATAATTATGAAATAAAAAGTATAGAAAATTAATTTCAGTATTTGAGAATTCTCATATAAAGTTTTAGAATTTGTTGAACAAGTTAGTCGAACAAATTAGACTACAGGAAAACAATGAAAGCAATGTCATACATTAAATCACAGAAACGTATTTCCATGGACTTGCGTTTTATTATTTTATGTATCATGAAGCTAAAGGATTACTCTCTAACTCCATGGCTTCGCGGTATTTTGTTTTGTCATGTACTTTTAGCAACCCTGTAATAAATAAATGTGATCGGAGGGAGTAGCAAAGCTGAATATTGGGTTCTATTTAACTTTTGCAGAACAATGGCTATTCAAATCTGAAATGCTGCATTTTACTTTTTACACACTGTTAGTAGGAAGCGTAGTGAGTGTGGACTTGATTCGAAGCAAAATTGCAGATGTCAGTTATTCGCTGATAGTTACAGTTCATGAGTTCTGATGTCTATAGTCACTGAATGGCTGCCAATTTCGATTCGGAAATATCCTTCCCACTGTCGACCGAGGAAAACGTTGTTTATTACTTACAGCCCGGACATGCATCTGGAAAGCACGAAAAATCGGCTAAAATACATATTTCTTCATTTTCCGTTACTACTCGTTGTCTTCCTGAGCCAGCTGGACGATGAAAAGAATCTGTTGATTGCAGTCGACTTATCAGCCGCAGAATAAAAATTATAGAAGGATGCCTACTGTACGGGAAACGACAACAGTATTCTCTCTCTGGCCATCCAAACGGCTGCTCATGTCCTAGGAGGAGTTGGACGGTCTGGATTTTCGACAGTATTCTCTCACTGTTTCAGTAGGCGATCTGTTGCATTCACCGTAATGTCATCAAAATCATCTCATAAGCCCCGTTCACATGCACAATTTAAAGCCGGTATCATAGCCGCATTTCGACTGTGTCACCGTTCACATGTCCAAGCGGTGAAAATACCGGTTCGAAAGAGGGTTGAAAGGAGGTATGATTTCCTTCCTTCTTATTTGAGGGAACGAAGGGGGTAGACTGGGGATTTTTACCCACAATTCCATTCGCGCAACTGCGATTTCTTGAAAAACATGGCGGATACTGAGATACCGCGTGGACCTTGTTTACAAATTCTATCTGAAGATTGTACAATAATGATGAATTTATAGCTTGTTATATAGATTATTTTGCATTCATTACACGGACTTATTTACGAATTAAACGGATTCATCCTTATTATACATCAGAATTTAATGAACGGAGAATCCTACTGAAAAAGACTGATGCGGGTATGTACATTTTGTTTATTTGAGCTAACTGTTATTCATGAATTAGAAATATTTGTTCCTTGATTTCGGGATAATTTTTATAGAAATGTTTGTTTCTTAATTACAAAACGTATACAATTAAGTGTTAGTTAAAAGTCGTAAGCCAGCTGATTTTCCTTTGAAGCAGCAACTTTAAAATATAGTGTTCTGTTTCTTGGGCAAATTTTCTGGATTTTTCTAAGTAGTTTTTAACAAATGATAAAAAGATTTTCTTAGTTCTATATAAGGAGAATGTTTATTAGATAAATCTAACTTAATACTCATTTATTTTATATTGTTAAAAAGGAGTATACTGTGTTTATATTTAAATGAATATATGTTGTTAATTATTGTAAATAAATTATTTATACATTATATTTCAAGTTTGATTATTTTAGTTTTGTATTCTAAGCTTTTACATATCAATGCGAAATGTTCCATAACTTGAGCTGATGTGATTATGATGTCAATATTATGATTAGTAGAGAATTGCGTTTTATAATTATGTATATCAATAACAAAATAAAATGTTTCAGGCATTCAAAATAACTTTACATACATACATTTTGCAATAATTTGAACTGTGTAAATGAGTTTACAAAATGCTCTCCCCCCCCCCTTAAAAAAAGAAAAAAGAATACTCCATGATTGCTAGTATCAGAAATATAAATTATTTTTATATATTTTAGATACTAACTACATATGAAGACGATTTTATTTTATTAATTTTATTTTTGGATTACTTAGAGGACCACCTATTTTACATATCAATGAAACATGTCCATCATAAGTATTTTTTATACTGCTATATTAAAAACATTATGTTTAATTGCGGTATTAGTGGTATATGAGATTTTTTGTATCTGGGCCATGCAGTAAGGTCTTATGTGTTTTTAATAAAAAATGAGTTATACCGATTTTGTAATAATTAAAATGTATTCGGTATAAATATGCATATTTTTTTCTCTATGCCAACTTCTTATATCGATTTGACTTGAATAAAGTTTCTTAAAATGGTGTTACACTTTTTCCACTAATTCAAGTTTATACTTCATAATTTAGCTTAAAAACGAAGATTAAATGAGAAAAACTTTCTTTTTTGACTTTTAAGAATGAATTCTTTAAACAGTTTCATGGAATAAAACATTTATATATATATATATATATATATATATATTACAATAAGCATATATTTATAGTTTTAAAAATATATTAAATTTAATTTTGGCATATTATTTTTAATTTGATGTTTAGTTTATAAAGATCCAAGTTCAATTTATATACATTATTTCGATTTAATTTATATATATAAGATTATTTTGTTTCTCATTTCCGCACATTTGTCATATTAAATATATAAAATAATAACATGGGATAATGAATAAAAAATAATACGCTTTTTAAAAAAGGAATTAAAAAAAGAAAAGAAAAAGATATATTGTTTACCAAAAATGAATGTCAAAAGCATTTAAGAAAAATTGGTCCTAGCCCTTTAAGCGGGAGTAATGGGGGTTGCACATGTGAACGGGTCTAGAATGGATCCCGGAAAATACCCCCTTTTCACCCCAATGTTTCATGGCCGGAAAATACGGCCTTGCATGTGAACGGGGCTATAGAGTGCGGTATTACTAAAAAGCGCCATAATTCAAACAGTAGTTAGGATAGCATGCAGAGTCACTTCGAAGTTTAAATACAAGTTATTATTTGACGCAATAGTGATACATTAGCGGTGCAGACATATCTGCATAAAATACATTTAAATAAGTGACAAAATAGTTTTAGAAACTATTTGCAACCGAAGTTGATTTGTGGATGTCCCTTATTTCCCAATGAAAATTTAATTAATAACTGTGTCAAATGGAATCGTATTACACCCAAATTTTCTTCAGTTACACTATATACGTTATGAGTAACATTTTAGTAATTTTACTTTTTTCTATAGAGAAGCTGTATAAAAAGTTAATTTTCTTGGCTTTTCACAAAAATATGGTACAGCATTTAAATTATACTTCCATGACTTCCTTATTTAAAGCATCTTTGCAATTGAAACTATGAGTCTACGACCAGCGGTCCAAAAAATCAACTATTCAACTTTTATGGAACAACCTGCGTGTATATATATATATATATATATATATATATATATATATATATTAGAAAAATGTAATAATAAAAATAATCAATTCAAGTAATCGTGAAATTTTAACATCACCACATCACCATAGAAGTGAAACCACGGCCATTATGCCATATATATATACTCACATTCTATGGAAATGTTTGTAAAAATGCAATACCAAGAAGGAATCACGCGATTGAGCTGAAACTTACAGCAAATGCAAATAAGGGTGTGCTGTGTAAATGATTTGAATTTCAGATTCAGCGAGCATGTCCGGGTTAAGCAGCGCCCTTTGAACTGCTACTTTAGCCGTATGAATAGAGAGAGCTGTAGGGAAACGTTGAAAATAGTATAAGATTGTCTGCGAGTGGCAAACGTTTGATAAGAAGTCACTATGCCTCTAAGACAACAGAGGGCCCCATGTGAGAGAGTTATGGAGTTTGAACGGTGACGAATGATCTTCCTTCGTGAAGGGTGTTTTCTTATCGAACAATAGCAATTCATATGGAGTGCAGTTCTACAAAAATGATGCGAGTGTAGAAGCAGTGGACTGAAGAGAACCGGACGTGTCGCAAATCCGGCAGTGGATGACGAAATGTTACTTCAGCTTGGGATGTTGGACACCTTATCCGCATGGCAGTGATGGCCTGTACAGTTTCACCTCAACAGTTGGCAGAACGTTGAAGCACTGCTACAGGTGTGTTATAGACTGCTCCAACAATTCATTGATGTCTGCTGCATCCTGGACTGCATGCAAGAAATCCTTTGTACAAGATTCCCCTAACGCAAAACCAACGACGCCAGCCACTACAATGAGCTGATCAACATAGACTCTGGCCTGCCGATTGACAAGTCGTCTTTTACTATGAAGACCGTGGGGTTTTACTATGAATTATTTGGGGTACAGTGATGGCCGCATCCATCTTAGACTCTATAGCTGTGAACGCCACCTTTCGAAGTGCGTTATCCAACGCATACTGGACGAACGCTAAGCGTGATGGTCTGGGCTACCATTGGGTATCTTTTACGATCTCAGCTGCTAAGAATTGTTGATAATCTCAACAGCAACTAGTACATCAAAGAAGTTCTTGAGCCCGAACTTTGGGTTCCGATAGAAGCAATCTGGAATACTTTTCCCCAGGTACAAAATCTAAATCTGTTTGATTCGATGCCCCGTCGTATAGAAGCACTTATTGCAGCGCGTGGTGGCTGCACCAAATAGTGATTTTTGACATGTAGCATTGTTTTTTGTTTTTTAAATTTAATCGTTAATTCGTTTCAATGCAAGTCATTTGTGGAATAAATTTCATTCAATACTGATAATTTCTTCATGGTGTTGCAATTTTTACAAACAGGAGTTCATATATGTATGTGTGTATGTATAGCCAGCTATTGCCACTGACTTAAGCAGATTACATTGAGAATTTCGATCGTAAATTCGACGAAGTGTATTCAACACAGGATTGGCAAAAATACAATAAAATATTTAATCGATTCCGATAGTTTAGGAACCAGTAATATTTTAGAATAAAAAGTTTACAAAAATTTCTGTACTTTTAAAAGTTATTAAAAATTATTGAGTTAAATATTAAAATCTACTGCATTCTGTTATCAGGAAGCAGTAAATATTTAAGAGTGTCATCCACAGCACATAATACTATATTCAGAAGGCTCACTCCCATAGGACCCTATGGCAACATTTTTAACATGGGATGTCGCATAAACACTAGCGCTCGTGAGTTGGACCAACTGAACTATGATGTAAACAAAGTACGTCTGCCAGATTTGACACGCTACCGCTCGCTTGGCGATTTTTTTTTCAAAAGGGGAAAATGGGGGGGAAAATGTACAGGACTGTACTTTTATAATTTTTGAAACTATAGAAATGATCAGGATTTAAAAATACATTAATCTGCAACATAAATATATTCATTAGTTTAAGTAAATTTAAATAAATATAGTTATATATATAATTCAAATAATCATAAAATGGATTAAAAATAGACGCATTGCATTGTCTCACTGTAAAACATAATGCACAAAAAATTACAAGCTAACATACTCAAAAGACTGAGATATTATTTAATATTTTCAGTCTAAAAGGTATACTAGCGTGTTGATCGTTAAATTACTTGATCCTTAATGTGTTCTGGGATACAGATAATAGACTTTTTTTTAAATATAAAAATATTCTTATAGTAAATATCAAATTTACATAAATGCACTATCAAAGCAGTGGAACCCAATCATTAATTTCCCGGGGGTGGGGTAAATTTTCCACCATAAGGCACTTAATAAAAATTTTACATAAGTATATACACATACAATATCACATTCAACTTAGAAAAAGCTATCCAAATATCAATTATTATAGATTTTATAAAAATACGGAAAATATTTTTTACCTAATTATACCACCACCTCTTAGAATTTAGTCTAATCGGCAGAAATAACACAGCACTAATTTCGCATGATGAACACGTGTCCATTCCTCCTCATTATATGTTTTCACCCTTTAAATGTTTCTTGATATCTCATTTAGTTCCAAAATCTAAAGTCCCATCTTTAAAAATTGTTCTAATAGCTCTTTCTAATGGTATATGTCGGTCATGCGTATTATACATACCCCCTCGGTAAACGTTGCCACTCTTTAATATTTACTATATTCCCCACTTAATCGTAAGAACTTTAACGTCCTATCTTTAAAAAATATTCGGGTATCGCTTCTTCATCACTATGATTGAGCATGTGTATCACATACTGTCCATTAAAAGTTTTTAAGCACCTACATTTACTTAAAAATTTAAAGGTCGATCTTTAAAATATACTAAGTTTTCCCTTTCACTGCCCTATATTAGTTGTGTGCATCATGGCTACTACCTTATCATAAGTTTATATCTCTTTAAATGATCCTAAACACTCTATTTACTTAGAACATTCCAAATCTTCTCCTTAAAATACTACCTTAGATCCACATTTCATCGGTGGATGTCGATTATATGCATCGTACATAACCCTCCTCACTAAGCATTTCTCCCTTTTTAGCAGTTGGTGGAAATCGCATTTACCTAAAAATTCAAGTTTTAATCTTAAAAAACTCTGCTAGTTCTCCATTTCACGGCTATGTATCGGTTAGAAGTATCGCACATGTCGACTCAGTAAGCGCTTCCGACCCTTTAAAAACTTCAAAACGCTACATTCAGCTAAGGAATTTAAATTTCCCATCGTAAAAATATTTATCTAGGTCATCACTTCATAGCTAGGTGTTGGCGATGGATTCCCTCCACACTCCTTCTGTAGGTGATATCGTGGGTATACATCAATACTTTAGATAATGAAGGGGTTTAAAAATATATTCTTTCAATAAATATAATATACAGAATAAAATTCAGTACTTAACATATGCACTGACTAGCTTTTTAAAATACTTAATTTTAAGATACGTATATTTTCTGGAGTTTTAACCAGATTTTAAGACTAAAATAAATGTGGGATTAGTAACATTACTCACTTAAATGCTCAGTGGATCGCTTATAGCTGAAAAACAGTCTGCGGGCCTATCCCTCATTGGGTATACACATCCCCTCAAATTCAGTCAATTCAGCTAAATCCGCTCATTGAAAACTGAAATTTACTCAATTCAGCTAATTCAAATCTGAAATTCACTCAATTCAGCTAATTCAAAACTGAAACTCACTCAATTCAGCTAATTCAAAACTGAAACTCACTCAATTCAGCTAATTCAAAACTGAAATTCACCCAATTCAGCTGATTCAAAACTGAAATTCACTCAATTCAACTTATTCAAAACTGAAATTCACTCAATTCAGCTAATTCAAAACATGTTTTTGTTAGTTTTTACAAGTGAAAAACACGTTTTCGTGAAAGAACCTAAAAATTTGCACAAGTGTGAAAACACATGTTAATTCCCATAGAGAAATTAACACATGTGGTTTTTGAAAAGTTGAGAACTTACATTTGCTAAAATTAAGTAAAAACTTACATTTGCGAAATTTTGTTACTAAAAAAGGCATTTTGGAGAAAAAACGTTAGAATGTACATTTGTAGTTTAAGAAATTCTCAAGCATTGTCTTGTATACTATCCCCCTTCATCACGATGGCGCGGGATTCTCACAGTTAACTTCGCAGCTGAATTCGCAGTTCGTAACAGCGATATAGCTTAGGGATAGTGTAAGAACTCTTTTTTCTCTTGGCGGAGGGATATTCAATATAACAAACTTAATTTAATTAACTTAGAAATATTAAATTTCTAAGCTCCATCCGTTTAGTTTCCACCGCGATGTGACACTGCGATATTCGCATACTACAGAACCATAGGTGTTGCATCCGAATGTTAAACACAATAAAAGTATCGCCTTTCAATACTTAATAAGACCCAAGTATCGTATTGGATACGATTCCCTTTCGTGACAATGGTATTGGAAAAAAATTCCAAGTTTCAACTTTAATTCCCCTCTTGGCCGCTAGGGGGCGTTGATGGTTCTCTGCCTCTGCCGCAGAACTCCAGCCGTTGCCATTCCCCAAAAAGTTTTTTCGAATCTTAGAAAAAATCCAAAGTATCGCACTCCATGGTACCCCTTTCCACCGCTAGGGGGCGCTGGGGTTACTTCTACGCCTCTGTCGCAGAAGCCTAGGTGTTGCCACCCCCAAAATATTTCTATACAGCCTCATTAAAAATTCATTCGACCAAAAACAATACCCTCGTGCAAGACTACACTACCGTTGCCACCGCGAAAAAAGTGTCTAACACTAAAAACACATAAAAAAATTTCTATTTCCCCTTTTTACCCCCGTACAGGATTACGAAATTCCCTCCCGGGGAAGATTTTGATCCTTGCACCTCATTGCTCCTCCTCTGCCGCAGAAGCCCCATGTTACCACTACTACCGAGAATCTTACCCTGGTTCGTTTATCTCCAAAATCAACAGACTTCTAATGTTGTTAGCCGATTTAAAAAATCATGCCAAATTTCAATAATTTTGATCAATGTATTTGAATTATCGTGCCCAGAAGACACACATCATTGAAAAATTCTGGTAAACCCAACATATATTGATTATTTTCCCCACAAAATCGAAATTTGTGATTATCTTATTTGTTCAGTTTTCATATTACTAGATCTGGGTGAAAATCAATAGGCGTATTATTGTTACCAATTAAAAAAATCTAATGTGGGCAGGATATGCCTATCCTTATATAATGTAATGACTTTACTTAATTCACAGCAAATGAATAATGCACAAGAATCACAAACCAATAATTCTAGCATTGAATTAACATCAAGTAAATTGAAATTGGGCGCTTTTAGCAAGTTAGTAGTCCGTACAAATAACCTATTCATATTCACGAGCAAAAACCTCATCAAAATACAATTTACATTTAATAATTATCAACTTCAAAAGAGATGACTATTGGCGAATTCTTTGGCGTAGTGTACATTCACTTAAAATCACTTAAAGTGAAATCTTGAAAAATATATTGTTGCTCAAGTATTCTAAATAACTTATTTGCAGCACAAAGGTAAATTTCGATGTTTAATAAGTTTAGTATCAATTTTTTTGCCACCATCGTCAGTTTACCATTATTCGCTATGGTAAAAATAATGCCCATTTGCCCTGAAGTTTCTGCGCATTCTTCTATGCAGACTATTTATTTACGGTCGTGCCCATGCTCTATATGTGAAGACCCGACCTCCTGCGGATTATAGCACAACTAAAAACTGTTGTCATTATTCCCAAAAAAGTTGAACTTCTCAATATACCTTCATGCTATACAGAGGCTACTTTCAGCAACAAAATGGGTGTCTATATATTTAAAGAAACCTTTTTTATCTACCACGAAAACTTCTGTTCTACTTCCTATAAGAAATTAATTTTCAAATAAGAAATACTCAAGCTCTACTACCACTATCTCGCAAGTAAGCAGCTCCCATTGGGATAGTTTACAAAATATTTAAAAAGATTAATGTTCTTACTGAAAAATGCGAACTGAGACGGAAATTTTTATACGTGATTTTAAATCGCAAATGGCCCTGGAAAGAGAAACTCCCTGCACTTTAATAATCAGTCATGTTCTGAATTAATAATTCCACAATAATGGCAGGAGGAACATAATGGTTATCTACTTTTCATTTTTAAAAAACATTTGGATTTTAAAAAAATACACATTTAAATCAACAATGTTAAAATCACTTTAAGTAAGATCTCTATTTCATTTTCTAAGATAAATAAAGAAAAATGTATATACTTTAAGACTAAGAATCTCACATAACAACTGTAAAGTTTATTTTTCTTTCTGAAAACTAAAAAAAATCAATACTTTCTCAAAAATAGTGGGCGTGTTTAATGGCATTAAACACGCACACTTTATATATTGAAAAAAAAAGTGGAGGGCCATCTAAACTCTGGCTAAAGTTCGTTCTTCAATTGTTTGCCAAATTTCTAAAATATGAACCGATTTATTTGATTTTATTCTACACGAGCGAATCATACAGATATTTTGTGGGCGTGGTTAATATTCTCAACATCCATCTTGTTTTTTTAGTATCAATAGACAGCGAAAATTAAAAAATAATATTTCTTTATTTCATTTTATTTTGCTAAAAATGCAAATCATACCGAAATTTTATGGGTATGGTGTGGCAAATATACAGAAATCATTTGTTTTAAAAGGAATCCTTCCGAATTTAGAGTATATTAGAGTCTAGAAATTATTAGGAAATTCATAAGAATTATTTTTATCTCAGAAGTTTTGAGATTTTTTGTAAATATATTATTATGTTAATTTAAATTGTAGAGTTAGAGTGCATGTAAACTGATTTGTAAATAGGAATTGATTGTTTTGAAGTGGAAAATTTATTATAACTTATGTTGAAATATAATTTGATTTTAAGTTTTTGTGTTAAAATAAGTTGTATCATGTTAAATTAAACAGATATTTACTTTGTGTGAAATTGAAATGCTTTGTATATTGAAGACTTTTATACTTATTTTGCCCAGATTGCCTTTGTAGGAGCGAGATGCTCCATATTCTTATAACAATAAAGTTGTTGTGGCAAGTTAAAGGATGACCCGTACTAGACCGCAGCTTCGGCTTCGCGGTTCTGTTGTCGTGTTGGCGTGACCGCAGGTCGTGTTGGCGTGACCGATTGGTGAGTTGTGACTATTGGAGTGATGCGGTTATCCCGCTGAGCCGCTTCCCGGCTCTGACGGCTTGACGGGTGGGTGTGCGTAGTTCCCCAGTTGCACTACCGCAACAATAAAGTCTTCTGTTTCGAAATACCTACGTGTTGGGCGGAGTTCATTTAAGGTTACACTCACCATGTTGCTCATATGAAATTGCCCAGCAATGCAAAATTGGTCGCATTAGGAAAAGACACTGTGACAACAAGTGCCGATTGCCAAAAAGTCGCCTTTTACTATGAATATCGCTTTTATTTGGGGGTATAGTGATGGCCGCATTCATGTGAGACGCTATAACGGTGAACGCCACCTTTCGGAGTGAGTTATCCAACTCATATTGGACGAACACTAAGTGTCATGGTCTGGGGCAATATTAGGCTATACACACATATATATGAATACTTGTTTGTAAAAATTGAAACACCATGAAGGAATCATCAGTATTGAATGAAATTTATTCCACAAACGACCTGTATTGATACAAATTAATGATTAAATTTACAAAGCAGAAAAAAATATATTTCATGTTAAAAATCAGTATTTGGTGCAGACATCACACGCCGCAATAAGTGCTTTTATACGATGGGGCATCGAATCAAACAGAATTTGAATTTGTACCTGGGGTAGAGCATTCCAGCTTGCTTCTATCCGGACCCAAAGTAACTAAGCATTCTTTTATTGAAATCTGCTGAGTTCTGTTATTGCATATCAGCAAATATTAAATCCGAGACTGCCATAGACACTGCCTAGAAGTAATAGTGTGCCCATCACCTACCTATACCACAGACTAATATATACATACCTGTCACTTTCGATTTCGCAGCACTGGCCCAAAATTGGATCAAAATGAGGGTTGGCGAGCTCTTGGCGATGGTCTCGTTTGGGCTCAAGACGTTTTCAGTGCTATAACCCTGTAGCATGCATTGTACCGCGGTTTGAGTAACTTGCAAAAGAATAACTTGTTAAGGGATTGGATCATTTCAAGAAATGGATTGCCAAAAGAAAACTGGTTGCATTACAGGGTATGTAATTTCTTTTTATTAAAATTGAAATTATATTACTTATCACCATCCTATGTACGTGTTCATTATAAGTATACACGTGTTCATAATTATGCACTTGTTCCTCATACAAAATTAGTGCGGTGTTATTACTGTCGATTAGACTAAATTCTAAGAAGGAGTAGTATAATTAGTTAAAAAATATTTTCCGTATTTTCATAGAATGTATAATAATTGATATTTGGATAGCTTTTTCTTAGAGCTAATTAAGTTGAATGTGATATTGTACGTGTATATATATTTTTTAAATTTTCATTAAGTGACGTACGGTGGAAAATTCACAACAGTTTTGATAGTGCATTTATGTAAATTTGGTATTTACTATAAGAATATTTTTATATTTAAAAAAAAAGTCTATTATCATTATCCCAGAACAAATTAAGAATCAAGTAATTTAACAATCGGCACGCTAGTATACCGTTTAGACTGAAAATACAATATAATATTTCAGCCTTTTGAGTATTAGCTTGTAATTTTTTGTGCATTATGTTTAACAGTGAGACAATGCAATGCGTGTATTTTTTAATCCATTTTATAATTATTTGAATTAAATATATAACTATATTTATTTAAATTTTCTTAAACTAATGAATATATTTATGTTGCAGATTAACGTATTTTGAAATCCTGATCATTTCTATAGTTTCAAAAATTATAAAAGTACAGTCCTGTACATTTTTCCTTTATGAAAATTCCCTTTTCTCTTTATAAACTCCCTTTCGCTTTATAAAAAATTCCTATTCCATCCCTATTCCCTTTAAGCTTTATAAAAAATCGCCAAGCGAGCGATAACACGCCAATCTAGTTGACGTGATTTGGTACAGCTTATAAGCGCTAGTGTCTATGCCACATCCCATGTTAAAAATATTGCCATAGGGACCTATGGGAGTGAACCTTCTGAATATAGTATCCTGTGGCCTATATCTCCCAATGCTTGGAGCTGTTCCCGAAAAGCCGCCTTCGCCAAACGGCTCTGGTCTCGTATAAAAGATCAAAAGCTGAGGAGTTAACATTGAAACTAATGGGAATTTAATGCAAGTTATACGTCCGATATCTTTGGAAATAACTGAAGAACTTGTGTGAAATTTGGTGTGATTATTGCAAGTGGTATACACAAAAAGTCATTTGATTTTCAGAGAGATTGGGCTAAGGATATATTTGTATTTTTAAATTTTTTTTTAACTTCTGGTGTTTGTTCAAACATTTGAGGTCCAAAATAATCAGGTTCATTTATCACAATAACGAGAAATTCGGTATGACGTTTTCTCTTGTGGTACATTTCAGTTTTTTCGAGTTCGAAGCTTATCGGGCTAGCCCGTCATGTGCCCGCTATAAGATTTTTAAAAAATAACTCGAAAATCAGAGAAAGTAGAGAAATTAAATTTAATATACCGTTTTCTTTTGAGGTATATTTTAATTCTTTCAATTTTGAACCGTATCGGGCTAGCCCATCATAGGCCTAAATTAGAAATTCGCCCGTTTTGCGGAATAACTCGACACGCGTCATTCGGTTTTGAAGAATAACTCGAGAACCGGTGTAGCTATAAATTCTAAGTTTAACATGTCGTTGGCTTTTGTGGTATATTTAAGTTTATTCAGATTCGAACTTTATCGGGGTAGACCGTCCTGGGTCCGACTTAGGAATGGACTCGTTTTTTTTAGAATAACTGGAAAAGCGGAGCAACTAGAAAATATAAATTTAGTACATTCTTATCTTTTGAGGAATATTTTAATTCTTTGGATTTTGAACCGTATCGGGCGAACCCATTTTGGTCCCGCATTAGAAACTCAGTTTTTGAGGGGATTAACTGTAGAAACGGAGTATCTAAAAGTTCCATGTTTAGAATGTCGTTCTCATTTGCGGCATATCTTAACTCATTGGATTTAAAACCTTATCGGGCTAACCCATCCTGGGCCCAACAAAAAGGATGTACTCGTTTTTTAAGAAAGACTGTTATATCAGTGAAAATAGGGATCATGAACAAATTGACGATGGAAATTGTTTAGATCAAATATACGTTAATATGTGTCAAAAATTTTTATCACAAATGCATCTAAATAAAGCATTACACAGACAAAGATCATATAAAACAGTGGTACTCACTACGCTGTTGGGGCACATAATTAAAATATGCATACATTGATAGAAGACTAATGATATAAAGGGACAATTTTTTTTACAAATTCTAGAAATACAATTCACAAAACGCAATTCCTAAAGCATTTTCAAAATGTCTTCCTTCAACTCCAATGCATAACTGAGCTCTCCTACTAATGCTTCTGTAATTATTTTGGAGTTCTTCACCACTAATATTGCTGCAAGCATAAATTATCTTTTGCTTAAGGTCAATTGCATTTAGTGGCAAGTATTATAAACTAGTGTTCGAAGACGACCCCATAAGTAAACATCGAGAGGGGGTTAAATTAGGGGATTTGGGGGGACATTCTGTGATTCCTTTAAAACCAATTATCAGTTTATCAAAGTTATCGCTGAGTAAGTTTGTCACAATTATAGTCTGGTGTGCAGGCGGGCCATCTTGTTAATAATACATGTTTTTTTGAAGCGATAATGCTGTCGTCCCCATAAAATCCGTTACAGTACCATTTAAAATAACGACCCCATAAGTAAACATCGAGAGGGGTAAAATTAGGGGATTTGGGGAGACATTTTGTGACTCCTTTAAAACCAATTATCAGTTTATCAAAGTTATCGCTGAGTAAGTTTGTCACAATTATAGTCTGGTGTGCAGGCGGGCCATCTTGTTAATAATACATGTTTTTTTTGAAGCGATAATGCTGTCGTCCCCATAAAATCCGTTACAGTACCATTTAAAATAAGCTGCATGTATTTTTCAGCTGTAAGAGTCCCTTCATAAAACACAGGACCAATCAGTTTTCCATTCCAAATTCAGCACCATAAAGACACAGAAAACTTTCTCTGGTGATGTATTTCACGGACAGAAACTGATTTCTTATTTTCCCAATAATGATCGTTGTGAGTATTGATTGCTCCTTCTTCCGGAAACAAACATTCATCAGTCCACAGAATGTTCTTAACAAAGTTCGAATTGATGTCTTGTTGGATGCTACACGCCGGTCAAAATCGGTGGGATGAAGTGCTAAATATAAAATGGATGCCAATGGTATTTTCCAAGTGTTCTAGCAATTGACATCCTAGGTAGCCCCAAAGTTTAACTTGCTTCTCGAATGCTTGTTCGTGGGTTGAAAGAAAAATATGCGATGTTGACAATTTCGTGGTCCTCCGTGTATAGACGATTTCTTCCGGGGCCAGGTTTTGGGTGAAATGACCCGGTAGCTCTTAATATCCTCATCATCCAATAAACAAATGTGCGTGAAATTTCAGGCAAGTTTGGATATCGCTGTCCAAAGTCCCGAGCAGTTTCTGCAGTATTTTTATTACACAAAGCATAAATCATTGTTAATTCGAAAAGCTCGTTATTTGTTAAAAATACCATAATGCACAACCAGTTACGTGTTCTTAAATCGTCAATTCAGAACTAAACATGCTGACGATTCACTGAATGATTTCTAATCTTCTTTATTTTGGTATAATATAAAAAAATGTTTAGTTGTATTGAATTGAAATAATACTGAGAATAAATACGCAAATTAAAAAATAAATCGTCTGCATTTCATTCTTCAGTTCTTTTAAATTATTTTACTATAAACATTTGAAATGGCGGAATTAAAGTTAAAGGGAAGAAAACTCGTCTGTGAGTTCTATTCTTCGTTTTGAAAAATTATGTTAACTTCAAAATCAAATGCATTCTTGCATTTGTTTACTTATTTATTTTAATTGTTTCAAATAAGAAATGGCATGTCTCAATGTGAAAAGTACTTAATCCGTGATTGCATCATGAGCCTCCGCGGAATTCGCAAAAATATCTCCTATGCATTATCATCCAGTTTCATCTTTTTATGATATATCACAAATTTATATTTCCAATTTGATATAGGATTCCCATTCACAATATTCAATTTTCAATTAAATATTACTCGCTCAATTTTAAAGTTATAGATATGAGGGGACTTTTAGTGATCTTGTTGCATTAAAAATAAAAATAAAAATTTCGCATAAAAATTTAAAAAGTGTAACTTTATGAAAATTAATGGCAGTACTATTTCATTAGCGTAGTCTTATTTCCTACCTTACTTTCAACATTTTTGCAATTTATATTGCCCACTTATCTCCAACAGGTAAAGAATTAAAGGGCGTTTCAATTTTTTTTTGAGGGGGGGGGGGGCACACTCTGTGCATAGCTACAGCCACGAAACTCGGCATGTATGCATCATTTGAGAAGATATGCAAAAAACTAAAATTTGGGATAAAAAAAGGCTTTATTAAGAAATGGGGTCAATACAAAATGACACTTTAGAAATAGGCAAATCTTCCCTTTGGCAGCTTTCCATGTTGATATGCCGTACGGCACAGTCAGTTAAGTCACTCTGTCACAACTGGTCAGCTCACTCTGTGGTATTCCGAGAAGGCTGCAATTGCCATCCCAGCATGTCCCAGCATGGTGATAAGTCTGGGGACCTGGATAGCCATCGGAGAGAATTAAATACTCGAAGGCATTGTTGAGAAAATCCTGTCGTATGTGGTTAAGAGTTGTATTGTTGGTTAAGGAAACTGGGCGGCTTGACAACATAGACAAAACAATCGACTGCGGCATTCCTAAGAAAGCGAAATCAACATATGCCTGAATTTTGTAATACCTTTACCTCGAAAACTACAATAGGTATGAAGATGAATTTTTGCATACATACGCGAAATTATACGCTGATTTGCTCAATCACAATTAATAAAAAAATCTGATGTAGGCACCACATGACTTTCCTTATATAATGTAATGAATTTACTACTTTTACAGTAAAAAAAATAGGTTTTTCTTATAGTCGATACTAATATTTTTACCAAGATATTGAATTTTCGACAATTAGTCGTCATTTTTATTGATTTAGCGTCATTTTTATGCATTTGGCGAGATTTTCGTTAATTTGGCAGCATTTCAAAAAGTCGCCAAGCTGGCGACATTCCGCCAAATTCGTCGTCAAAATGTCGCCAAACTTTATGGACAAAGAAATAAGTTAGTCTTACAGCAGATAAATGACTATTGGCGTTCAAATACAAAAGTATTACTCAAAGTATCTTTTTCATGAATGAAACGAGCTAGATCCACGAGAATGATGTCATCCAATTTATCGCATGGTATTACATATGAAAAGTGAACATGTTTCTCAATAGGAAATATTTTTTTTTTATTTTATATGACTTTTTGATAATTTTTCTGAAAAATGTGCAATATCTCGAGAACGGTGCATGTTAGCGTTCGAAAATTTACGTCAATCGTTTTCTAATGAAAAATTACATAAGAAATGTCTATTTGCGCAACTTTATTCGTGGTTTTGATTTTTTGACGATTTTTTCAAAAGTTCATTCGAAAATTTAGGGGGGTTCCGAACATTCGATTGCGTATAAAAACAATAGGCTTCCTGTGTTTACGGCTTGTGATTTTTGTACCAAATTTGGTTTAAATCGGTCCATTCGTTCGTCAGTTATCGTCTCCACAGACTCACTGACACACACACACACACACAGACATCACTTCAAAAATATTTGATTCGTGATCAGGGATGCTTGAAACGTGCTCTCCCGTCGAAAACTCGAATTAGAATTTTCGACCCCGTCACAATACTTTCCTTATACATTATGTATATAAGGAAAGTAATAAAATGTAACAGGGTGAAACCAACGAGCTTATATACATGGAGACACTGCTCGCATTCTAGCAACATTATCCGCCGGAAATCACCGTTTCTGCTGCCAGTGACGTCACATCCTGTCAAATCAAAATATATTAAATATATAAGATATAAGAAGTAAAATTAAAATATCAATCAATTTATTCAATAGTAAACAGCAAGATCGTAAAGTTGAGGTGGTAATGCTAATAGTGGACTATAAGTGACGTCACGTCAAGAACGAACTTTTACTTATGTCGTCGACGCCAGTAGAATGTTATGTATATAAGCTTGTTGGGTGAAAGCCCATTTTTACTCTACACTTCGTACAAACAGCGTGTAAAAAGTAAAATGCAGCATTTCGTTTATAAATAGCCATTGTTCTGCAAAAATAAATTAAAAAAAGTCCAATATTAATCTTTCCTACCCCCTCCGCACGCTTTTTTTATTACACGGTTGCTAAAAGTACGTGATAAAACAAAATATCATGAAACTACGGAATTAGAGAGTAACACTTTAGCTCCATGACACCTAAAAAAATCTGATGTGGGCAACACATGACTTTCCTTATATAATGTAATAAATTTACTACTTTTACAGTAAAAAAATAAGTTTTTCTTATAGTAGATAATTATACTCTTTCCAAGATATTGAATTTTCGACAATGAGTCGTCATTTTCATTGATTTAGCTTCATTTTTATCCATTTGGCGAGATTTTCGTTAATTTGGCAACATTTCAAAGTGTCGCCAAGTTGGCGACATTCCGCCAAATTCGTCGCCAAAATCTCGCCAAGCGTTATGGGCGAAGAAATAAGTTATACCTACAGCAGTTAAATGACTATTGGCGTTCAAATACAAAAGTATTACTCAAAGTATCTTTTTTCATGAATGGAACGAGCTAGATCCACAAGAATGATGTCACCCAATATATCGCATGGTATTACATATGAAAAGTGAACATGTTTCTCAATAGGAAATATTTTTTTTTTATTTTATATAACTTTTTGATAATTTTTTTGAAAAGTGTGCAATATCTCGAGAACGGTTCGTGTTAGCGTTCTAAAATTTATGTTAATCGTTTTCTAATGTAAAATTACGTAAGAAATGGCTATTTGCGTAACTTCAAAGTTTCACGCGAAAATTTAGGGGGGGTTCTGAATATTCGATTCCTTATAAAAACAATAGGCTTCCAGTGTTTACGGATTGTGATTTTTGTACGAAATTTCGTTCGAATCGGTCCATTCGTTCGTCAGTTATCGTCTCCACAGACTCACTAACACACACACACACACAAACACACACACACATACTTTCACACACACACACACACATACTTTCACACACACACACACACATACTTTCACACACACACACACACATACTTTCACACACACACACACACACACATCACTTCAAAAATGTTTGATTTGTGATCAGGGATGCTTGAATCGTGCTCTCCCGTCGAAAACTCGATTTCGAATTTTCGACCCCGTCACAATACTTTCCTTATACATTATGTATATAAGGAAAGTAATAATGTCACGCAAATCTATAGAAATACGTTTCAATGATTTGAAAGTATAACTTTAATTTTGTTTTTCTGTATTCTAATTTGTCTAACTTAATATCCAAATTCTAAAATTTTATATGCTCTTTTGTATGAGAATTCTCAAATACTGAAATTAATTTTCTATACTCCTAATTTCATAATTTGTAAAATCAAGTTTCGATTCGAAATCTTTCACAGCTAGCATACTTCTAGTGCGCGAGAATTCATTCAAGTCCTATCTGCTAGTTACATGCCTTATATACATAATGTATAGTGACGGGGAAAGTATAGTGACGGGGTCGAAAATTCGAAATCGAGTTTTCGACGGTAGAGCACGTTTCAAGCATCCCTAATCACGAATCAAACATTTTTGAAGTGATGTCTGTGCGTGTGTGTGTGTGTGTGTGAATGTGTGTGTGTGTGTCAGTGAGTCTGTGGAGACGATAACTGACGAACGAATGGACCGATTTGAACCAAATTTGGTGCAAATATCGCAACCCGTAAACACTAGAAGCCTATTGTTTTTATACGTAATCGAATGTTCAGAACCCCCTAAATTTTCGAATAAAATTTTTAAAAAATCGTACAAAAATCAAAACCACTAATAAAGTTACGCAAATAGACATTTCTTATGTAATTTTTCATTAGAAAACGATTGACATAAATTTTAGAACGCTAACATGAACCGTTCTCAAGATATTACACATTTTTCAAAAAAATTATCAAAAAGTCATATAAAATAAAAATAAATATTTCCTATTGAGAAACATGTTCATTTTTCATATGTAATACCATGCGATAAATTGGGTGACATCATTCTCGTGGATCTAGCTCGTTCCATTCATGAAAAAAGATACTTTGAGTAATACTTTTGTATTTGAACGCAAATAGTCATTTATCTGCTGTAAGAATAACTTATTTCTTCGTCCATAACGCTTGGCGAGATTTTGGCGGAATGTCGCCAACTTGGCGACTTTTTGAAATGTTGCCAAATTAACGAAAATCTTGCCAAATGGATAAAAATGACGCTAAATCAATGAAAATGACGACTAATTGTCGAAAATTCAATATCTTGGAAAGAATATTAGTATCTACTATAAGAAAAAACTATTTTTTTTACTGTAAAAGTAGTAAATTCATTACATTATATAAGGAAAGTCATGTGTTGCCCACATCAGATTTTTTCTGATCAATTTTATCTTCCATATAATACTTCAATTTTCCTGCCACAAGCTTGTCCAGTATTTTGCCCCAAATTGGCATGTGGCATATGGGTAAATAGGAGCTGGGAATTTCCAAATTTTTCTCTTCTTTTGGCATCAATACGGCTATCGCTTTTTTTCAAATGTTTCCCTTGGTTTAAGCACATAATAATCATATTAAGAAGACATTGAATGTTCGCCAGCTGAACTGTTGATCGTCTGTCAGGATGTCAATCTGATAATTCCCAGTGCTTTATTACCATCCATACTGTCGAAAACCCAGACCACCCGACTCGACCTAGGGCACGAGTAGCACTATCCATACTGTGTGGGCCGATTTTTTTTGTGTGTCGTGTTGATTTAGCTAATTACTTATCATAAAAAAGGGCTAAATCTACATCATTTAACTTATTAACTACAGCCATTATCAGTTTGGGTTAGTGCATTGCTTTGGTGGCCGCAAAACCCACCTATTTTCAACATAACGGATGATTAGGTAATATAATAATCTTATAGAAATTCACAAATAAGATATAAGGGTAATTAGAATAGTCTACATTTTATTTAGCACACATAATCAGTTTTACATCATAACTTTTAATCTTACAATTACTATTCTTCTTCTTCTTATACTTAGTTAAGTAATTAGCGAGATATAATGCCAGACGTAGTAATATTTGTTTGAATCACTGGGTGGGACGCATTAATTAACCTTTTATAAAAAAAAACCTTTGAATAAATCCTGATATAATTAAAATGTACCTGATAATATCTTTCACATCTTTGAAGAATCGCCGGGTTTTTCACCTTCTACTTTTTCAACACCAGAGCTCTCCGAACTCATCACATATACATCTAAAATACTGCTATTCTGCCTTGCTCTACATACATGTTCAACTCCAACAGACTGACTGGACTCCAACTGCTCACCAACTCCGAGCAACAAGCAACTCTCTTGACCCCCAGCTTGACCTCATTTATATACCTTCCTTCCGTTGGACGGTCTACGTGCTGGTATGTAAACATGAGGGCTGATCCGTAGACATGGGCGTGGTATATAAGACATGGGGCCACCTGTATGTCACCACCAATGTGTTTAGTTTGGGGATATTCATTCCGACCGCATTCCTTGCTCCATCATTTCTTAATCCTTCCAAATCTTTAGAATCTTTCTTAATCTCCATCTTTCTTAATCCTTCCAAATCTTCCAGATATTTTACATTTCTGGCATTACACTCTGTGGATGACTTTATTTATTTCATATATGGTGAATTTTTCTGTGTTCTCAATTGTGTTCCGGCATTCTTCCACTTCAAGAACTAACACTATTGGGAAGTTATATGTGATGATTTCTAAGGTGGATTCGTAAACAGACTTTGCTTGAAATAGAAAGACATAGTGATTTGAACAAACTGCCTCTCTTCGCCTAATACGATGACCATGCGCCAGTTCCGCATAAAAAGGTCTTGTTCAATGACCCCTAATTCATTTTATCTAGGGGAAGATTCATTTTGTCTCAGGGAACATATTAGGTTCGACCTGGAGAAATAACGAAATAGACGCGTAGATCTGTTGAATTCATAAAATAACTGCCACATACTTTTGAAAAAGAAATTAAAAGAGTATATCTACAGCATATTCGCTGGAATCATGAGTGTACGCTCGGGATAAAAGAATGAGTCCAAAGCTGTGGATAACTAATAGGTTTATTTACAAGTACAGAGTAAACAGGAACAATATACAGCTAATAACTCGATAACTGTCTTACAAGATAACTAATCGATTGTGAGATACAACAAAACAGGGTGCAGCAATTATTAGAGACCCTCAAAATACTTGAATGAAATACCCTTAATTTCTTGAGTAACATAGACAAAAATTCTTGAGTGAAAAGGAAATATTCTTGGGTTCTGAAGGCCGTCCGAGTTAAAAACTGAAGCACATTTTTTACAGATCGACACTTTAAACACAAAACAATACACAAAAAAATCATATATAACTACAATATCAACGATTTAATAATTATAATTAATAGCCAAATGTAATTAAATTTAGCTCCCTAAGATATACAAAATTTCACTTCTGACTTTCATAATTGTATGCTGTCAGCGGTTCCAAGTTCGTCAAGCTGAGATTTGTTCTGCGGTCAGTTAAAACACAGGAAAATTTGGAGAAGAACCTTTCACAGTTTACGTATGGAACTGGAACCCACAGTGCTCCTAGTGTACCGTCAACGAAATATTGATGGTCCTCACGCATTGCTTGAAGAGCGTCTTCCATCAAGATATATGGATTGTTCTTCAGAGTTTCTTCAGTTCCTGTAAGCATGTTCCCCTTCTTCGCTATAAATGTCCTTCAATGTCGGTATTTTGGTGAATAGTCTTCAGTTTTTCTCCTGTTACTGCCTGTGAGATCACGTTCTGTCTATAGAAAAGATCAGCAACAGGCTCCAGAAACGTGCGAGCAGGACACCCCTCATAAGCGATTCTAGCTTCATGTGCATGTTACTCGCTGCTTTCTTTATTTTCTCCTTTGTCATGCTCCTCAGATTGCTTTCCAGGATATTCAACTTCTCCTCCACTCTGTTGTTGAAGGATCCACTCGCATGCACTTGTAGATGCTTCTTCAAATTACTCAGCTTTGGGTAAACCTCTGCGGCAATTGGTTTGGAATTTGTTTCCAACCTCTCCAACATTGACTTTAGTAGTGGTGCTTTTGACTTTACTAAAAGAGCGTGAACATGAATCACCTGCATCTCATCATCTCTAAGATTGTAGATGCGTAAGGATGCACCTCTGAAGGACTCCTTACCAACATTGGAGCCAAGAAACTCAACAAAGATGTCCCAGTTGTCTGCCAGCCACTCAACTGCTTCCAACCAGGAATTCCACCGTGTATGAATTCCAACGTACAGGAATTCCACCAAAACCAGGAATTCCACCGTATTTTTTTTTTCTCGCGAAAAAAGCAATAAACGGATAAAATGGCTTAAATTTAAGATTTTTTTCGGCAGATACTCTTAAAATTCTCGAGTAAAAGTAAAAATTCGTTCATGTAGGCAGATTTGCAAAAATTCGCGAGTAGTTCGCGAGTCAAAACACAAGTAAATATGTTTCATTTGACTTAAAAACATGTTTCCCATCATTATTTGAATTTTTTAATTTTTCGCGTATTTCGCGAGTCGCGAATTTTAAGGGTCTCTAGCAATTATATGCACAACTAATTTCCGAAAACAACTGATACTATTGTCAAAACATTGAAATACTTTCACAAAACAGCCGCTACTATTCTCAAAACATTGATGTAAGTCGCAGATCAATGTAGCATGTATAACGTCAACTATTGTCCGACTGAGTAATAACTCATTTTATGTACTCTCTGTAGAAACTCCTAAAAGTATCTCGTATCTCATAGGATATTCGTTATTTCGAGGTGTTCCTGAAAGCCTTCGAAAATTCAACAAATATCGCCAAATTGCCGATAAATCGCCATATCTGGCAAGCCCCTCCGCACTTCATTATATGCAAACATAGATTCACGTCGTAGGAAAGATTGCTTATATGAGTGTTTCTTCCGTCAGGCTTTCAAAAGAGACTCTTCAGTGAGGGCATTTCACAATTTCGTAACAGTGTTTAATGTCTAGTTGAGAGAAAAACTACGAATATTTTAACTTTATATCTGGATTACTAGTTACAAACAAGCATAGTGTATACTATATATTGCATGATAAATGTTTTTCATAAAATTGTTAGAAAAAAGAAGTTACATTTTGCTGTTTTATGATGCATTCCTATTTTCATGTGATGTGATTAAGGCAATATATTTCAAATGATTTGGCGTTTTTCTATTTTTCAGCTTTCTTCAAAATGTTTACCTGAAAACCTTATCAATTGTTGCCGAGTGTGATGCATACAATCATTACTGAATCTAAAAGACTTGCCGCTATACAAATTTAACGTTTCAACCAAATTTCTCTTACCACATAAAACACTCGCTGCTTAAACTTTAACTATCATGGTAATATTTAACCAAATTAAATATTCAAAATGTTTCAATCTTTTATTGATGAACTACACCAGTATTGGAATGAGAATATCGTACAGAACAGAGCACCAGGCACGAAACACCTTTAATCTCCAATCCCATTATGTGGTTCTTATCATCAAACTGTGACATTAATTGATTGACCCGTGGTTGGAGGTTCGAGGTTTTTATTTACTTCTTTTTATTATTTGACCTAGCTCCTAGTGTAGCAGTTTGTTGCACATTTAGAATTTAAGCAGTTTGAGGGGTTGATGCAGATCTAAGGGTTATCTGCCAATTTGGCAGTTTAGGGTTTAGAATATTTTTGTAAGAAAACATTGATCACGATTTTTACTAGCTTTTTAATTTAGGCTCTCGCGATTTTTATTTTGAAGTATTTTCTAATCACCGAGTTTCTTAAATATCTAGGGCCTTTCCTGATACACCTAAGGATTTTATTTTGTCTTGTTTCTAAGGAGTCTATGGTAGTTTTACAGGCATATCCCCATATGGGTGCTGCATACAGCATTCCCGGGCGGATGACCGATTTGTAGATTAGTAGATTATTTTGATAACTAAGATTTACGTTTCCTATCATTGGGTATAGAGCTCCGGTGGCCATATGCGCTTTTTTGATTATATGTTACGTGCAATTTCCAGGTTATGTGGGAGTCTATCGTTACACCTAGGTATTTGGTTGATTTTTGCGCACGTAGTGTATGGTTGTTTATATACAAAGGCGGCGGGGTTTATGCTTCCTAGAGAAGTAGATCCAATGACATTTATTGGGGTTCAGTTTTATTCGCCATTTTTCCAGCCATGTTTGGAGTATGTCTAAGTGTTGTTGTAGCTGTCTGTGCAGTACTGAGAGGTAAGTGTGTTTTGCAAGTATCGCACTGTCGTCTGCATAGAGTGCAAGCTCGGTGTTTGGAGTCCTGGGGATATCATTCAGGTATATGTTAAAAAGTGTCGGACCCAGGATGGATCCTTGCGGTACACTGCTTCTTATGAGCTTGGGTGTAGATAAGCTATCTTTAATTGTAACTTGAAAGTGTCTGTTATTTAAGTATGAGATTAAAAGTTTGACTAGTGCGTCAGGGACTTTTAGAGTGATCAATTTCTATGCTAATCCACAGTGCCACAATTTATGAAAAACTTTTTGTATATCCAGGAAAATTGCAGCTGTAGGTGTCTTACTATTAAATCCAGAAGATATGTACTCTACTACTCTCAGCAATTGATGACTGGTGGAGTGTTTTGGCCGAAATCCAAACTGCTCCGGAATGATAATGTCATTCTCACTAAGGTGCGTGTTAAGTCTCTTAAGTATTATTTTCTCAGTAATTTTATTAAGTGTAGGTAGCAAACTAATTGGTCTGTAGTTGGCTGGAATTGTGACATCCTCACCTGGTTTATGGAAAGGTATAATTATCGCTTCCTTGCATTCTTTGGGGAAATAATTTAGTTTTAGTATTTTATTTATTAGGATGGTCAAGTAAAATATTATATTTAGTGGTAGGTGTTTCACCGCGAAATTCCTGATATTGTCGTGCCCTGGGCTTTTACGGTTTTTGATAATTTCTATTATCTCATGCGGAGTGGCTGGGTTAATCTCAGCCGTGTCTGAGGAGTTCCTGAATATGTTTAGTGTTTGCCTGACCATTCTTAGGGTGTCCTGACACATTAGATCGTGGTTTGGTTCAAATTGCTTTTCGTAATGCCTAGCAAGCGCCTCGGCTTTTTCTTCATCTGTGTACGCGATTTTAGCGCCATCTCTTAGTGGCGGAAGTTTAATTTGAGGTTTTCTGAGTCTTTTAGTGAATTGCCAGAGCGATACGTCTTTCGGACTAAGGGATTCGATTAACTCCTTATACTGTTGTTGCTTTTCTGAGACAATTTTTTCCCTGACTTTCCACGTGAGTCTGTTAAGCTCCCTTTTGAGGGTAGGGTCTCTGTTAGCCTGCCATGTCTTGCGCATCCTTTTCCTTTGCTTGACTAAGTGTTTGACATGTTGGGAAAGTGTGGGCATTTTTGGAGACTCACGATGTGTTGTGGCAGAGGCAATAGCTCTCTTGATTTCTGTTGTGAGTGTGTGCGTGGCAGAGTCAATACCCGCCGTGCTCATAATGTTGGGTATTGCTAAGTGCGGCTCAAAAAGTGCTCTTTTGAAAACGTTCCAGTTCACTCTCTCTTGTCCCAGAGAGGCTGGAAGGAGTGTGTTCAGATCGAATGTCACTAATACCGGTAGATGATCCGAGTCGAATTCATCCAGGGTATCGATAGTGTGAGCGTATCTTATGTTTCTTGTTAGGACAAAGTCTATGAATGAGCCGTTGGCACCTGCGAAGCAGGTTGGTCTTGACGGTGCAATGATGTTGGTGTTTGTTGTGTTCAGTAATCTGTCTATCTGTGTACCGCGTATGTTGGCTCTCCTGCTGCCCCACGCTCGGTGATGTGCATTGAAGTCGCCCGCGAGTATAGTGTTTGGGTATCGCGAGAAAAGCAGTTCCAGTTGCGCAGCTACATCTGTACCTGACAGGATTTTTACATATAATGAAGCCAGGATAAATGGGTTTACATTATTTATTTTAATTTTTATGCTAGTATTTTCTATACCTTGAAGATTTATGTTGTTTATTTCCTCGTGGGGAATATTATTTTTAATATATATTGCAGTTCCTCCATTTGGATTTCTAGCAGTTGTATTTGAGCTAAGGTTATGATACCTATTATAGTTTGCTATATTTAGTTTTTTGTTTTCTCTAACTTTAGTTTCCTGAATTAGCAGGGCATCTACATCATTTTCATTTACGTAGCTCCTAAGTTCATTTATTCTTGGAGATATGCCGTTCGCATTCCAAAATATTATTTTAAAGGATTCTTTTTGTGACCTAGCCATGACGGGCTTGATTCTCACTGTTAGATTTAATGTCCGCGATTATTTTAAGGGCCTCAAAAACCATTAACATTGGATAGCTCTTTTTTGTATTAGCTCTGAGGACTGTATCAACAGTTGTTTTAGTTTATCTAGGTCGAACATACAGAAAAACCCTCTGATGATGTCTTCCATCTTTTCATCATTTGATTTTCTAGTAGGTTCAGTCTCAGCTTCCATATCCTCAGCCTCAACCGCGGTTTGATCATTTTTTTGAGTATCCTTTTGGACCTCGGTAGTTTTTTGTCTTTTTCGACTGTTTTTGTACCAGCTGGGTTTGCGCGAGCTCATCCTCTCTGACTCGTTTAGATTTTGCTTCACGCGTTTTGGTTCCCTCTTTAGATTTAGCATATTGACTTGCAATTTCAGCTTCTAGTTGCTCTCGTCTTGCCTTTCTGGCTTTTTCGGCTTCCCTCCTCTCTTTTATGGCTATAGTAGCCAGTTTTATTTCCTCCGGAGTCAACTCTCTGGGAGACGATGGTTTGGGGACCTGTTCTTGCACCGATCTGGTAGGTACTGAAGGTTGGTATCTGTTTACCTGTGGCACTATGTGTGAGGAGCCCTGAGGGGGTACATGGAGGTTTAGTCCGAGGACCCTTTGCCTCCAAGGGGGTATCTGATTTGGGGGGGGAGGGGGGCATACCCCGATGCCTTTCCTCTGTTCCAGGGGTTCTTCGGGCATTGCCTGAAGTTCGTCGTGTGATCTCCATTGCAATTTGCATACGTTGCATTCTCCGACTTAGGTCTCTGGCAGTCCCGTGTGAAATGTTCTTCAGCACACTTAAGGCACTTGGGTGGCATACTGCAGTTCTCCGAAGAGTGGTTCAACTGCGGGCACCGGTAGCAAATTTTAAGGCCCCGTGCTCTGAAAGCCTCTACCTTCAAAGCCAAGTATCCTAAGTCTGTAGACCCTCTGCCAGTCCTCTGTAGGCCTAGGGCTGACCACACCATTCCTCGTTCGTCGTCGTTGATGAAGCACCTGGCGTTGCCGCCTCTATCTTCTGTGTTGAATGATTACTTGTGGTGTAGATTTGACATTACTTGTATGCACATAAAGTTCGTTGATGAAGAACAACCCCTGATGGGCGGGGCGTCGTCGTAAGAGCTGGCGCCGCTGCGTCGAGGTGATGAGGCACGTTGGGAAGTCCGTATGCAACATGATGAGGCACGTGGGTTCACAATCTTCTGGGTATGTGAGGCACGTGGGAATGAGTTCAATGGCTGAACAGGTGATGAGGGAAATGCTGAACAAGTGATGAGGGAAATCCACACTGAGACTTCTCTGCTAGCCGGCCAAAGTTTAAAAACTTAAATTTGGGGGGTTTGGGATTTGATGACTCTAGTTATCATTTCGACGATTTGGAAAGTTTTCGTCATTGCGTCTTCGTCGCCTTTGAGAATTTTAACTACATCTTTTAAGATACTGCTGAGTTTATTAAAATCAATGTATTGTTCTACCTCTTTGTACAGACTTAGAAACTCTAGAAAAGCATTTGAATTTGCAGATTGAGGGGTTTTGTCTGATACAGGTTGAGTTTGGGCTAAGTGCTCGCCAGTAGTTCCTCCTACCGTTTCGGCACTTGCCGGCTCTTCCTGCACAGGGGAGGTTATCCTAGTGGGTAGGGGGGGAAAGTTGTCCTCGCCAAAGGTGGGTGAAGTTTTAGCAGATTTCTGTAACATTTTTAATTCCTGCGTTTTTTTCCTAAACCAGGGGTTTTGGGGACAGTGCCTAAAATTGGCAGGGTGGGATCCTGAACAGTTGGCGCATTTCGCCGGGGTGTCCCTATTTTTTGTACAGTTTCTCGTGGGATGACCTTCGCCACATTTAAGGCAGCGGGGAGGGAGGGTACACTGATCAGAATGATGGTTCCAAAGTTGACAATTGTAGCACATTTTATGGCCTCTCGCCTTAAAAAGTTGAACTTTAATTTGCATGGAAAACAGGGAATTTACTTCATAAATCCTCGCCCATCCCTCCGTCGGCTCAAGACCGACCAAAAAGATGGGGAGGGGGGGTCCTATCACGCCTATTCCTAAGCTGCGTGATTCTAACAATTTTAAAACCAAGCGCGGCAAGCTCTTTTTTTATTTCCTCAACACTGGTGTTAGTGGGCAAGCCCTTTATTACTACCTTCCTCGGCCTATCCGTTTTGAGGTTTAATGAACTAAAAGGAATCCCCTCACGGGTTAAGTGAGCCTGCACACTCCTGAAGTCCTCAACGGACCCAGGAGTGATCCGGATCACTCTCCCCATGAGAAGACCCTGAACTTTGCACTCTAAAAACTTGTTTAAGTCCTCTATGAGGGCTCCCCAATTAATTGTGGAGTCCACATAGAAGGACGCGACTTTTTCCTTAGGGGGGAGGGGCGCATCAGTCATTTCGACTTCCTCGTCACTTAATTTGCTAAATTTATTTTTGGTTTGAATATCCTGGGATTTTAGTTTAGAAGTAGAGGGTTTACTACTATCAGAAGTTTTTAACTTTTTGCTTTTTGGTTGGGTGATATACCCTTCAAGAATACTAAACATTTCGTGCTTAAATTTAAGATATAACTCATCCTCAGATTTAGTTTTCCTATCTCTAAGAATATCATATACAAGATTGTAAGATTTCCTATTTGTTAAAGTACTAAGATTAGGGTGGCTGGCTAGCAGATTGGAATCAGAGACTGTACCTGATAATATTGTCCTGATCATCTGGGCTCGGCCGAAGGCTATCCCGTCCTCCTCTAGCTCCTCTCCACCCCTAGACCACACCATAAAATTTATAATAAATTTTATTCATTCTGTCGGTTTAAAAAAAAGTGGTAACAGACATTTTTCTTTTCATAGCAAATTCTCTCGAAACGCTGGTTGATGAATCACTATCAGGTTAGTCAACATTTGGATGTGTGGTCGTATGAAATGAATCATAACCAAAAATAGTTAGATTTATCTCTCTTTGATTCTAAACATTCTAAAAATTGTTAAATTAACGCAAAAAATGCCTAAGAATACATTGGTATAGATTACCGACTTATATACTTATTTAACCGATAGCATATAACTACGGCCTTTTTCGAAAGACATTGGAGTTGCTTTAATACATTTATACTTAAACAATTAAAAATTTGTTATCATACAAAAAATAAAATTAAATATCTGGTATATTTTCGTCTATTCAGAAATAAATTTTCTTTTTACTTTTTAAAATCTGGATGTATTACTTCATTCTGGACGTATCTAGGAGCATTGACAATGCATCGCAAGATTTTATTTTGAAAAACTTGCAATCTCTCAATATGGCTTTTTGCTGCCGCCCCCCATACAGGACAGGCATACAAAAAGCTTGGTACGATGATTTGTTTGTAAATAATCAACTTGTTTTCCAGGGAGATATGGGATTTCCTACCGAGGAGGGGCAGGAGTGCTCTATACGTTTTGCCAGTAGATTCAATTTTACTTGTGATGTGCTCCTTGTAAGTCAAGTGGGCGTCCAAGGTGAAGCCTAGATATTTAGCAGAATGAGAAAATGGGATGGGCTCTTTGAATATTTTTAAAACAAAGTTGCGGTTGACTTCTCGGTAATTAGGCTTAAAAATGACAACTACCTCGTTCGTCGTCGTTGATGAAGTACCTGGCGTTGCCGCCTCTATCTTCTGTGTTGAATGATTACTTGTGGTGTAGATTTGACATTACTTGTATGCACATAAAAGTTCGTTGGTGTAGAACAACCCCTGATGGGCGGGGCGTTGTCGTAAGAGCTGGCGCCACTGTGTCGAGGTGAGTGAGGCACGTTGGAAAGTCCGTATGCATCATCGCTGATGAGGGACGTGGGAGAACTGTTCACAATCTTACGTTCACAATTTGTACGTTCACAATCTGTATCTTCAGGGTATGTGAGGCACGTGGGAAAAAGTCCAAATGCTGAACAGGTGATGAGGGAAATCCACTCTGAGACTTCTCTGCTAGCCGGCCAAAAATAAAAACTTAAATTTGGGGGTTTCAGATTTGATGACTCTAGTTATCATTTCGACGATTTGGAAAGTTTTGGTCATTGCGTCTTCATCGCCTTTGAGAATTTTAACTACATATTTTAGGATACTGCTGATTTTTTTTTGTGTCAACCCAATAACACGACATTTTACAGTTCGTCGTCGTCGTTGATGAAGCACCTGGCGTTGCCGCCTCTATCTTCTGTGGTGAATGATTACTTGTGATGTAGATTTGACATTACTTGTATGCACATAAAAGTTCGTTGGTGCAGAACGTCCCCTGATGGTCGGGTCGTCGTCGTAAGAGCTGGCGCCACTACGTCGAGGTGAGTGAGGCACGTTGGAAAGTCCGTATGCATCATCGCGGATGAGGCACAATGGTAGATAAACCTGCCATTTTATAGTTATATGGTCATTTTAGATCTAAGAATTAGTTACCCTCCGATTTTGTTAAATACCTGTATATCATGATGCGTAAGGGGACAGTAAAACTTCATGCTGTAAACAGAGTGATAACAAGTAACTTCGACATCATCCGCTACTTAGCTAATACAATAAGACGATTTGTTATTTTACACTGCATTAGAACTAGTTTTAGTTCTCGTGAAACGTCCGTCAACGTTTGTCTGTCCCCCTCACTCTCCAAAATTTCTAAAGTAGGTTTTATGTTTTCAATTTCTTGCGAGCCGTCCGTCAAGTCAGCTCGATCGCCCGATGTAAAATTATTAATTTTCTCATAGCCCGATTAAACGAAATTTTACATTATGTAAAATATTCTAAAATATTATTAATGGTAAATAAATCTACCATTTTTAAGTTATATGGTCATTTTAGATCTAAGAATTAGTTACCTTCCGATTTTATTAAATACCTGTATACCATGAACCGTAAGGGGACAATAAAACCTCATGCTGCCAAGCCAAGACGCATGTTTACGGGGTGCCTGTGTCTCAGACACGTAACCCCACATCGAAAATGCAGAAGTGTCCATTAGATATAGCAATATATATGATCTAGCTTATTCACTCAGCTCCGAAGAGGGTTTTCTGTGCGGATGACTTGCTTCATGCATGCTTGTGATGGAGACTCTGTCTTGGAAGGCTGAACCCGTAAGTAGGTATGGAAGGGAAAGGGGGAGGGGCAAAGGCAGGGACCAATCAGAATGATTGGAGCAAATCACAAGTATAAAAATGATATATGTAAGAAAGATTTACTAATTTACAAAATCAAGTTAAATATTAAATGTTAAATATAAGGTACTGTATACAATAAAATTTAAAGATATAAGGAAAAATAATTTACAGAATAATTTACATTTAACAATTTACAGTTACTATCAAAATACTTTCAAGTCGTTCTTGTTGTGAAGAAAAAAGTTTTACACACAAATCTGCAAGATGTTGTGCAGATAAGACAAGTACAGTTATGTACAATACAAAAAGTTAAAGTTACTAAGTTTATACTCATGAACGTGGACGAGAGTACCGTAAATACGCTACGCGAGTGGCAAATGCTAGCCATACTATTGGCCTGTGGCAAGGCCGTGAAAGAAGAGTGGAAAAACGCCAAGTCCTTGAATCAGAGGGGGTAGTTGAAAAACTAGGAGACACCTGTTTGAGGGACTAGGTAAAGACGTTTTTTCCATTTGGTCTCGTTAGAGCCAAACAGAATGTGACGAGGCCTACGCTTCCACAAGCGGCTAGGGACAGGAAGGCTCCTAATGTTAAAACTTAGAAAAATTTTTGACCACTGAAGATAGGGAATTTTTGAAAATCTGTAGGGGAGATATAGGGAATTTTCTAGACAGAACGGCTTTTCGGCAGTACGATTGGACTTAGCTTTTTTTTCACAATTGGGACAGAACGGCCCCCTTCAGTAGAGGACGGGACTTGTAAAATTTTCAAACTTTCGGACAGAACGGCTCCAGTTGGACTTAGCTTTTTTTTCATAGTTTGGACAGAACGGCTCCCATATATATTTCGGTAGAAGATGAGACTTGTAAAATTTTCAAACTTTCGGACAGAACGGCTCCAGTTGGACTTAGCTTTTTTTCACAATTTGGACAGAACGACTTTTTCATATTTTATATATATTTCAGTAGAGGACGATGCTTGCGATTTTTTCAAACTTTCTAATAAAACGGCTCTTAAGCGTAAAATATAGAATGTCTTTTGTAGAAAGACTGGAATTAGATCTTTTATTTATTTTTTTTTTCCAAGATATTGGGCAGGATATTTTTGGAGCGATTTGACAGTATTTTTCTTTTTTATTATTTGGAAGAGAATGGCTTCCTAACATAAAAAGATAAACACTTAAGATTTACTTAGTGATTATGTCATGATAAATTTAGGCCTATTTTTTAATATAATCTTTTATTTGATATTTTTAGGATTTTTGAAAATATTGATTAAACTTAAAAAATGATACTTTTTCACTGGAATATAGGCCAAGATATTTGATATGCAGTTAATAATATTGTAAATAATTATTTCAACATTATATATGTAATAAAAGAATCAACAGTTTTATTAAACTTATATAAAATATTGACTTTGAATTTTACAAGTATATAAAATTTACAATGTATATTACTTTTTAAATATTTTTAATTATTGATGCTTATCAATTTGTATTTGTTTTGTCATTACACTATAACTGAGTCTAAAATTATTGATCAGCTTGGAATTGGGGGGTAATTCTTATCGGTTTTATCAAAAGAAAATCAGGATAATCTTTTATTAGGCATGGGGCATGTGTAATCAGCTATATATCCAAGGGAAAAGTATTTTGGTAGAGGACTTTCAGAGGGAAGCTCTTTGAAATAAAGTGACTTTCATTTGAAAGGGGTTCCCACATCATCTAAATTACTTTAATGATATAAATTTGTTTCGAAGGCCTTTGCAATATAATAATTAAATTTATTAGAAGCTGTTTTTTATATTGTTATATTATTGTAAAAATTACATACCTGATTCACAAGACACACCTGTATGTAATATGTGATACATCTGTACAAGCATACATCTATATACACTATACGGTACCACAGGACCGGTTTTACTCCTAAAAAAAGAGCTCCTGTAGACAACTGTTAACAACATTAGTAGAGTATCTGAAATTATAGAAAAGTGTAACTCCAGTCATGTCACTAATGCTGTTAACAGAGATACAGGACCGGTTTCGCTCTCATTTGAGCTCATCAGCTGTGGATAACTGAAGTAGACATTTTCTAAAAACTGTCAGTCAAGCTGATTAATTAAGGAAAAAATTATAATACTTCCAGTATAGCAATCAGCATTCAAGTAAGAGGTAGTTTAAATAGCATTCTTTAGCCTCTAGAATAATCTGTTGCACTATAAATTTATTATAAGCTATTTCTCATAGCGTTATATTGTAAGAATTACATACCCGAATCACAAGATGCACCTGTATGTAATATGTGATAGATCTGTACAAGCATACATCTTTATACACTATACGGTACCACAGGACCGGTTTTGCTCCTAAAGAAAGAGCTCCTGTAGATAACTGTTAACAACATTAGTAGAGTATCTGAAATTAGAAAAGTGTAACTCCAGTCATGTCACTAATGCTGTTAACAGAGATACAGGACCGGTTTCGCTCTCATTTGAGCTCATCAGCTGTGGATAACTGAAGTAGACATTTTCTAAAAACTGTCAGTCAAGCTGATTAATTAAGGAAAAAATTATAATACTTCCAGTATAGCAATCAGCATTCAAGTAAGAAGTAGTTTAAATAGCATTCTTTAGCCTCTAGAATAATCTGTTGCACTATAAATTTATTATAAGCTCTCATAGCGTTATATTATAAGAATTACATACCCGAATCACAAGATACACCTGTATGTGTACCTATCAAATTTACTAGTTTACGAATAGTTATGCAGTGGTAAATATAACGCTTGTAACAAGATGAACACCACACGTTTATATTCAGCTACAGATCATTATATATCCACGCATACACAAATGTAATGGTCCTGTAAAATTAAAATCAGAAATTTTTGTGTTAATTTAAACGTAATCATAGAAATGTAATGGTCAGGTCAAATTTACATTACAAAAGAACGTTTAAATATCAGTAAGAATAGAAACACTAGGCTGAATTCAATTTATTAAATTTTACTAGTCATGAATCAAATTTACTAGTTATATATTCACGCAAACACAAATCTAATGGTCAGGTAAAATTAAAACCAGAAATTTCACCAGAACATCATTAATCAAATGCAAATAGAAAGGATTAGTTATGCACGTGCGAAAAATATACGAATCCTCAGATAACGATCGATTGAATCATATATATAATAATCATCAAGAACTTCAAATTAAAGGAAATAATGCTCATTAAAACTTACCACGTGCTAAATATAAGAAGAAATAGTTATGCACATGCTAAATATACGAATCAAATGCAAATAAAAGTTATGCACGTGCTAAATATAGGAAGAAATAGTTATGCACATGCTAAATATACGAATCAAATGCAAATAAAAGTTATGCACGTGCTAAATATCCGAATCAAACGAAAATAGACTGGAATAGTTATGCACGTGCTAAATATACGAATCAAATGCAAATAAAAGATATACACGTGCTAAATATACGAATCAAATGCAAATAAAAAATATACACGTGCTAAATATCCGAATCAAACGAAAATAGAAATGAATAGTTATGCACGTGCTAAATATACGAATCAAATGCAAATAAAAGATATACGAATCCTCAGACAACGATCGATTAAAGGAAACTTAAAGGATTAAACGAAATTAAACGAAATAATGATCATTAAAACTTACCACGTGCTCAGATTTTCTGTAACACACCAACACCAACACTACACAAGCAAAACACAATACTGAATATTTTCCCTCAGGATGTCCCTATTCCTCAAATTCCCTACAGCATCAGCGCCACCTAGTGGTTTCGGAATTTAACATTACGGAGCCTTTCTGTCCGTAGCTGCTTTTTACGCTTCCTAAGATAGGAAGGCGCGGTCGGTTCATAGACCTGATCGACGTCTCTCATACAGGGCCTACTGGAGTTTTTCTTGTAAAAATTTTGAGTGAAAAGCCCAATGCACTCTGTAATGCCAAAGATTTTAAATAAGTTACATGATACTATGATTTGATAGTAATCCATTTTATCACTTTCAACTTCTACTGCATTTTAAATGTTCATGACATATATATCTTCTCATGGGCTCCCAATGCAAATACATTTACTTTTGAATTTTCCAAAATAATTACCCTTTGACTCTAGACTACAACTTTAATAAATTGTTAAAAATATTCAAAATGTCTATGGAATCGAATTTAATTAAACAACTACGATGACGAAAATTTCGGGAAACTAATCGGTTTCCAGGATCAGGTGGGCGTGACCAACTCATTCAGACACGCCCATACACTTTAAATATTACTTCTAACCCTAGTTTTACAACAATTTATTTTGTGACGAATTTTAATTACACCAAGGAGAAATGCGTTTCCATAGCTACTAAAGTTCCTTTAGACTCGCTATATTACAGCGCAATGGTATAACGACCTTTTCGATATAATTACCTGTTATAAAAGTCCGGATCAATTTTCCATAAAACAATGTTATTTTTTAATCGTTACAGCGCTCACTACACCGCTATTTTTTCGTTATTTCAGCACCCCATTTTACATATCAATTGCTGAAATTTGATCAAATCTTTACGGATATGAGTAAAGATTTTACAACTGCAAATTTGGAAATTTCAGAGAATTGTACCTTTGAGTAAGAAGGTTGTAGAAACTACCGTGTGTATATAAATTTTAGGGTAAAAAATTTACGAGTAACATACTGATACACTAAAACTGCAAGAATGACAATGAGCATTTCCGAAGAATGGTTATAAGGCTTTGACAAAAAATGTCATATAGAAACAGAAAAATTGCTCTTATGATAAATTGCACTGTGCAACCTGTTATTAATGGACTGAAATCTATCGCACCATATGTGACGCCAGTTCCACTCATTATCTTAAGCCAGCCTATGGCTGACGCAACTGCAACTTTGACTTTAACAGTACCAGTCAGATATCGTCTGCCTGTGTTATTTCCATGGCTAGCACATGTAATATGGTTGATATTTAATAAGCAATTTAGCTGTTAGGTGGTTCTTTCAAAAAATCGTACCAATCATTCAATCAAGTAGTCCAAAATGTTTTAATTTTCTCGATATCAAGAAAAAAAAGAAGAAAAAGTAACCATCTATTCGTCATTCACAGCCATCGCTTCAACTGGGGTCAAGAAGATGGCCACTGTTGCGTCAGTCTGTATAGATGGACTTATGTGAGGCTCCTAAATATACAGGCTAGCGCAATCACTCAAGGTTCTTTAATATAAGGAGGCACACTCAGCCCGGCAAACAATGAAAAAGTTATCAGTTTGACGAAATACGAATTAAGAATCGTCATTCGTGATGTCACTGTCCAGCGTAGAGCTCCTCTACTACAGGCTGACTCATCAAGCATATTGAAGCCCACCATAGCTGGAAGAGCAACCATTAGCATTAGCTCTATTCGCATTTTCACTTTAGGAAGTATTATTGAAATAATTATGGGTGGTTGTTCTGTACAGAACTGCTCTAGTCATTCTAGAAAGGGTTTTAGGCTATTTTGCTTTCCTAGAAACGGAGAAAGAAGAAAACAATAGCTAATAAATAGTCGGCACGATAATCGGATAGCCGGTACTGGAGCATACTTGTGCGAGGTTAGTCCTACAATATTCTAATTGAAACTTATTTTTTTATATAAAGTATTTATTTTAAACACTTATTTTATAATTTCTGTAACTGTAGTATGGATTATTAATGATTTTTAGTTGCTATAGTCTTATCTTAGTACACTTTTTTTGTAATGGAAACATCACCTTGAATGCATTATACTGTCTTCAAAACCTAGAAGTAAATAGCTTCAAATTATACATATATATATTAAAGATTTATTCCTGTTACACCAATATCTTCCAAGTTTTATACACTTTGTTGTATTTTAGATCATAATGAATCACAGAATTGGTGAATTCTACTATCAACAAACTGTCGCCAAGTGGAAAACTTGCCATGTTATAGTAATTAAATTGGCACTCGTGTACAAATTGAAATTGGCACTCGTGTACAAATTGAAATTGGCACTCGAGTATACTCAATTTAAAATTCTCTACATTTTGAATAAATTTTTCAAAATAGTTTTACTTTAATGAAGTTTTTTTAATAACATGTGTGAATGTTTGCCTCACATATTTGAAAGTTTGCTAACTACTTTGTATTTCAAGAGGAAAATACTAATAATAACCTACTAAGCTCGGCTTTATTTTCATAAAATGATTTTCAAACAATAGTTGATCATTAAGTAGCTATTATGATAAACGTATTCCGATTTATTTAGCATTCTAGCTTATGTTTGCATAATTACTATAACATGGCAAGTTTTCCACTTGGCGACAGTTTGTTGATAGTAGGATTCCCCAATTCTGTGATTCATTATGCTCTAAAAATACAAGAAAGTGTATAAAACTTGAAAGATATTGGTGTAACAGCAATATATCTTTAATATATATATATATATAGCTTCAAATTATATATATATATATAATTTGAAGCTATTTTCTTCTAGGTTTGGAAGAGAGTATAATGCATTCAAGGGGATGTTTAGATTACAAACCAAGTGTACTAAGATAAGATTATAGCAACTAAAAATCATTAATAATCCATACTACAGTTACAGAAATTATAAAATAAGTGTTTAAAATAAAAAATTTATATGAAAAAAGAAGTGTCAATTTGAATATTGTAGAACTTACCTCGCATAAGTATGCTCCATTACCGGGTATCCAATTATTTATTATCCATTGTTTTCGTCTTTCTTTGTTTCTAGAAAAACGAAATAGCCTAAAACCCTTTTTAGAATGATTAGAGCAGTTTGGTGCCCCATAAATATTTTAATAATACTTCCTAAAGTGAAAATACGAATAGAGCTAATGCTAATGGATTGCTCTTCCAGCTACGGTGGGCTTCAATATGCTTGATGAGTCAGCTCGTATATAGAGGAGCCTTAGTCCAGCGTATACTTTAAGAGGTGTTGCTAAATCGCACGCATTATTGCAGTTAAAAATAGTTTGTTAATTTTGCAGTGGCAATATCCAAGCTTACAAAATTTGCGTAAAGACTTTAAATTGTTCTATGCACACCAGATCCAGTGGCGCCCAAGAAAATTTACTAGCGTCAATGGAATAAGATGAGAGTTGCAGTTAACAAATCCAATCCCTCTTGAGAGCCCGAGAACACTATGCGCGCTTTCTTAATTCCCATATCGTCATATGCGCAGAGTAAGGTAAACGTAATTAAGTCAGTCATCCCCTGGGATAAAATCCCCTGGGAATCTCACCATTCTTACTCCAATTGGTCCAATCAGTTGCAGTTTGTCTGTGCTATTTCAAAGGTGAGGGCATATTACATGACTGATATTTTGTACACAATTTCGGTTTGAAATGTTGCTTCTGTTGCCATAAATTGTACCAATCATTCTTTGAATTATTATTTGAAATCACACAGAATTGACACTTTTGAATCGGCTTTCGTTTTCATTTGGTAACTGTATGTATTTTTAAAACCGGTGTAGAAAAATGCGAAAAAACTTTAATATCTCGAGAACAGCTAGATGTCTAATTGGGTTGGTCTTATTCTTTTCATTGTCAAAAGTTACGTTTCAAACAAGTGTTGGGGGGGGGGGGGGGAAACCTACTGCATTTATGATATACTAAAAGACAAAGAACATTCTGAATCATTCTAAGTTCTCAAATTTCTTACTGAAGGTTCTTAAAACCTAAATGTCATCTGAAATACTCTAAATTATCTGAAATTTGCAAAAGTTCTAAAACTTCTAAAGTTCCTCTGACCTGAAAACATTCTAAAAATAAACTGATTTCTTAAATAAACAGAAAGTGGACCTATTGACCAGTTTCCCTACGTGTACAAATATGTACTCTTGTAAAATATAAGAACTGACACTTTACCTAAAAATAAAAACATTAAAAGTAAAAGAAAGAGAGAACACAGAATTTAGGTTTTCAAAATCTAACGTTTATTAAAATTTTAAACTTCACTTTTAAAATAATTTTCAAAATATTTTACATCTCATTAACTAACAAATCCAATAAACAACTTAAATAAATAAATAGAATGGAATGGCCGGTCGTATAGTGGTAAAAAAAAAACGTTAGAATATTAAATTTTAAAGTTAACAATATTAAACTTATTCAATTATTTATCTAAACTAAAATTTGGGATAAAAGAACATCAGTAAGCCAAAAGGGAATTTAGAACAAAATTTAAAAGATAACCACAGGTTCAGGTGACCTAAAATATATAAGTCTAAAGGGGTCTTATTCTACTAACACAATTAAACTGAAAACAATTGGAATATAAACATATTTTAACTATTGAGAGATATAATTAGCAAAGGTTTCACCAAATGCTCCAAGGAACTGCAAGGATCAGCAGGAAGGAACTTCACAGGGAAAAGTCACCAAAGATCCCAAGGAACACCTCTTGAAACGCAGAACACAGCAAAGGAGAATTATGTCCATCTCTAGAGAGGAAAATCCTTAACCGGATCCCTTTTCCAAGGGGATATTCCCAAACAGGATGTTTAGTAACGATGGAATTAAACAATTTCTTCCAAACAGTTGTAGCTGACTTTTGGCATCAGAACAGAATACAGACCATATGTCCGTCTTAAATTTTCGGAAATGTGCATTCCATCCATCATAGATAGAGCTACTCTGCTTGACAAGATAAACAAAATTCTTAATTGGCGGGTAAAGACTCCTCGGCCGACATCGCAAACAGCTGGGAACACGGTGGATTGCTAATTAAATGACTGAAGAGACAAGAAACCAAAACATCCTGTCTTTATAGACATAACAATTCTCAGCCATCAGACGCAACATTTTCAACAGCTCTTGAATGTTTAGATTAAAACTCGAATAATAAATAAACAGAGCACAATTACTGGGCCGGGAATAAAAAAAAAGAACTTTCGTTCCTCAGAGCGCTCGCCGGATTCGAACTACGGCTCGCGCCGAAGCGCTGAAAACAACAACTTTAACAGATCACATCTTGGGTTCCAATCAATAAACAGAAGAGAAAAGAGCAAAGAGAGCAAAGAGATCGAAAAAGTGCGCGATTTGCTTATATACTGCGAAACATCGCTGCCACAGATTGTAAACAAAATTATCGATGAACGATAAAATAATTAATGACAGACGATTTTAATATTACGGTCAACCAATTAAAAACTCGAAATTTTAAAGAAGAGAAATGGAATTTTAGAGCAGACGAAAATTAAAAAGAAATGAAGTGAAACGATTTGGAAAATACGAATTCGGCAATAATTTAAATATGGACGATTCTGAAATATTTAAATAGCTGAAAATAGAATAAAACTGTAAAATTGCGATGAATTAACCAATTTTTAACCGAGGGTAATAAATTTGGAATTAAATTAAAGGGAATAAAAAGGGCAATAAATGGAATCACAAATTAGCCAATTTAAATAAATTTAAATTGCTAAAACCTAAAAAGAACGAACTTTCGCCGTTTTTAACACAAAACCTATGGAATACAATATATTTGAACAGAAGAATATCAAAACCTAAACAATTGGAAAATGGATAACTAAAAGAGAATGGCTATGTAAATAAGACCCCTGAACACATTTAAACTAAAAACAAAATACCTAAAATATTAAATATCCAAAAGTATAACCCAACACAAGCACTCAATGGTTGAATTTGAGTATACGTACTCTTTTATTTCAGGTTTTAAAGATTTTTGCGGACCATTTCCCAAAAAAAGGCAGGTTCTTTTATCAAGAATTGTATCACAATCTAATCAGCACCAGGGTCACACACCAGCAACTTAACTATAAAATTACATGAAATTCGGTCAATTTTTGTTTCAGTCAGAGTGGATACATACATTCCACAAACAGGCAGACAAGCATACACAGAGACACAAGCACAGACGAAACGATAAAAATAGTTTTTTTCGTTTCTGTAGATCACAAAACGTGCATATTCGTCGGAAACTCGATTTTCGATTTCCCATTCCGCAAAATAAGTCAAGATCTGTTTTTCCGAATCGCAACAAAAACTATTCAGCACCAGGGTCACACCCAAGTGACTTACCAAATTCTATGAAATTCGGTCCACTAGGTTTAGAATTGGAGTGGATACATACATTGCACAGACAGCAGACACACACACACACAGACGTTACGATAAAAATGGTTTTATCGTGTTCTGGAGGCCCCAAAACGCGTAGATTCGTCGAAAACTCCAGATGCGATTTTCGATATGATTCCAAAACTTTCCCTACTTTGCCATGTGTTGTAAGGAAGGTATAAAATTATATAATACATAAATAAAGTCAGAAAAATTATCTTTCTATAGTATTATGAATGATGATCATAAAGCTTTGAGGTCAGATTTTAGCCAACTTTAAATCTTAACCAAATTCTATGAATTCGGTCCACAAGTTTTTGAATTGGAGTAGATACATACATTGCACAGACAGCAGACACACACAGACAGACACACACACACACACACACAGAGATGTTACTATAAAAATGGTTTTATCGTGTTCTAGAGGCCTTAAAACAATACATCGAAAGATGCATCGAAAACTCGAGATGCGATTTTCGACAAGACTCCAAATCTTTCCCTACTTTACCATATGTTGCAAGGAAAGTAGAAAATTGTGTAATACATAAATAAAGTCAGAAAAATTAATTTTCTATAGTATTATGAATGATGTTTACAAAGTTTTGAAGTAAAATTTCAGCCAATTTTAAATATTATCTTAAAATGTCGACAGAAACAAAATAATTTTCCATGTTAAATATATTTCATAAACTGCCCAATTGGGTTGTTGGTTCCACTGAAAAAAGTCTGATTTGAGCAGCATATGACTTTCCCTGTAGACTTATATCCACGTTCTCTTTATTTTAATTAAATGTAATTCACTTTTAATTCAATTTTTGTTCTCATTTGGTACCTGGACTTATTTTCAAAGGTAGCGCAGAGAAAATACGAAACAACTAAAATACCACGAGAACGGCTAGTCCTGGTGTAATGGAGTTGGTCTTATTCTTTTTTTTCGATAAAAATTACGTATGAAACACGCATTTAATAGATATATTTGAGTATACGTAGAGTTTTTTATTTTAGATTTTGACGACTTTTGCGGGCAATTTTGCAAAAAAATGCAGGTTGTTCTTTTCTGATTCGTACCAAAATCCAATCAGCAACAGAGAATCCCACAAGTAACTAATCTACCAAATTTTGTGAAATTCAGTCCATTAGTTTTTCAGCTACAGTGGATAAAGGCAAATTTTTCTGGCCATTTCGCAAAAAAAGGCGGGTTCTGTCTTTACGAATCCTACCAAAAACCTAATCGGCACCCGGGTGTCACTCAAGTGACTTATCTACCAAATTTTATGAAATTCGGTCCATTGGTGTTTTAGTTAGAGTGGATACATACATTGCACAGACAGACAGACACACACACACATACAGATACATACACAGACACACACACACATACAGATACATACACAGACACACACACAGAAGTCATGCTAAAAATAGCTTTTCGTATTCTAGAGGTCTCGAAACGTGTAGATTTGTCGAAAACTCGAGTTGTGATTTTCGATATGATTCCAACACTTTCGCTATACATTACCGTATATTGCAAGGAAAGTAAAAATATATATAATCCTAATTTTCATTCCTATTTGTTAAGTTATAGTAATCAACTAGTAATCAACTTATAAAGTAATCAACTTATAAACTAATCAACATATAATCAACTTATAAACTAATCAACATATAATCAACTTATAAAGTTATAAACTTATAATTGCGTTATCAGTTGAAGGCTCATTGCGACCGAAAACAAATATTTTTCATCTGTTTAGCCACGAAGAACCAACGATTTTAGTTCCGTTAAAAAAAAAAAGAACAACAATACATATGTAATTACTGGGTAAAAGAATTCTTATCCAAAGTAATGTTCAAAACATTCTTTCTTCTCATTAGACGTTCGGAATTTAACAGTTAAACTGTTAGCAATACGCCAAGTGAAAACTCTCAAGACCTAATTGCCAGTAAGGCCTTGGCATGTTTTCCAATTAAGGCGAGAAATGACAACCTATTTGTATCTATATAAAGATTCACACATGCTAATGTATAGGAAATTTATTAGAAAATTGCCGAAAATCGCAACGCGAGTTTTCGACGGATCTACGCGTATTGGGACCTCTAGAACACGAAAAAACAGCGTGACGTCTATGTGAGTATGTGTGACTCTGAGTGTGTCTGTCTGTGCAGATTTTGTATCCACTCTAACATTAAAACTATTAGACCGAATTTCATAAAATTTGTAATTAAGTCCTTTGTGGGTGACCCTGCTACTGATTAGATTTTGATACGATTCGGTATAAAAAAAAAAACCTGCCTTTTTCTGCGAAATGGCCGCAAAAATCTCATGTATGCACTCTAGCTAGAAAACTAATTGACCAAATTTTACAAAATTTGATAGATAAGTCTCTTGTATGTTATCCTGGTGCTGATTAGATTTTGGTAAGATTCGAGAAAAAGAACCTGCCTTTTTTGCTAAATGGCCCACTAAAATCGTATGTATCCAGTCTACCTGACAAACCAAGTAACCAAATTACACAAAATTTGGTTGATAATATACTTTTGGAATGCTGTGGTGCTGGTTAGATTTTGGCATGATTTTGAAAAAAAAAAAGAATCTGAGTTTTTTTTTTTTTTTTTTTTTTTTTTTTGCAAAATGGCTCGCAAATCTCAAATATCCGATCTGAAATAAAATACCACAGATGTCCAAATGTAGCAATTAAATGCTTGCTTTATATTTGAAGATAAAAGGAATGATATCCATACCATTTCTCTAAAATGGACCAATCTCCCGATACTTAAATTTTTAATTTTGAGGAAATGAAGATGGTTTCCCCTGTAGTTATAAATCTATTAAATAAAATTTCTTAAAATTGAACTGTTAAGTCCTCTGATAGTTATCTTGAGGCTGATTAGATTTTGATATAATTCCAAAAAGCATAAAAGATTTTTTTTTCTCTTTGGCTAGCAAAAATAGAGAAAATCTAAAATAAATGACAAAAATTATTATTTTTTTTTAATATAAAATAGCCGGGCACTTGACTCTCATCATTCGCCTATACATCGGCCAGAACGTGAACTATTTAGCCGCCCTAGGACGTTGCCCCAGGCACACCATAGGGGGCGGAACACACTACGCCCAACAACACAACATCCATGCCTTACGAGGGACTCGAACCCGCAAGGCTGCGGTATAGTCTTGATTTTAACGTCCCGAATAACATTGTCACTCTTATTCTTACAAATCCACAAAGCCGACTATAATGTTCTTACTAACGGATCAAAGATGGTTAACCAAGTAGATTTAGTCTGTTGCATATTTGAAAGAGAGGATCTGGTTGCCTCTCAAGGGTTTAAGTTTGACTCTCACAATTCAGTCTTTCAAGCTTTACCCCATGGGTAAAACGATTGACTAGGCGACAAGCGACAATAAACGTATCAACATTCAATCTGACAGCCTTTCATTCATGAGTGAAAACCCATGAAAGACCATTGAAAGACTATTGAGGGTAGCGAGGCTGCAGACAAGTTCGGTAAGCTCGCGGCCTCAACTGCAGAGAAACTAAACATTGCTGTTCCGTATTCTTTTATTTCTAGGGGGGTTTTATCGTTTTTTTTTATAAAGAGGGGACTCCTCCTTTCCGGGGCTCCTCAGTCGGTGGTAATAGGGCCAGGAAATTCTTACTATAATGTTATTAGTGAGTTAGAAGCTATAATGTTCTTGCTGACGAAACAAACATTGAGAGTGCGGACTACTGAGTGCAGATTTTATTCACAGCAAAATTACAGTTGTCAATCTTTCGTTGATAGTCACAGTTCATGAGTTCCTGATAGTTACTAAATGGCTGCCAATTTCGATTCCAAAGTATCCTCCCCACTGTCGACCGAGGAAAATGTTGTTTAATACTTACAACCCGGACACTCGCATGTGGAAATCACGAAAAATCGGCTGAAATATATATTTCATCATTTTCCGTTACTACTCGTTGTCTTCCTGAGCCAGCTGGACGATAAAAAAGATCCGTTGATTGCAGTCGACTTTTCAGCCGCAGAAAAAAAATTCTAGAAGAATGCCGGTTGTACGGAAAAGGACGACGGTATTCTCTCTCTGGCCATCGAAACGACTGCTTATGTCCTGGGACGAGTCGGGCAGTCTGGGTTTTCGACAGTATTTTCTCACTGTTTCACTAGGAGATCTGTTGCATTCACCGTAAATCAAAATCCTATCACACAGTTTGGTATTACTTAAAAGCGCCATAATTCAAACTGTAGTTAGGATAGGATGCAGAGTCACTTGCAAGCTTAAATACAAGTTATTATTTGACTCAATAGTGACACGTTAGCGCTGCAGATCTATCTGCATAAAATGCATTTGAATAAAAGGCAAAGCAGTTTTAAAGACTATTTGCAACCGAATTTTAATTAGGATGGCACATGTTTCCCAGGGAAAACTTTAATTGATAATAACTATGTCAAATTGGATAGTATTACACCCAAATATTGTTCAGTTACAGCAAACACGGTATGGGTAACATTTTTTAAATTTAACTTTTTTCGGTAGAGGGGCTGTGTAGAAAGTTCATTTTCTTGACTTTCCGCAAAAATATAGTACAGCATTTAAATTACTATTTTATGACTGCCTTATTTAAAGCATCTTTGCAATTGGAACTAAGGGTCTGCGACCAGCGGTCTAAAAGTTCAAATATTCATCTTCTATGTAACATCCTGTGTGTGTGTCTATGTATATATATATATATATATATATATATATATATACCGGGTGGTCAGAATTAAAACACCTCTACTCTGAGCTCTCTATAGATCGAACTACTCAGTGTAAAAGCTCCAAATTGTTGAACCTTCTATTCAAGACATGGAGAAAGGGATTACGCGAAAAAAAAATTAGTTCCAGAAACACCGATAGGTAAACAACAACAGAACGCTGTACAACAGAAAACATGCTGGAAACACACAAAATACACATTTGTAACACATTTTTTTCGAACGTATCAAACATTCATATCACAAGGACCTTACCAATGCAGGGAATGCTGCGTATAACGTTATCCATTGATTGTTCAACAATAGCGGTAGCAACATCGTCAACAATATCTGAACGAGTCGATTTGCGTCCTCGACCCGGCTGAACTCCAAGATGTCCAGTTTTCTCGAATCGAGCGATCATTCTTCTGAGAGCTTGTAGAAGTAATGGTCCTTTGCGCAAATCCTTAAGTCGACGAAACTCTCGAAGTGCAGCTGCAGCATGTCCTTTGTTTTCATAAAACAGCTTCACAAGCAAAGCGCGTTCTGGCAGTGTGACAGCCATCGCTGATAAGAATGAAAATTTCCCAGTTTTTCCCCCTTTTATGCCCAGAATATAGTATCTGCAAACCAAGGGTTTATGCAAATTTTTGTGCTTACAGTGCGAAATTGCAGTTACAAGGACAGTTTAAGTTTCTTCACTTTTTTATCTTCTTTTTTTTTCATATCAGCAAAAGAAATTAAAAAGTAAAAATTTCATATCGCATGTGTTTTTGTTTTTTTTATTATTCTGTGTCTTTCAGCATATTTTCTGTTGTACAGCGCCACCTATCGGTGTTTCTGGAACTAATTTTTTTTCGCGTAATTCATTTCCCCATGTCTTGAATAGTAGGTTCAACAATTTTGGAGCCTTTACACTGAGTAGTTCTATGTATAGAGCGCTTTGAGTAGGGTGTTTTAATTCTGACCACCCGGTATATATATATATATATATATATATATATATATATATTCAGATATTCAGGGTGTCCAACAGAAGACTCCCTGAATTTAAAATTAAATAACATGAAAACAAAGATCGACAGAAGAATGCAACAAACGGTATGTTTATTGTGAAAACTGTAAAAGGTTTTCACAGAAATTACGAAATAGTAGTTACAAAAGCTGCTAACAGATGGCGCTGTAATCTCAATAAGTAGTGGCTGTAAATAATGCACCGAAGCCCAGAGAAATCAGTTAATAATTTACGGTTATTTGAATTATTTATTTTTATTATTACTTCTTCCTAATATATATATATATATGTGTGTGTGTGTGTGTTTATAAACACTTTCCTTCATTGGTCATTCAAACCTTTTTATTATATATATATATGAGGTTGAAATCACGTATTACATTAAAGAAGGTGTGTTTCTGGTACTGGAATGTCACAGGTTAGAACACTGTGTTACGGCAACAAGGCACAGTTTTAAAAAACAATTTAATGCCTCAAAAGGACCAGATGCGAAAACCATTCACAAACTCTTCGCCAAATTCGAACGGACAGGCAGCGTGGCTGATGTTCTAGTGGGGAATGTTGGACCCAGGCCAACTGCATTTACTCCTGAAAATGTCGCCGCAGTTTCTGGAATTATACAGCAACATCCAAGGAAATCCCTCCGAAGAATTGCAGCAGAGACTGATTTCAAACGTTCCAGCACGCATACAATACTGAGAAACAGTCTACACATGTTTCCATCTAAAATCCAAAGTTGCCAGGTCATACGCGTACCAGCTGTGCGTCAAAGGGCTGACTTTGCGAACCAAATTCTCACAATGATTGATTATGAAGGATTTGATGTTGGCTGCATCTGGCTCACAGATGAAGCATACTTCCACCTGAATGGATATGTGAATAAACAAAACTGGCGATTTTGGGGTTCCGAAAATTCCCATTTGTGTAAAGCGAAACCCCTGCATTCTCCCAAAGTTACTATTTAGGCTGCTATATGCAGCAAAGGCGTTATAGGCTGTTTTTCCTTGTGAGAAACGAAAAGTAGTGAATGTCATGTTGCAATTTTGGAACAATTTGTCGCCACACAGCGTGAACTGGAGGATCGACCAGACACCGAGTGGATCATACAAGATGGGGCCCGACCACATCGCACCGAAGAGGTATTTCGCTTTCTTGATGAATACTTTGGGAATAGAATCATTGCGTTGGATTATACCAAATTTACTGGCGCTGGCATGGATTAGCCTCCATATTCGCCAGATCTGGCTCCTTGTGACTACTTTTTGTGGGGTACAATGAAAGACACTGTCTACCGGAACCATTCCACCACGCTGGACGAGGACATTTTGAAAAGATTGTAACGTGATTGCAAAGCATGAAGACTAGATAGAAGGAGACGACACGCCGTAGTAAAGAATGGCATTTTTTACCTGGCCAAACGATGCACTGCACAATTCTGGTAATCGTACCGCCCTCTGGTGCCCATTGTGCAAACTAAAAACTCTAAATTTTCTTTATTTTTTTTTCAATTGTCATACGCAATTTTAAAATAAATGTTTTCAGTTTGAAAATAATATTTAATTCGTATTCAAAGTAAATAAAAAAAATGCAAACCGTGTTAATTTTATTTTTAATCTTTAAGAATTATAATAAAATTTTAATTCATAGAGATGTAAAGCTTCGTGAAAAAGATATGAATGCACTTACTCATTAATTTTTAAATACCGTCGTATAAATTTCGGGATATGAACGTATTAAAATCTAATATTAGCTTTAATATATTTTTAGATATTATTTTCTTGATTGATATTTTTCCAGCTGTCTATAACTTTTGTCACAAATATAATGAGAATATGCATATAAAATAATATACAGGGTGTCCGAGAAAGTCCTTTAACACCCCCAACAAACGCCCACATTCTACCAACAGCAATTCCTCACAGACATCAAAACTTTCTAGTAAGCTCTCGATATATGTTATACCAATTCGGACCCTATATATATATATATATATATATATATATATATATATATATATATATATATATATATATATATATATATATATATATATATTTGGTAAAATGTTGTGGGCGTTGAAGGACTTTCTCGGACACTGTATGTTAGGCACAAAAAATAATTTGTAATAATTACACATTTACAATTTATTTTATGTGATCTAATAACTCAGTTTAAAATGTATTTATAAAGGATAGCACTTTGCAATTAATAGGATATTAATTTTAAAATGTAATCTATATTTCATTCTATACACTGTTAAGAATATGTATTAATTACAAGCAAACAGAGGGAAATGTTGATAACTGATACTGATTAGTTGAAAATCTGCCTGTGTGTTTGTGTCATCACGGGAGAAATGGTGCATCGAATTTCATAAAGTTTTATGGATAGTCATAAAATAGCCCTACTTAAAATGTATTCCATGTCTCGAGTTTCCAGGACCAGGGGATTATCGAGAAATTTATGTAAAAGTAATCTCCCATTGACAAGATTTGAGGGAGTGGGAACAAAGAATTTGTATAATTTTTTTTTTATAGCCTCATCTAACTGGTGCACCGAATTTCATGAAAGTTTGTGGATAGTCATAAAATAGAATTTTGCCCATGTCTCGAGTTTCTAGGACTAGGGGGTCATCGAGACATTCATGTAAAACGAACCTCTCATAGACAGGGCCTGATTAACGTACGGACTTTCGGGCCGCGACTCTAGGGCTTCAAATTTGAAACAGCCCCTATATATATGTGATAAAATGTTTTAAACAGGAATAAAATTTTTATTAATTGAAAACTGAAAATATTAGATTTCATTTTAATTTAAAAAATGTGCAAGTAGTTTAAAAAATTTACATCCTTTAAACTCTTCATATATATTATTTATTTATAAAGTAAAAATTTTGAAGTTCTCTGCATGTGCCAAAATTCCTCCGAAGCTATGATCTTGAGCCCCAAATTTGTTTCTACCTTCCCTTTTACGTTGTTTTCTGTCACTGACAAATCCCGATTTACAACCAGCACTAACAACATGCACTAGAAACCATATTTTGAGAAAATAGAAGTACCGATATTAAAGGAATAAATAAAGTAAAATAAACTTCAAATCAACCTAATGCTATTTGACTTAAATAATAACGACGGTACTAACAGCAGCGACACCACTAAACTGGAATCTTTCCTCCGAGATATCGTTTATCACTTTTTTCCGGAGCAGCCTATTTCGTTTCCCCTCCTTCCCATTAACTTTCATGATATGCACAGACTAATATAAACAGACGTTTCACTCGACCGCAACACCCTCAACCGCCAACTAAAATATCAAGTTTTGGCATGGTTGGCGATGATCTGTGATGGCTTTCGCCAAGACGTTCTGCTAATATAACCCTATTTGGCACTACACGAAACACTAGGAACTTGGAAGAACTTTGTTCTATCATTGCATGTTTACACGTGGTAAAAATACTTTCGCCGCTATTTTGGATTTTATAAGCAGCTATTTTATTTTTTATGGATTACTAAAAGAAAAGGAATGACGTTTACAAGGTATGTAATTTATTTTTATTTAAATAAAAAAATTATTTGTTATCCATCCCATATTTCATCCTATGCACGTGTTTATCATAAGAAATTGGGGCAGTATTATTACTGCCGACTAGATTAAATTCTAAGAAGCAGTGGCATTATTAGTTAAAAAACCTTTTCCGCATTTATATAAAATGTATAAAAATTGATATTTGGATAGCTTTTTCTAGAGAAAGTTGAATATGATATTGAATGCGTATATGTTTACATGCTTTTTACTAACTGACGTAATGTGGAAAACAATCCGCCCCCCCCCCCTTTCTAATTAACGATTGAGTTCGACACCTTTGATAATGCATTTATATAAATTTGTTATTTAGTATAAGAATATTAGTGTATTTAATATATATATATATACATATGGATCCCAGAATAAATTAAGAACTAAGAAATTTAACAATCAACACGCTAGTATACATTTTTGGCTGAAAATATTATATAATATTTTAGTCTTTTGGGTATGTTAGCTTGTAATTTTTGGAGTATAATGATTTACAGTGATGCAATGCGTCAATTTTTTTATTTCGTTTATAATTGCATGAATTAAATATATATCTATGTTTATTTATTTAAACTTACACATACTACAGATAAAAGTATATTTAAATGCTGATCATCTTCATAGTTTAAAAAATTATAAAAGTGCAGCTCCTTAATTGTTTTTGCAGCATTAACATAAAATCGCCAATTGAGCGATAGTCGCCAAATCTAGCAGTCGAGCTTTTCATACTTCATAGCTGCGATGGTTGGCTCCTCGAACGCTAGTGTCTATGCGAAATCCTATGTTAACGATGCTGCCATAGGTTTCTATGGACGTGCACCTTCTGAATATAGTATTCTGTGTGCTTGTGCTTCCAGTAACCGTCATTATTAAGGGCAGTATATTCTCCAGATGATGGTTCCATATGGATCGCTGTCCCATATCCATTAGTCGTAGTGTCGTACAAGACAGAGCACCAGGCGCGAAGCGCCTTTAATCTCCAGTTTCAATATGTGGTTCTTATCGTCAAACTGTGACATTAATTCAGTGACCCTAATTGGAGGTTCGAGGTTTTTATTTACTACTTTTTATTATTTATACTAACTCCTAGTGTGGCAGTTTGTTGCACATTTAGAGTTTAAGCAGTTTGGGGGGTTGATGCAGATCTAAGGGTTACCTAGCGTTTTGGCAGTTTAGAGTTTAGAATATTTTTTTTTTTTTTTTTTTTTTATAAAATAATAGTCGCGAGTTTTATTTAAAAATCAGATGTTTGAGGTGGGATCTTTTAGTTCCGATTATCGATGTTTAGAACAGCGCGGGGTCTCTTACGAGATTTGGCCTTGCGATGATCATAGTCATGCAGATTGAATAACAGTTCGTTTGGAACGGATGGCAAATTCCTGTAAAATTTAAGCGCTAGCTTTTTAATTTGGGTTCTAACAGTTTTTATTTTGAAGTCATTCCTAATTACCGAGTTTCTTAAGTACCTGGGAGCTTTCCTGATAATCCGTAGGATTTTGTTTTGTTTTGTCTCTAGGAGGTCTATTGTAGTTTTACAGGCATATCCCCATACGGGTGCTGCATACAGCATTCCCGGGCGGATGACCGATTTATAAATTAGGAGTTTATTTTGATAACTTAGATTTCCGTTTCCTATCATTGGGTATAAGGCTCCTGTGGCCATATACGCTTTTTTGATTAAGTTCGTTACGTGCTGTTTCCAGGTTAGGTGGGAATCTATCGTTACACCTAGGTATTTAGTAGATTTTTCCGCTTTTAGGGCATGGTTGTTTATGTACAGAGGCGGCGGAGGTTTACGTTTTCTTGAGAAATAAATCCAATGACATTTATTGGGGTTTAATTTTATTCGCCATTTTTCCAGCCAAGTTTGGAGCATGTCTAAGTGTTGTTGTAGCTGTCTGTGCATTACTGAGACATAGGGGTGTTTTGCAAGTATCGCACTGTCGTCTGCATAGAGTGCCAGCTCTGTGTTTGGAGTCCTAGGGATGTCGTTCAGGTATATGTTAAAGAGTGTCGGGCCCAGGATAGAACCTTGCGGTACACTACTTTTAATGAGCTTGGGTGTAGATAAGTTACCTCCTACTCTGACTTGAAAGTGTCTGTTATTTAAGTATGAGATTAAAAGTTTGACAAGAGCGTCAGGGACTTTTAAAGTGATCAATTTGTACGCTAATCCACAGTAACATACTTTATCAAAGGCTTTTTGTATGTCCAGAAAAATCGCAGCTGTGGGTGTCTTGTTATTGAGACCAGAAGATATGTACTCTACCACTCTCAGCAATTGATGAGTGGTGGAGTGCTTTGGCCGAAATCCAAACTGCTCCGGAATGATAATGTCATTCTCACTAAGGTGCGTGTTCAGTCTCTTAAGAATAATTTTCTCAGTAATTTTACTAAGTGTCGGTAGCAAGCTAATTGGTCTGTAGTTGGCTGGAATTGTGGCATCCTCACCAGGCTTATGGATTGCTATAATTATCGCTTCCTTCCATTCTTTGGGAAAATAGTTTAGTTTTAATATTTTATTTATTAAGATTGTCAAGTAACATATTACGTTTAAGGGTAGGTTTTTGACCGCAATATTTCTGATTTTGTCGTGCCCTGGGCTTTTACGGTTTTTGAGATTTTTAATGATTTCTACTATCTCCTGCGGGGTGGCTGGGCTAATCTCAGCCGTTACCGGGGAATTCCTGAAATTATTTAAAGTTTGTCTAACATTCTTAGGGTGTCCTGACACATTAGATCGTGGTTTGGTTGGAATTGTTTTTCGTAATGGCTTGCGAGCGCCTCGGCTTTTTCCTCGTCTGAGTACGCGATTTTAGCACCATCTATTAGTGGCGGGAGCTTAATTTGAGGTTTCCTGAGTCTTTTTGCGAATTGCCAGAGCGATACGTCTTCTGGGCTAAGGGATTCGATTAGTTCTTTATACTGTTGCTGCTTTTCTGCGACAATTTTTTCCCTGACTTTGCACGTGAGTCTGTTAAGCTCCCTTTTAAGGCCGGGGTCTCTGTTAGCCTGCCATGTCTTACGTATTCTATTTCTTTGCCTGACTAATTGTTTGACATGGTGGGAAAGTGTGGGCATTTTTGGAGACTCACGATGTGTTGTGGCAGAGGCAATTGCTCTCTTGATTTCTGTTGTGAGTGTGTGCGTGGCAGAGTCAATATCCGCCGTACTCATTATGTTAGGTACTGCTAAGTGCGGCTCGAAGAGTGCTCTTTTGAATACTTCCATTAAACAAAATTTTATTTTATATTACATGTTTCAAGAGAAAATTTTGTGGAAGTTGAATTTTCTATTTTGCAACTTTATATTAAAGTTATGAGACTGAGAGTAGCCAGTGTTGTTAAATATCTGAGAAAAAGGTATCTGCTCCTAACATTATTTTTCCAGAAACCGCCATCATTAAGAGCAGTTTGTTTGTTCTCTGGATGGCAGTTCTACGAGCCGCTGGGCGTACCAATTCTCTTTCGTCGTCGTTGATGAAGCACCTGGCGTTGCCGCCTCTATCTTCTGTGTTGAATGATTACTTGTGGTGTAGATTTGACATTACTTGTATGCACATAAAAGTTCGTTGATGTAGAACAACCCCTGATGGGCGGGGCGTCGTCGTAAGAGCTGGCGCCACAGCGTCGAAGTGATGAAGCACGTTGGGAAGTCCGTATGCAACATGATGAGGCACGTGGGATAGACTGTTCACAATCTTCGGGGTATGTGAGGCACGTGGGAATGAGTCCAATGGCTGAACAGGTGATGAGGGAAATGCTGAACAGGTGATGAGGGAAATCCACACTGAGACTTCTCTGCTAGCCGGCCAAAGTTTAAAAACTTAAATTTGGGGGGTTTGGGGTTTGATGACTCTAGTTATCATTTCAACGATTTGGAAAGTTTTGGTCATTGCGTCTTCGTCGCCTTTGAGAATTTTAACTACATCTTTTAAGATACTGTTGAGTTTATTAATATCAATGTATTTTTCTACCTCTTTGTACAGATTTAGAAACTCTAGAAATGCATTTGCATTTACAGATTGAGGGGTTTTGTCTGATACAGGTTGAGCTTGGGCTAAGTGCTCGCCAGTAGTTCCTCCTACCGTTTCGGCACTTGCCGGCTCTTCCTGCACAGGGGAGGTTATCCTAGTGGGGAGGGGGGGAAGTTATCCTCGCCAAGGGTGGGTGAAGTTTTAGCAGATTTTTGTAACTTTTTTAATTCCTGCGTTTTTTCTAAACCAGGGGTTTTGGGGACAGTACCTAAAATTGGCAGGGTGGGATCCTGAACAGTTGGCGCATTTCGCCGGAGTGTCCCTATTTTTTGTACAGTTTCTCGTGGGATGACCTTCGCCACATTTAAGGCAGCGGGGGGGGAGGGTACACTGGTCAGAATGATGGTTCCAAAGTTGACAATTGTAGCACATTTTATGGCCTCTCGCCTTAAAATGTTGAACTTTAATTTGCATGGAAAACAGGGAATTTACTTCATAAATTCTCGCCCATCCCTCCATCGTCACAAGACCGACCAAGAAGATGGGGAGGGGATCCTATCACGCCTATTCCTAAGCTGCGTGTTTCTAACAATTTTAAAACCAAGCGCGGCAAGCTCTTTTTTTATTTCCTCAACACTGGTGTTAGTGGGCAAGCCCTTTATTACTACCTTCCTCGGCCTATCCGTTTTGAGGTTTAACGAACTAAAAGGAATCCCCTCACGGGTTAAGTTAGCCTGCACACTCCTGTAGTCCTCAACGGACCCAGGAGTGATCCGGATCACTCTCCCCATGAGAAGACCCTGAACTTTGCACTCTAAAAACTTGTTTAAGTCTTCTATGAGGGCTCCCCAATTAATTGTGGAGTCCACATAGAAGGACGCGACTTTTTCCTTAGGGGGGAGGGGCGCATCAGTCATTTCGACTTCCTCGTCACTTAATTTGCTAAATTTATTTTTGGTTTCACTATCCTGGGATTTTAGTTTAGAAGTAGAGGGTTTACTACTATCAGAAGTCTTTAACTTTTTGCTTTTTGGTTGGGTGATATACCCTTCAAGAACACTAAACATTTCGTGCTTAAATTTAAGATATAACTCATCCTCAGATTTAGTTTTCCTATCTCTATAAATATCATATACAAGATTGTAAGATTTCCTATTCGTTAAAGTACTAAGATTAGGGTGGCTGGCTAGCAGATTGGAATCAGAGACGGTACCTGATAATATTGTCCTGATCATCTGAGCTCGGTCGAAGGCTATCCCGTCCTCCTCCAGTCTGGCGATGACCCAGTCGTATATCTTGAAATGGCTGTAGATTTCCCACTCAGCGGAGTCTTTCTTTAGCTGGTCGCTCTCACGTCCCAGGGTCTTGATATAGGCTGCCTCGAAGACGACCGCACTTGGGGTTCCCTCGTTCTCCGATGAAGAAACAGGCTCTCCATGTTCCTGGCCCTGGTCATCCATAATCTCGGCCCAGTCCTTCTTTTCTTTGCTCACCCGCTGCTCTGCGAGCTCGGCTGACACTCCTTGTTGCGCCATTTTCACGGCAGTTGGTTCCACAATCTTTACACTGTCCATATTGAACCGAAGTTCAGTATAATCCAAACCGTTGTCCATCATAAGCTGTTTCCAGCCATGTCTACCTCTCCAGTCTCTCAAAATATCCACATCCGTCTTCACTGACTCCGCAGCATACTGCTCGCACGTGTATCCACCATGCTTGAACACTAAGTCCTTCCAGGCTTGAAATCCCTTTGCTTCCACTGGCGAAATGAACAAATCCTCCACACTCGTAATAATCCTATGCACATCCATCACAAAAATACTTAGCCCGAAGCGGTTTACTAAAACTTAGTACTCTCACGCCCAAGCCAAAGTAAAAAGAGAAATCCACGTGGTGACTGCGACGAGCGTCTCAGAAGGTGTGCACTGTTCGAAGTCGGGGCTAAAAGAAGAGGGATTACGTTTACAAGGTATGTAATTTATTTTTATCTTTGCATCCCATATTTCATCCTTTGAGCGTGTTCATCATAAGAAAATGGTGCAGTATTATCAAGAAGCAGTGGCAATATTAGTTAAAAAACGTTTTCCGCATTTATATAAAATGTATAAAAATTGATATTGAAATTCGATACCTTTGATAATGCATTTATGTAAATTTGTTATTTATTATAAGAATATAAGTGCATTTAAAAAAAAAATTATATTAACAGTATCCCAGAATAAAGTAAGAACTCAGCAATTTAACAACACGCTAGTATACTTTTCAGGCTGAAAATATTATATAATATTTCAGTCTTTTGGGTATATTAGCGTGTAATTTTTGGTGTATAATGATTTACAGTGATGTAATGCGTCAATTTTTTATTCAATTTATGATTACATGAATTAAATATACATCTATGTTTATTTATTTAAATTTACACATATTATAGAAAAAGGATTTTTAAATGCTTATCATGTTTATAGTTTAAAAAAATGATAAAAGTACAGTTACGTATTCTTTTTTTCTTCTGGTTGCATTAGCATAAAATCGCCAATTGAGCGATAGTCGCCAAATCTAGCAGTCGAGCTCTTTTTACGTCATAGTTGCGATGGTTGGCTCCTCGAACGTTAGTGTCTATGCGAAATCCTATGTGAACAATGTTGCCATAGGTTCCTATGGGAGTGAACCTTCTGAATATGGTATTCTGCGGTAAAATGGTTTACGTTCTGGCCGATATATAGACGAATGATGAGAGTCTTTGCAGTCTGCAGATGCTTCCTTTAACTATTAAACCGCCACCATTAAGGGCAGTCTCTTTTCAAGAGAGTAGTCCGATTAGACTAAGTACAAGCATATAACAAAATTTTATTTTATATCATATGTTTTATTTTATTCTGAGTGGTAGATAAATTTACAATATTTTAAATTTTATATTTAAGCTATGAACCGAAGCGGTGATAGAGTGGTCAAGTCGAGCGTTTCCAAACAATCGCTCAATCGCCGCCGCTTTGTGGGTTCGAGACTCACGTAAGCCATGGATATTGTGTTGTGGATGCAGTGGGTTCCGACCCCTTCTGGTGCACCTGGTGCAACGTCCTAGGAGAGTAAAATGGTTTACGTTCTAGCCGATGTATAGGCGAATGAGAGTCAAGTGCCTGGCCATTTGATAAAAATATATATATATATTTTAGTTATGTGACTGAGGGTAGCCAATGTTGTTAAATATCTGCCAAAGAAAGCATCTACTTCCACGATTCTTTTTCCATATTCCACGTTATCTGTAATAATTACACATTTGCAATTTATTTTATGTGCTCTAATAACTCAGTTAAGAATGTATTTATAAAAGATAGCACTTTGCAATTAATAGGATATTAATTTTAAAATGCAATCTATATTTCATTCTATGCACTGTTAAGAATATGTATTAATTACAAGCAAACAGAGGGAAATGTTACGAGAAACAAAATATTGTAAGCTGATACGAGAAACGAAATATAGTAAGCTGATACTGATTAGTTGAAAATCTGCCTGTGTGTTTGCCTCATCACAGGAGAACTGGTACACCCAATTTCATGAAATTTTGTGGATAGTCATAAAATAGCCCTATTTAAAATTTAATCCATGTTTCGAGTTTCCAGGACCAGGGGGTTATCTAGACATTTATGTAAAAATAATCTACCATAGACAAGATTTGAGGGAGTGGGAACAAAGAATTTTTATGGCCTCATCTAACTGGTGCACCGAATTTCATGAAAGTTTGTGGATTGTCATAAAATAGAATTTAGTTCATGTCTCGAGTTTCTAGGACCAGGGGTTATCGAGACATTCATGTAAAACGAACCTCTCATAGACAGATTCTGACTAACGTACGGGCCTACGGGCCGCGACCCTATTGCCCCAAATTTGAAAGAGCCCCTATATTTTGTATGTGATTGAATTATTTTGTATGTGTTTTAAACAGAAATAGAATTTTAATTAATTGAAAACTGATAATATTAGTTTTTATTTTTAATTAAAAAATGTGCAAATAGTTTTAAAAAATTACATCCTTTAAAGCCTTAATATATTATTTATTTATAAACTCATATGTTTGGAAGCCTTCTTCAGGTACCAAAATGCCTCCGGAGCTGTGATCTTGAGCCCCAAATTTGTTATACGTTAATGTTTTGAAGGTTTTTTTACCTTCACTTTTACGTTGTTTTCTGTCACTGACTCACCCCGATTTACAACCAGCACTAACAACATGTACTAGAAACCATATTTTGCGAAAATTGAAGTAGCTATATTAAAGTAATAAATGAAATCAAATAAACTACTAATCAACCCAATGCTATTTGAATGGAACAATAAGGACAGTACTAAAAGCAGCGCCACCTCTAAACTGGAAAATTTCTTCCGAGAAAACATTTATCACTTCTCTTCGGAACAGCCTTTTTCGTTTCCTCTCCTTCCCTTAGCCTTCATGTTGCAAAGACTGCTTGCAGTCGACGAGTTTATTTAAACACACTGATACGAGCTGCCCAGAGTACATCGCCATCTTTTAGCAGCTTTTCTATCTACTATTTTGAAACTTCTGTACAAATTCTAACAGCTTTCACAAATATACTGCTTATAAATATACTGCTTGTTGCATTTTTCTATCGATCTTTGTTTTCATGTTATCCAATTTTAAATTCAGGGAGTCCTTTGTTGGACACCCTATATATATATATATATATATATATATATATATATATATATATATATATATATATATATATATATATATATATATAAACTCATGTTTGTAAAAATGAAATACCATGAAGGAATCACGCGATCGGTTGAGCAGCGCCCTCGGAATTGCTGCTTTATCCGTATGAATACAGATTATAGAAGCACTTATTGCGGCGTGTGATTGCTGCACCAAATGCTGATTTTTGACATGTTATATTTCTTTTTTTATTTATTTATTTTCTTTTGCTTTGTAAATTTAATCTCTAATTTGTATCAATACAGGACATTTGTGGCATAAATATCATTCAATACTGATGATACCTTCATGGTGTTGCAATTTTTACAAACAGGAATTCATATATATGTGTGTATAGCCGACTATAGCTTTCGTCACTGACTTAAGCAGATTACACTAAGTGCCCAATCATAATTACACCGAAGTGTATTGAGCAGGATTAGCGAAAATAGAATATAATAAATAATGGATTCTAGTAGTTTAGCAACCAGTAAAGTTTTAAAATAAAAAGTTTAAAATAAATTTTTGTACTATAAACTGCATTGAAAATTTATGCTTGTTCTAATTATCATTGCGTTTTATTCTCAGGAAACAGAAAATATTTAATTTAAAAATGTCATCTGCATGTTAGCTGTTCAAAGAGTATTAATTTTCGATGTGACTCTTTTTTTTCTTTAATCAGCTTATTTCTTAACTGTTATTAATCAGCGAGAATTGCATTATTTTTGCACTTACTGCGAAATTATCTGAAACATGAATAAAGAATTATTTTAAGACAATGAAAAATTCATTTTTAAATATTTATAGTAAAAAACTGGTTGCATGGATATTTTAAGAAACATAATGTAAATTTATATTCGTTATTGGATATAAATGTTCCTATTTGAGTGTTTGAGGTGCGGTTATACCAGCATTCATTTACACTCTCCATGTTGCTCATATCAAATTGCCCAGCAATGTAAAATTGATCGCATTAGGAAAAGACACTGACGTGCCGATTGACAACATGTTGTCTTCTACTATGAATACCGCTTTTATTTGGGGTACAGGGATAGCCCAATCCATGTTAGACGCTATAGCGGTGAACGCCACCTTTCGGAGTGAATTATCCAAAGTATACTGGACGGACTCTAAGAGTGATGGTCTGGGGCAATATTAAGTATCTTTTACGATCTCAACTGCTAAGATTTGTATGCAATCTCAACAGCAACCGGTACATCAAAGAAATTCTTGAGCCCGAACTTTAGGTTCGGATAGAAGCAATCTGGAATGCTCTACCCCAGGTGCAAATTCAAAATCTGTTTGATTCGATGCCACGTCGTATAGAAGCACTTATTGCCGCGTGTGGTGGCTGCACTAAATACTGATTTTTGACATGTAATATTGTTTCTGTTTTTTTTTTTTTTTTTGCTTTGTAAATTTAATCACTAATTTGTATCAATACAGGTTCTTTGTGAAATAAATTTCATTCAATACTGACGATTCTTTCATGGTGTTTCAATTTTTACAAACAGGTGTTCATATATATGTGTGTATGCGTGTATAGCCGAGTAAAACTTTCTTCACTGACTTAAGCAGATTTCATTGAGTGCCGAATCATAATTGTCCCGAAGTGTATTGAGTAAGATTAGCAAAAATAGAATTTTATATATAATAGATACCGTACCAGTAATGTTTTGAAAATAAAGTTTTAAACAATTTTTGTACTTCGAAGCCTGTAAACCATTCTTAACTAGAAATTCTTTAATTGAAATATGCTGTTATTCTTTTATTAAAATATAATATTATGGCAATACAGCAAATATTAAATCCGAGAATACCATAGGCAGTGCCTAGAATTAATAGTGTGCCGACCATTTATACCACAGAATACTATATTCAGAAGGTGCTCTCCCATAGGACCCTATGGCAACATTTTTAACACAGACTACTATACAGACCTGTCACTCTCGATAGTTTCGTTTTCGCGGCGGCCATTAGAGATAGACCAAACATTGGGTTGGCGCGCTCTTGGCGATGGTCTGGTTTGTTCCGAGCGCTTGGCGATAGTCTGGTTTGGTTCCAAGACGATTTTCAATGTTATAACCCTATTTCGCTCGGCGAAAACTTAGAACAGACTAGCGTGGTTTGAGTAACGTGAAAAAGGATTATTTGTTAAGTGTTTAGATCATTTCATAGAAATGGATTGATAAAAGAAAACTGGTTGCGTTACAGGGTATGTAATTTATGTTTATTAAAATTGAAATAATTTTAGTTATCACCATCCTACATACCTGTTCATTATAAGTATACACGTGTTCATAAGTATACACGTGTTCATATAAGTATATTAGTGCTGTGTTATTACTGCCGGATTAGACTAAATTTTAAGAGGTAGTGGTATAATTAGTTAAAAAATATTTTCTGTATTTTTATAAAATGTGAAATAATTGATATTTGGATAGCTTTTTCTTAGTTGAATGTGATATAGTATGTGTATATATTTATGTAAAATTTTTATTAAGTGCCTTATGGTGGAAAATTCCCCCCCCCCCCTCGGGTAATTAATGATTGAGTTCCACAACTTCGATAGTGCATTTATGTAAATTTGATATTTACTATGTGAATATTTTTATATTTAAAAAAAAAAGTCTATTATCAGTATCCCAGCATAAATTAAGGATCAAGTAATTAACGACCAACACGCTAGTATACTTTTTAGACTGAAAATATTATATAATATTTCAGTCTTTTGAGTATGTTAGCTTGTAATTTTTTGTGCATTATGTTTTATAGTGAGACAATGCAATGTGTGTATTTTTTAATCTATTTTATGATTATTTGAATTAAATATATAACTATGTTTATTTAAATATTCTTAAACTAATGAATATATTTATGTTGCAGATTAATGTATTTTTAAATCCTGATCCTTTCTATAGTTTCAAAAATTATAAAAGTACAGTCCTCAACATTTTGTTCCCCTCCCGTTTAAAAAAAAATCGCCAAGCGAGCGATAACGCGCCAAATCTGGTAGACGCATCGCACTTCAGTTGGTCCATCTGACTAGCGCTAGTGTCTATGCGACATCCCATGTTAGAAATGTTGCCATAGGATCCTATGGGAGTGAGCCTTCTGAATATAGTATTCTGTGATTTTTAACATGGTATGTCGCATAGACACTAGAGCTCGTGAGTTGGACCAACTGAACTAAGATGCGTCTGGCGCGTTATCGCTCGCTTGGCGATTTTTTTTTAAACGGGAAGGGAACAAAATGTTGAGAACTGTACTTTTATAATTTTTGAAACTATAGAAAGGATCAGGATTTAAAAATGCATTAATCTGCAACATAAATATATTCATTAGTTTAAGAATATTTAAATAAACATAGTTATATATTTAATTCAAATAATCATAAAATAGATTAAAAAATAGACATATTGCATTGTCTCACTATAAAACATAATGCACAAAAAATTACAAGCTAACATACTCAAAAAACTGAAATATTATATAATATTTTCAGTCTAAAAAGTATACTAGCGTGTTGATCGTTAATTACTTGATCCTTAATTTATTCTGGGATAGTAAATATCAAATTTACATAAATACACTATCGAAGTTGTGGAACTCAATCATTAATTACTCGGGGGGGGGGGGGATTTTCCACCATAAGGCACTTAATAAAAATTTTACATAAATATATACACATACTATATCACATTCAACTAAGAAAAAGCTATCCAAATATCAATTATTTCACATTTTATAAAAATACGGAAAATATTTTTTAACTAATTATACCACTACCTCTTAAAATTTAGTCTAATCCGGCAGTAATAACAACACAGCACTAATTTCGTATGATGAACACATGTATACTTATATGAACACGTGTATACTTATGAACACGTGTATACTTATAATGAACACGTATGTAGGATGGTGATAACTAAAATTATTTCAATTTTAATAAACATAAATTACATACCCTGTAACGCAACCAGTTTTCTTTTATCAATCCATTTCTATGAAATGATCTAAACGCTTAACAAATAATCCTTTTTCACGTTACTCAAACCACGCTAGTCTGTTGTTCCAAGTTTTCGCCGAGCGAAATAGGGTTATAACATTGAAAATCGGCTTGGACTCAAACCAGACCATCGCCAACCGCTCGGATCAAACCAGACCATCGCCAAGAGCGCGCCAACCCAATGTTTGGTCTATCTCTAATGGCCGCCGCGAAAACGAAACTATCGAGAGTGACAGGTCTGTATAGTAGTCTGTGATTTATACCACAGACTAATGCATATATTAAAACGGAGTGTCCAAATGACTACTTTCTACGACTCCGCCTTCACCAACCCATAATGGGTAGGACCGGAGGTGGAACCAATGTGACGTAACGCATAGAAGTAGGGCGATATGTCAATCAAGAAGGAGAGATTCACACTATTATTTAGCTGGATATAATTATTTAAACATTTTAAAGTTATTTCATGTTTTTCAGAAAGAGAATTTTCATTAATTTGCTGTTTATATGTTCTAAAATACGGAGATTTAATTTTTTTGACTTCATGGTATTACGGATGAATATCTTTTTCTATTTACGTATGTATAATTATCGAAACTCATTGAAACTACTATTCGTATTTGAGCACATAATGATATTTTGGAAATATTTCGTATACAGGGCATATAATTTATTTTTATTGAAATTGAAATAATATTAGTTATCACCATCCTACATACGTGTTCATTATAAGTATACACGTGTTCATCATACGAAATTAGTGCGGTGTTATTACTGTCGATTAGACTAAATTCTATGAGGTAGTGGTATAGTTAAAAGATAATATTTTATAAAAAATATTTTCCGTATTTTTATAAAATGTATAATTGATATTTGGATAGCTTTTTCTTAGAGCTAATTAAGTTGAATGTGATATTGTATGTGTATATATTTTTGTAAAATTTTTATTAAGTGACGTATGGTGAAAATTCACCGGAACTTTGATAGTGCATTTATGTAAGTTTGGTATTTACTATAAGAATATTTTTATATTTAAAAAAAAGTCTATTATCAATATCCCAGAACAAAGTAAGGATCAAATAATCAAACAATCAACACGCTAGTATACCTTTAGATTGAAAATATTATAAAATATTTCAGTCTTTTGAGTATGTTAGCTTGCAATTTTTTGAGCATTAGGTTTTACAATCAGACAATGCAATGCGTCTATGTATTTATCCATTTTATGATTATTTGAATTAAATATATAACTATATTTATATAAATTTACTTAAACTAATGAATATATTTGTGTTGCAGATTAATGCATTTGTAAACCCTGATCAAATGTCCTATGGTTTCAAAAATTATAAAAGTACAGTCCTGTATATTTTTTCCCAACCTGCCTTTAAAAACATCGCCAAGCGAGCGATAACATTCCAATTTGGCAGACACAATTAGGTCCATCTTACGAGCGCTAATGTCTATGCGACATCCCATGTTAAAAATGTTTCCACAGGTTCCTGAGGGAGTGAACCTTCGAAATATAGAATTCGGTAGCCTATACCTTTCAATGCTGGGAACTGTTTCCGAAAAGCCGCCTCCAGCAGACGGCTCTGGTCCCGAATAAGAGATCAAAATCTGAGGAGTTAACATTGAAACTAATGAGAATTTAATGCAAATGAAATGTCCGATATCTTTGGAAATATAACTGAAAAACTTGTGTGAAATTTGGTGTGATTATTGCAAGTGACATACACAAAAAGTCATTTGATTTTCAGAGAGATTGAGCTAACGATATATTTGTTTTTTTTAAATTTTATTTAACTTGATCTGGTGTTTGTTCAAACCTTTGAGGTCCAATATAATCAGGTTCATTTGCCACAATAACGTGAAATTCAATATGGCGTTTTCTCTTGTGGTACATTTCAGTTTTATTCGAGTTTGAAGCTTATCAGGTTAGCCCGTCATGTGCCCGCTATAAGACATTACCCGTTTTTAGAGAATAACTCGAAAATCAGAGAAAGTAGGGAAACTAAATTTAATATATCGTTTTCTTTTGAGGTATATTGTAATTCTTTCAATTTTGAACCGTATCGGGTTAGCCCATCATAGGCCTACCTTAGAAATTCACCCGTTTTGTGGAATAACTCGAGACGCGTCATTCGTTTTTGAAGAATAACTCGAGAACCGGAGTAACTATAAATTCTAAGTTTAACATGTCGTTGACTTTTGTGGTATGTTTAAATTTATTTGGATTTGAACTTTATCAGGCTAGACCGTCCTGGGCCCGACTTAGGAATTTTCTCGCTTTTTTAAAATAACTGGAAAAGCGGAGCAACTAGAAAATATTAAAATTTAGTACATTCTTATCTTTTGAGGATTATTTTAATTCATTCGATTTTGAACCGTATCGGGCGAACCCATTTTGGGCCCGCCTTAGGAACTCACTTTTTGAGGGGAATAACTGTAGAAACGGAGTAACTAAAAGTGCCATGTTTAGAATGTCGTTCTTATTTGCGGTATATCTTAACTCATTGGATTTAAAACCTTATCGATCTAGCCCGTCTTGCTCCCGACATAGTAATCACGTGCTCGTTTTTCGAGAATAACTCGTAAATCGGAGCAGCTAAAAAATATAAATTTACTATATCATTTTCTTTTATAGTTTATCATAACTAGTATTTTGAACCTCATCGGACTAGCCCGTCTTGAGTCCGCCTTAGGAATGCACTAGTTTTGGATGAATTTGAGAACTGAGGTAGCTGAAAATTCAAAGTTTAGCGTGCTATTGTCTTTTGGGGTAGATTTCATTTTTTCAACATTGAACTTTATTCAGCTGGCCCGTGCAGGACCCTCCATAGGAATATACTCATTTTTTTAGAATAACTAGAAAACCTTCAGCGCACGGGGCTTCAAAATCTGCTACCGGTGCCAACAGTTCAATCACTCCTCGGAGAACTGCAGTATGCCACCTAAATGTCTTAAGTATGCTGAAGAACACTTCACACGGGACTGCCAGAGACCTAGGTCTGAGAAGGCTACGTGTGCAAATTGCAATGGAGACCACCCAGCGAACTTCAGGCAATGCCCGAAGAACCCCTGGAACAGAGGAAAGGCACCGGGGTATGCCCCCCTCCCAAAAATCAGATACCCCCTTGGAGGCAAAAGGCCCTCGGATTAAACTCCCAGGCACCCCCCAGGGCTCCTCGCACACTGTGCCACAGCAAAATAGATACCAACCTTCAGCATCCACCAGATCGGTGCAAGAGCAGGCCCCCAAACCTTCGTCTTCCAGAGAATTGACTCCGGAAGAAGTAAAACTGGCTATTATAGCCATTAAAAAGGGAAAGGAAGCCGAAAAAGCCAGACAGGCAAGACAGGCGGAACTAGAAGCTAAAATTGTAAATCAATATGCTAAATCAAAAGAAGAAATCAAAACGCGTGAAGCCAAAACTAAACAAGATAGATACTCACATAAAGGACCAAACCGCAGTTGAGGCTGAGGATACGGAAGCTGAGACTGAACCTGCTGGTGAAACCAATGATGAAAAGATGGATGAAATCCTCAACCTCATAAGAGGGTTTATCACCATGTTGGACCTAGATGCAATAAAACACCTGTTGATGCAGTTCGCAGAACTAATACAAAAAAAGAGCGATCCAATGCAAATGGTCTTTGAGGCTTTTAAATTAATCGCGGATTTTAAAAATAACAGTGAAAATCAAGCCCGCCATGGCTAGGTCCCAAAAAGAAAGCTTTAAAAAAATATTTTCGAATGCGAACGGCATATCTCCAAGAATAAATGAACTTATGAGCTACGTAAATGAAAATGATGTAGATGCACTGTTAATTCAGGAAACTAAAGTTAGAGAAAATAAAAAACTAAATATAGCAAACTATATTGGCTATCACAATCTTAGCTCAAATACAACTGCTAGAATCCCCCATGGAGGAACAGCAATATATATTAAAAGAAATATTCCCCACGAGGAAATAAACAACATAAATCTTCAAGGTATAGAAAATACTAGCATAAAAATTAAAATAAATAATGTAAACCCATTCATCCTAACTTCAATATATGTCAAAAACATGAGTGGTATAAATGTAGCTGCGCAGTTGGATCTGCTTTTCTCGGGATATCCAAACACAATACTCGCGGGTGACTTCAATACACACCACCGAGCGTGGGGCAGCAGGAGAGCCAACATACGTGGTACACAGATTACTGAACACAACAAACACCAACATCATTGCACCGTCGAGACCAACCTGCTTCTCAGGTGCCAACGGCTCATACATACACTTTGTCCTAACGAGAAACATAGAATATGCTCACACTATCGATACTCTGGATGAATTCGACTCGGATCATCTACCGGTATTAGTGACATTCGATCTGAACACTCCCCTTCCAGCCTCTCTGGGACAAGAGAGGGTGAACTGGAACGTTTTCAAAAGAGCACTTTTTGAGCCGCACTTGGCAGTACCCAACATTATGAGCACGGCGGATATTGACCCTGCCACACACACACTCACAACAGAAATCAAGAGAGCTATTGCCTCTGCCACAACACATCGTGAGTCACCAAAAATACCCACACTTTCCCACCATGTCAAACAATTAGTTAGGTTATTTACGATCTCTTATTTTTCAAATTTATTTTAGACTTAGTTACAGAGAAACATGTCTGGGAGAAGATTGAAAGCGGTGCTTCAAAACGTAGAACAAAAGAGGAAAAAGGAAAAGTTGCCAAGCTTCCGAAAATTTCAACATTTTTCTTGAAAGCGAATACTCAGTCATTTTCAAATTTCGACGTTGCATCTACCAGACCCCACACGTCAAGTACTGGTTCCCCAGCTTGCCTTACTCTAGAACCCGATAGACCAACTAGTAGATTGAATTGTTCTACTACCTGTGTACGAGAAGAAGGGGCGTATTATCCTGAAAGTAGACTTGAACGTTAAGAAAGCCATGCTGTCCAGCAGAATTGACTTCCGACATTCGTAAGAAATTACAAGAGGGATATAATTCACCTTCTAATACTGACCCAGCTTTATTGGGATCTACAAGAAATCACCTACAAGAATTATGGACACAAAGAGGACCTGAGCACGTATCTGAGCACGAAAACATATCTGAGCACGAAAATTATCTGAGCACGAAAGCAGTCAGGAACACAGGAAATGTTTGATGACTTACTGCAGGCGCCAAAAAGTGACTGGGCGTATAGACACCGAACTGCAAATTGCATTGAACAAAGAGCAGGATTATTACCAGAAAGTTTTGAAAATGATAGTGGAAGTAATCAAATTTTTGGCGTCGAGAGGCTTACCGCTGAAAGGAAACAATGAAAAGATTGGATTAGTTAAAAATGGGAAATATTTGGGTATTCTGGAGTTATTAGGTCAGTTCGATCCATTTCTCCAAGAACACATCAGCGAATATGGAAATGCAGGAAATCTTGAGTGTACGCTTTGAATAAAAGAATGAGTCCAAAGCTGTGGATATCTAATAGGTTTATTTACAAGCACCGTGTAAACAGGAACAATATACAGTTCATAACTCGATAACTGTTTCCCACACTATTGTTAAAACTTTGAAATATCTCATTTCGTGAAACAGCCTCTACTATTCTCAAAACATCGACGTAAGTCACAGATCAATGTTGTCCGCATAACGTCAACTGTTATCCGACTGAGTAATGACTCATTTTATGTACTATCTGCAGAAACTCTTAAAATTATCTCGTATCTCATAGGATATTCGTTATTTCGAGGTGTTCCCGAAGTCTTCGAAAATTCACCAAATGTTGCCAAATTGCCGATAAATCGCCAAATCTGGCAAGGCTTTCCGTACTTCATATGCAAACATAGATCCACGTGGTAGGAAAGATTGCTTGTATGAGTGCTTCTTCCGTGACGCTTTCAAAAGAGACTCTCCAATGAGAACATTTCACAGTCTCGTAACAGTGTTTAATGCCTAGTTGAGAGAAAAATTACGAATATTTTAACTTTATATCTAGCTTACTAGTTACAAACAAGCATAGTGTATACTATATATTGCATGATAAATGTTTTTCATAAAATTGTTAGAAAAAATAAGTTACATTTTGCTGTTTTATGATGCATTCCTATTTTCATTTGATGTGATTAAAACAATATATTTCATATAATTTGGTGTTATTCTATTGTTCAGTTTTTTTGAAATTTTTTACCTGGAAACACTGAGTAGTTGCCGAGAGTGATGCATACGATCGTTACTGAATCTAAATGACTTGCCGCTATACACATTTCACGTTTTAACAACGTTTCTCTTACCAAATAAAACACTCGCTGCTTAAACTTCAACTACCTTGGGAATATCTAACCAAGTTAAATATTTAAAATGCTTCAATCTTTTCAACACTTGGATGCTTCGTCGTATGACTAGAATCATGACCAAAAATGGTTAGATTTATCTTTTTTGGATGCTAAACATTAAAGAAAATCTGATATGGGCAACACATGACTTTCCTTATATAATGCAATGAATTTACTACTTTTACAGTTAGAAAAATGTTATTTTTATAGTAGATACTTATATTCGTTCCAAGATATTGAATTTTCTTCATTTAGTCGTCATTTTCATTGATTTAGCGTCATTTTTATCTATTTGGCGAGATTTTCGTTAATTCGGCAACATTTAAATAGTCTCCAAGTTGGCGACATTCCGCCAAAATTGTCGCCAAAATCTCGCCAAGCGTAATAGACGGAGAAATACGATATTCTTATACCAGATAAATGACTATTGGCGTTCAAGTACAAAAGTATTACTCAAAGTATCTTTTCTCATGAATGGAACGAGCTAGATCCACGAAAATGATGTCACCAAATTCATCGCAGGATATCGCATATGAAAAGTGAACACGTCTCTCAACAGTTAATATATTTTTTAATTTATGGGACTTTTTGATAAATTTATTTGAAAAATGTGCAATATCTCGACAACGGATCATGTTAGCATTCTAAAATTTATGTCAATCGTTTTCTAAGGAAAAATTACATAAGAAATGTCTATTTGCTTAACTTTATTAAAGGTTTTGATTTTTTCAAAATTTCACTCGAGAATTTAGGGAGGTTCTGAACATTCGATTGCGTTTAAAAACAATAGGCTTCCAGTATTCACGGTTTGTGATGTTTGTGCCAAATTTCATTCGAATCGCTCCATTCGTTCGTGAAATATCGTCTCCACAGACTCACTGACACACACACACACACACACACACAGACATCACCTCAAAAATGTTAGATTCGTGATCCTCTCCTCGAAAACTCGAATTCGAATTTCCGATCCCGTCACATAATGTATATAAGGAAAATAAAAATAGTTAAATTAACAAAGAAAAAGCCGAAGATTACACTGGTATAGACTATTAACTTATATACTTATTTAACCGATTGCATATAGCTACGGCCTTTTCCTAAAGACATTGGAGTTGCTTTAATGCATTTATGGTACATTAAATGGTACATACTATGATTTGATAGTAATGCATTTTATCACTTTCAACCTCTTCTATATTTTAAATGTTCGTGACATATATATATATATATCTTCTCACGGGCTCACAATACAAATACATATAAAATCTGATGTGGGCAACACATGACTTTCCTTATGTAATGTAATGAATTTACTACTTTTACAGTAAAAAAATAGGTTTTTCTTATAGTAGATACTAATATTCTTTCCAAGATATTGAATTTTCGACAATTAGTCGTCATTTTCATTGATTTAGCATCATTTTTATCCATTTGGCGAGATTTTCATTAATTTGGCAACATTTCAAAAAAGTCGCCAAGTTGGCGACATTCCGCCAAATTCGTCGCCAGAATCTCGCCAAGCGTTATGCACTAAGAAAAAAGTTATTCTTACAGCAGATAAATGACTATTGGCATTCAAATACAAAAGTATTATTCAAAGTATATTTTTTCAAGAATGGAACGAGCTAGATCCACGAGAATGATATCACTCAATTTATCGCATGGTATTACATATGAAAAGTGAACATGTTTCTCAATAGGAATATTTTTTTATTATGTGACTTTTTCATAATTTTTTTGAAAAATGTACAATATCTCGAGAACGGTTCATGTTAGCGTTCTAAAATTTATGCCAATCGTTTTCTAATGAAAAATTACATAAGAAATGTCTATTTGCGTAACTTTATTAGTGGTTTTGATTTTTTGACGATTTTTTCAAAATTTCATTCGAAAATTTAGGGGTGTTCTGAACATTCGATTACGTATAAAAACAATAGGCTTCCAGTGTTTACGGATTGTGATTTTTGTACCAAATTTGGTTCGAATCGGTCCATTCGTTCGTCAGTTATCGTCTCCACAGGCTCACTGACACACACACACATACTTTCACACACACACACACACAGACATCACTTCAAAAATGTTTGATTCGTGATCAGGGATGCTTGAAACGTGCTCTCCCGTCGAAAACTCGAATTCGAATTTTCGACCCCGTCACAATACTTTCCTTAAACATTATGTATATAAGGAAAGTAACAAGTACATACTATGATTATGTACATACAATACAAGTACATACTATGATTTGATAGTAATGCATTTTATCACTTTCAACCTCTTCTATATTCTAAATGCTCGTGACATATATATATATATCTTCTCACGGGCTCACAATTCAAATACATATACTGACTTATATACTTATTTAACCAATAGCATATAGCTACGGCCTTTTCCTAAAGACATTGGAGTTGCTTTAATACATTTATGCAAAATAATTGAAAATTTATTATTATATATAAAGGAAAATTAAATATCTGGTAGTTAATTTGCGTCTATTCAGAAATCAAATTTACTTTTCACTTTTTAGATAAATTAAATGGTACATACTATGATTTGATTAATACATTTTATCACTTTCAACCTCTTCTATATTCTAAATGTTCGTCACATATGTATATATATATATATATATATATATATCTTCTCACGGGCTCACAATACAAATACATATACTTTTGAATTTTCCAAAATAATTGTCTTTGACAGTGTCCATGAAATACAATTCAATTAAACAACTAAGATGATGAAAATTTCGGAAAACAGATCGGTTTCTTGGTTCAGAGTGCTACTCTCTGTTAAAACAATGAAAATAGCTACGTAGAAGGATGGAATATTCACTCTTCCTAGGAACTGCTGAATCAGGTGGGCGTGACCAACTCAATCAGACACGCCCATATGCCTTGAAAATTACTTCTAACCCTAGTTTTACAAAAATTTATTTTGTATCAAATTTTAATTACACCAAGGGGAAATGCGTCTCCATAGTTAGTAAAGTCCTTTTATACAGTAGAATCGCTGTAATACGGCGCTATGGTATAACAGTCCTTTCGATATAATTACCTGTTATAAAAGTCGGGATCAATTTTGCATAAAGCAATGTTATTTTTTAATGGTTACAGCGATCACCGTTATCTTTTCTTTATAGCAACACCCAATTTTGCATATCAATTGCTGAAATTTGATCAAATCTTTACGAATATGAGTAAAGATTTTACAACTGCAAATTTGGAAATTTCAGAGAATTGTACCTTTAAGTAAGAAGGTTGTAGAAACAACCGTGTGTATATAAACTTGAGAATAAAAAATTTACAAGTAGCATACGGATACACTAAAAATGCATGGATGACAATGAGCATTTTTCAAGAATGGTTATAAGACTTTGACAAGAAATGTCATATAAAAACCGAAAATTTTCTCTTATGATAAATTGCACAGTGCAACCTGTTATTACTGGACTGAAATCCATCGCAAGATATGTGACGTCAGTTCATCAACTCATTATCTTGAGCCATCCTACGTCTAACGCAACTGCCATTCTCATTTTCACAGTACGTCAGTTATTTCCATGGCGGGCACATGTAATATGGCTGATATTTAATAATCAATTTAGCAGTTAGATAGGTGCTCCTTTTAAAAAATTGTACCAATCATTCACTCAAGTAATCTAAAATGATTTAATTTTCTTGACATCAAGAAAAAAGGAAGAGAAAATAACCCTCAATTCGTCATTCACAGCCATCGCTTCAACTGGGGTCAAGAAGATGGCCACTGTTGCGTCAGTCTGTATAGATGGACTTATGTGAGGCTCCTAAATATATAGGCTAGCGGAATCACTCAAGGTTCTTTAATATAAGGAGGCACGCTCAGCCCGGCAACAATGGAAAAGTTATCAGTTTGACGAAATACGAATTAAGATTCATCATTCGTGATGTCACTGTCCAGCGTATACTTTAAGAGGTGTTGCCAAATCACACGCATTATTGCAGTTCAAAATAGTTTGTTAATTTTGCAGTGGCAATATCCAGGCTAAAATAATTTGCGTAAAGATGTTAAATTTGCTATGCACAACAGGTCCAGTACCTATCTGGTAGGTCGGACGGTCTGGGTCTCAACAACAACACCAGGTCCAGTGACGTCCAAGTAAATTTAGTGACGTCGTTGGAGTAAGATGAAAGTTGCAGTTAACAAATTCGGTCCCTCTTGAGAGACCGAGAACAAAATGCGCGCATTCTTAATTTCCATATCGCCATGTGTGTGTAGAGTAAGGTAAAAATAATTAAGTCAGTCATATCCCTTGATAAAATTCCCCTGGCAATCTCCATTTTTGCTCCAATCAGTCCAGTGAGTTGGTGTTTATCCATGCTATTTCAAAGGTGCGCACATGTTACATGACTGATATTTTGTACGCAATTTCGCTGTAAAATGTTGCTTCTGTTGCTATAAAATTGTACCAATCATTCTTTAAATTATTATTTGAAATTACACAGAATTGGCACTTTTAAACCGGTTTTCGTTCTCATTTGGTAACTGGGTGTATTTTCAAATCCGGTGTAGCAAAAATGCGAAAAAACTTTAATATCTCGAGAAAGGCTAGTTGTCTAATTGGGTTGGTCTTATTCTTTTCATTGTCAAAAGTTACGTTTCAAACAACCACTCAATGGTTGAATTTGAGTATACGTACTCTTTTATTTTAGATTTTGAAGATTTTTGCGGACCATTCCGCAAAAAAGGCAGGTTCTTTTATCGAGAATTGTATCACAATCTATTCAGCATCAGGGTCATATACCAGCAAGTTAGCCATAAAGTTACAGGAAATTCGGTCCATTAGTTTTTTAGTCAGAGTGGATACATACATTGCAGAAACAGGTAGACAACACACAGAGACACAAGCACAGACGAAACGATAAAAATAGTTTTTTTCGTTTTCTGTAGATTCCAAAACGTGTATATTTGTCCAAAGCTTGATTTTCAATTTTCGACATGATTCCAATACTTTCCAGATGCATTACAATGTATTGAATCGAAAGTAAATATTTATGTAATACCTAAATAAAATTAGAAAAAATTGTTTTAAATAATATTAAGAATTATGTTTACAAAACTCTGAAGTGAAATTTAAGCCAATTTTAAATCTGATCTCAAAATGTCGCTAAAATCAAAATCATGTTACATTTTAAATGTATTTCATAAACTGCCCAATTGGGTTGTTGATCTGGCCTAAGTGAAAAAAAAATCTGATGTGGGCAGCACATGACTTTCCCTGCAGACTCAAATTCATTTTTGCTTTTATTCTTTAAGAATTCATTAGATTGAGTTTAATTGCACAAAATAGTACTAAATTTGCATTTTTAATTAAATTCTTGTTTTTATTTCGTAATTTGAGATTTTTCCGAAAGCGGCGTAACAAAACTGCACGAAATATCATATCGTGAGAACTGTTAGTTATAAAGTAGTGGAGTTTGTTATATTCATTTCCTCGTCAAAAATTGTGTATAAAACGAGAATTTAATTGATACATTTGAGCATACGTAATCTTATTTTTATAAGATTTTGGCGATTTTTGCAGGCCATTTCGTAAAAAAGGGCAGGTTGTTCTTTTCCGAATCATACTAACATCTAATCAGCACCAGAGTATCTCACAAGAACTTATCTACCAAATATTGTGAAATTTGGTCAATTTGTATTTTAGCTAGAGTGGATACATGAAATTTTTAAGGCCCATTTCGTAAAATAAGTCTGGATCTGTTTTTACGAATCGTACCAAAAACTAATCAGCACCAGGATCAAACCCAAGTGACTTACTTACCAAATTCTATGAAATTCGGTCCACTAGTTTTTGAATTGGAGTAGATACATACATTGCACAGACAGCAGACGCACACAGACAGACACACACACACACAGAGAGATGTTACTATAAAAATGGTTTTATCGTGTTCTAGAGGCCTTAAAACAATACATCGAAAGATGCATCGAAAACTCGAGATGCGATTTTCGACAAGACTCCAAATCTTTCCCTACTTTACCATATGTTGCAAGGAAAGTAGAAAATTATGTAATACATAAATAAAGTCAGAAAAATTAGTTTTCTATAGTATTATGAATGATGTTTACAAAGTTTTGAAGTAAAATTTCAGCCAATTTTAAGTATTATCTTAAAATGTTGACAAAATCAAAATGATTTTCCATGTTAAATATATTTCTTAAACTGCCCAATTTGAGTTGTTGGTCCAAATTAAAAAAATCTGATGTGGGCAGCATATAACTTTCCCTGCAGACTTATATCCACGTTCTCTTTATTTTAATTAAATTTAATTCACTTTTAATTCAATTTTTGTTCTCATTTGGTAACTGGGCTTATTTTCAAAGGTAGCGCAAAGAAAATACGAAAAAATGATTTTGACGATTTTTGCGGGTCATTTTGCAGAAAATAGCAGGTTGTTATTTTTTGATTAGTACCTAAATCTAATCAACAACAGAGTATCCCACAAGTAACTAATCTATCAAATTTTGTGAAATTCGGTCCATTAGTTTTTCAGCTAGAGTGGATTCGGGCAATTTTTGCCGGCCATTTCGCAAAAAATGGCGGGTTCTGTCTTTACGAATCCTACCAAAAACCTAAACAGCACCAGGGTCTCACTCAACTGACTTATCTGCCAAATTTTATGAAATTCGGTCCATTGGTTTTTTAGTTAAAGAGCATACTTTGCACAGTCAGACAGACACACACACACACACTGACGTCATGCTAAAAATAGTTTTTCGTATTCTAGAGATCTCGAAACGTGTAGATCCGTCAAAAACTCGAGTTGCGTTTACATTCCAATACATTCCCTCTCCATTACCATGTATTGCAGGGAAAGTAAAAATATATAGAATCATAATTTTCATTCCTATTTGTTAAGTTAAAGTAATCAACTTGTAATCAACTTATAAAGTAACCAACTTATAAAATAATCAACTTATAAACTAATCAACTTCTAAAGTAATCAACTTATAATTGCGTTCTCAGTTGAAGGCTCGTTGCGACCGAAAACAAATGTTTTTCATCTGTTTTACCACGAAGAAAAACGAAGAACAAACGATTTTAGCTCTGATAGAAAAAAAGAACAATAAATATGTAATTACTGGGTAAAAGAATTCTCATCCAACGTATTGTTCAAAACATTCTTTTTACCCATTAAACGGTCGGAATTTAACAATTAAACTGTTGGCAATACGCCAAGTGATAACTCTCAAGACCTTAATTGCCAGTAATGCCTTGGCATGTTTTCCAATTAAGACGAGAAATGACAACCTATTTGTATCTATATAAGGATTCGTACATGGTAATGTATAGGAAAATTATTAGAATATTGCCGAAAATCGCAACTCGAGTTTTCGACGGATCTACGCGTATTGGGACCTCTGGAATACGAAAAAATTAGTTTCAGCTTGACGTCTATGTATGTGTGACTTTGAGTGTGTCGGTCTGTCTGTGCAGATTTTGTATCCACTCTAACATTAAAACTATAAGACCGAATTTCATAAAATTTGGTAATTAAGTCCTCTGTGGGTGACCCTGCTGCTGATTAGAATTTAATACGATTCGGTATAAAAAAAAACCTGCCTTTTTCTGCGAAATGGCCCTCAAAAATCTCATGTGTCCACTCTAGTTAGAAAACTAATTAATAAAATTTCACAAAATTTGATAGATAAGTCTTTTGTGTGTTACCCTGGTGCTGATTAGATTTTTGTAAGATTCGAGAAAAAGGAACCTGCCTTTTTTGCCAAATGACCCGCAAAAATCGTATGTATCCAGGCTAGCTGACAAACCAAGTAACCAAATTACACAAAATTTGATTGATAAGATACTTTTGGAATGCTGTGGTGCTGGTTAGATTTTGGAATGATATGGAAATAAAGAACCTGCTTTTTTTCTTTTTTTCAAAATGGCTCGCAAATCTAAAATATCCGATCTGAAATAAAATACCACAGATGCTCAAATGCAGCAATTAAATGCTTGCTTTATATTTGACTTTTTACTTTCTCTGCAATACATGGTAATGTATAGGGAAAGTACTGGAATCATGCCGAAAATCACAACTCGAGTTTTCGACGGATCTACACGTTTCGAGACCTCTAGAATACGAAAAAACTATTTTTAGTGTGACGTCAGTCTGTGTGTCTGTCTGTGCAGATTTTGTATCCACTCTAACTAAAAAACTAATGGACCGAATTTCACAAAATTTGGTAGGTAAGTTACTTGTGAGCGAGTCTGGTGCTGATTAGTTTTGGGTACGATTCGGAATAAAAGAACCCGCCTTTTTTTGCGAAATGGCCCGCAAAAATCGTCCAAATCTAAACTAAAGAACTGGGTATACTCAAATATATCCATTAAGGGCTGATTTAATACGTAATTGTTAACGACGAAAAGAATAAGACCAACCCCATTACACTAGGACTAGCCGTTCTCGAGATATTTTAGTGTTTCGTACTTTCCCTACGCCACCTTTGAAAATAAGCCCGGTTACCGAATGAGAACGAAAATTGAATTAAAAGTTAAATAAATTTAGTTAAAATAAAGAGAACGTTAATATAAGTCTGCAGGGAAAGTCATGTGCTGCCCACATCAGATTTTTACTTTCCCTGCAATACATTGTAATGTATTGGGAAAGTATTGGAATCATGCCGAAAATCGCAACTCGAGTTTTCGACGGATCTACACGTTTCGAGACCTCTAGAATACGAAAAAACCATTTTTAGCGTGACGTCTGAGTGTGTGTATGTCTCTCTGTGTGTCTCTGTCTGTCTGTCTGTCTGTACAGATTTTGTATCCACTCTAAATAAAAAACTAATGGACCGAATTTCATAAAATTTGGTAGGTAAGTCATTTGTGGGCGGGGCTGGTGCTGATTAGTTTTGGGTACGATTCGGAATAAAAAAAACCTCCTTTTTTGTGAAATGGCCCGCAAAAGCTTGTATCCACTGTAGCTGAAAAACTACTAGACCGAATTTCACAAAATTCGGTAGATGAGTCACGTATAGGTCACTTTGGTGCTGATTAGATTTTGGTACGATTCAGAAAAAAATAACCTGCCTTTTTTTGCAGAATGGCCCGCAAAAATTATCAAAATCTAAACTGAAAAACTACGTATGCTCAAATATATCCATTAAATGCTTGTTTAATGAGTAATTTTTAACGAAGAAAAGAATAAGACCAACCCCATTACACTAGGACTAGCCGTTCTCGAGATATATTAGTTTTTTTCGTATTTTTCCACGCCACCTTTGAAAATAAGTCCAGTTATCAAATGAGAACGAAAATTGAATTAAAAGTGAATTAAATTTAATTGAAATAAATTTAATTAATTGTCTGTTGCATATTTGAAAGAGAGGATCTGGTTGCCTCTCACAATTCAGTCTTTCAAGCCGAACTTTGTGCCATGGTTAAAGCGATTGACTAGGCGACTAGTAGCAATAAACGTATCAACATTCAATCTGACTGCCCTTCTTTCATGGGTGAAAACCCATGAAAGGCCATTGAAGGTAGCGAGGCTGCAGGCAGGTTCGGTAAGCTCGCGGCCTCAACTGCAGAGCCCCAAAAAATTCTTATTCTGGACCAAAACTGAAAAGGCGTAAAAAAATCCCAAGCGAATTCGATGAAAAAAATCCCCGAGGTGATAAAAATCCCCATGATGATGTTACATCATATCACAGAATCAATATTTAATATGAAATTCTAAATTCAGTATCTAATGAAATTGAGACAAGATTTAATGAGAACAATATATCCGTTTTGTTTGCCCTTAGTTCAGTATTATCCGGATCAGGTGTCGGAAAAGAAAAAGTTTCAACCATATGCAAAGTATATAACTTCCAGAAAAAGGAATTGCTATGTGAATTGCGACTGTTTTATTCAATGGTGAAAAATGTAAACATAGACCATCCCAATTTTAAAAGTCGCATGGATTATTTTAAAGAGCGAAATTTAAAAAAATGTGTTTCCTGTCATAACATTATTAGTTACATTTTTTTTTACTGTGCCAATCAACTCAGCCAGTTGTAAAAGGTCTTTCCCGTGTCTCAGGACGGGGCCGGCGGGATTTCTTCTTGTTATCGGGCCTAGATGCAGGATTCGTGACGTCACAACTTACATCCCATCCACGGCGTTTACACTTTGCTCCAGTTCTTAATCAGCGTCGATTATGGAGTCGATATTTTAAAGTGATAGAAGTTGGTTGAAGTAAAAATGATTTAATTGAATAAATATAACGAAAACAAATTATATTTATATATAAAGAAGGAATATAAATAAGATTGTAAAGTAAAAAAATACTGAATATTTCCGTAGTTACGAGTTTTTTTTTTCTTTTCTTCTAAAAGATTCAATGCCAGGTTTTAACCTTTTCAATTTTATTTTTCCATAAAATTCATTTATTTGAGAAATCTGGCTTTTGTTCTTAAATAACCTAATGCACAAAAACACATTATGACCTCTTATATATATATATAATAATGCTTTTGGGAAGAGTTAATTAAATTTCTAATTACATAGTTCTCCTAAAACATTTTTGTAATAAGGTCTTTCAAAAGTTTTAACTATCAGATTTACATAACATATATCCTAATATATATACATACTTAATAATAATATTTAATAATTAATATACTATTAATAATTATTTAATACTATTAATTAATATAATATTAATACTTATTTAATAGTAATATACATACATACTTGATAGTAATATACATACATACTTAATAATATATATATACTTAATAATAATATGCATATTTAATAATAATATGGATACATAATAATAATATGCAAACATACTTAATAATAATATACATACATAATAATACAGACATTAGATTTATATTTTAAGCGTCAATAAGTGATCACGCGCATTATGAATGACTATTTCGGAAGTTACATTTGTAATTGACAGCAGGGTTGTGATATAAACATATTTATTTTTTGTTATTGTGCACTTTCAGATTAAATTGAAATCCCTGTTTGGGTATAATGAAATGTAGAGATTGGCGTAAATGACAGGAAAAGACAGTAGTCTCAAATAGTAATAATTTAAAAGAAACTAAAAAATCGCTTTCGGGTGATACGCTTTTTTACAACAGAAATAATTTATTAAATTTAAATAAATCGGTTAAATATCAAATATAATACTGTATTACAATGACAAACTATTTTACCAAACTTATTTTAATAGCTTAAATCTTACCTGTTTTTTTTTCAACGAAAATAATTGTAGACGTTACTTATTGACAGACGATTTTCACCTGTGATGTGAAGTTTTGAAAATTCTACTTTTAACACTTTAAAGTTGCTGAGTGTTGTGATCTGCATTTTAATGAAACAATAATAAGCTAAATAATCCACAAAAAGTTTTCGGAGCCAATATGAATTTGAGTTTTTCCAAAAAAATTTATGAAATTCAGATTTTTTTTTTTTTTGTAATTACAAAAATGCATGTAAAAAAAAAACAAAAAATTGTGTATTTCACATTTTTATATTTAATACACATGTGCATAAAATAAATAAAACCATTGGTTCCCAGTCTCTTTGGAGGTCAGATGATTGAAAGAATAAAGTTACATTATTCATTAATTGATAGTACCGTAGCAATAACATTCTCAATTTTAATCTTGCCTTTTGCTACGACAATATGACAATTGCCCATAGACCATTTACAAATTGTAGATCAATGATTCCTTTTTGACTCACTAATAAAAAATCAAAACACGTACACAAAAAGAACAAGATAATGTAAAAATTTTATTTACATGAAATTTTCTGCACATTTACTTTTTTAATTACTTACACCAAAAAATTTGAGGGTGTATAATCCATGAATTTTTTTTTTTTTTTCTAGGGGGGGGGGTGTACCAAAAATTTTAGAGGGGTGCAACAACAATCCGCAAAAATGTCTAACTCTACACTTTACATATATAAATCGAACAATTGTTTATATTGACACCAACAAACCTTACTAAGAAAATTTTCATTATGCTAACGCATAAATAAAAAAGCATGTATTTGCATTCTACTTATTCCATTTATTTAAACCCAATTTCCATCAGCTTCTTACTTAGCAAAAATACTCGTTCAACGGACGAATTTGATGTTGGATTTGAAAAAAATTACGCTACCTAAAATCTTGACATCCATGAATCTAGTTCTAGATCACTTCTAATCATGTTCTAGATTTTAAAAATACACTTAAAAGAAAACCCCTTTCGGTGATACGTTCGTTAGACCTATACTGCATGTGCATCACTTTAAGTATCTTGAAAAAAGTGGACAAATTGATTACATTTTCCCTTAAATATTAGAAATTAACAACACCACGCATTATCATTATTACCTAGATAATAAAAATATTAACGATATAGCTTACCTTATTAGGATACACCTGTATCTTCGTCAATATTTACACGATCATACTTTTAAACACATGCTGTAAGTTGCAAATTGTGGGATGTACTTTATGACGTCACGAGCTACAGCAGCGCCGCAGGCATAGGCCCGATAAGGAGCTGAACTAATCCCGCCGGCCCCGCTCAGGAGGTTGAAAAATTATTTTCACAGTACAATGGTACAAGAACGACTTTCATCTTTAGCTATTTTAGCTATAGAACAAGATATACCATTAGATTATGATAATATTGTAACAAAATTTTCTTTTCATCCAGACTCTAAGAATCGGCGTTTAAACCTTCAATAACAAGTAAATAAATATAGTTATTCGTATTTAGAAAAATATGTTAACAACAGTTATGTTAACACAATTATGTACAAAAATTATGTTAACAACATTTATGTTTCTCAAGATAAATTCAATTTTGGGATCCCTCTCCCCTTTCCTCCCTGTTAACAAATATTTTATTTATTTCATATTGTGGATTTTCATACAAATCTCGCACCCCCAAATGGAATGCTGAAATGCCGCCCCTGGCAGAGCTCCTAAACATTTCTTTTCCGTATTCTTTTATTTCTAGTTTTTGTTGTTGTCTTTTTACTAGGCGACTAGCAACAATAAACGTATCAACATTCAATCTGACAGCCTTTCTTTCATGAGTTGAAAGAAAGGCTGACCATTGAAAGGCCATAAAGGGTTACGGGGCTGCAGACAGGTTCGGTAAACTCGCGGCCTCAACTGCAGAGAACCCTAAACATTTCTTTAACGTATTCCTTTATTTCAAGGGCTTCTTTTTACTAGGCGAGTAGTAACAATAAACGAATCAACATTCAAACTGACAGCCTTTCTTTCATGAGTGAAAACCCCCTTAAATACAAATTATTATTTGACGCAACTGTGACACATTAGCGCTAGAAGATCGACCAGGCACCCAGTAGATCATGCAAAATGGGGTCCGACCACATAACACCGGACAGTTATTTCGCTTTCTTGATAAATACATCGGGAATAGAGTTATTGCACAGGATTATCCCAAATTTAAGGGCGCAGGCATGGATTAGCCTCCATATTCGCTCGATCTGACTCTTTGTGACTACTTTTGGGGGGGCACATTGAAAGACACTGTCTACCGGAACCATCCCACCACGCTGGACGAGCTTGAATCGTCGGTCTGTGTGACATCTGAATCCATTTCCGTTGAGACACTACAAAATGTGATGGCAAATTTCATTGTTCGTTTGCGCCACCTCCGGCTGCGAGCGGTGTACATTTTGATGAGATTGTGATGTGATTGCAAAGACTGCTTGTAGAGGACGATTTTATTATGCATGCTGATACGAGCTCTACAGCGCACAGCTGTACGGCGCCATCTATTAACAGCTTCCCTAACTACTATTTCGAAACTTCTGGAAAAATTCTTATAGCTTTCACAATAAACATACCGTTTGTTGCATTCTTCCATCGATCTTTACTTTCATATTATCTAATTTTAAATTCCTTTGTTGCGCACCCTGTATATATATATATATATATATATATATATATATATATATATATATATATATATGTATATATATATATATATATATATATATATATACATATATATATATACTCATGTTTGAAAAAAGGCAATACCATGAAGGAGTCACGGGATTGAACTGAAACTTAAGGCCTTATTACACGACAGTATTTGGCACAACAAAACCGTTCGCAAGACAGTTCATTCAACAAATCTAGCCTCAACATTTTAGGTTCGAACCTAAAATGTTGTTGTTGAGGAAAAGGTTGTGCGAAAATCGACCAATCAGAAATGCGTATACCCGAACGTCACAGGTGACGTGCCTTTAATTGCGACCAAGATGGGCGATAGACTGCTTTGGAATGAGTTAGAATCTCCAGATGGAAAAAATAATAGAACTTCTACTAAATTACAGACACCTGTGGGATATAAAAGAGCCAAATTATATGAAAAACACACACTAAAGAATGCTTTCTGAAACCTTCGGCATTAGACAGGAAGCACCTGTTAAAAAGGAGGGGCTTAAAGTATCATTGCCGAGCAGAAATGCTGAAGTTTTGCGGTGGAAAAATAATAATAGAACTTTTACCAAATTGCAGACATCTGTGAAATATAAAAGATCCAAATTATACGCAAAAAACACAAAGAATGTTTCTTGGAGTGAAATCGGCGTCATTAAAGAGGAGGGGCGAGTTAGAAAGTGGGGGGAGCCTAGAGTATCATTTACGGACGGAATTGCTAAAGTCTGGAGATGGAAAAATAGTAATAGAACTTTTATCAAATTACAGACATCTGTGAAATATAAAGGATTCAAATTATACGCAAAAAACACTAAAGAATGTTTCTTGGAATGAAATCGTCAGCATTAAAGAGGCGGGGAGCCTTAGAAAGGCAGGGTGTATTGACGGGCGGAATTACTGAAGTCTGGAGATGCAAAAAAATAAAATAATTTTTACCAAATTACAGACACTTTTGGGATATAAAAGATTTATATTATACGAAAAACACACTGAAGAATGATTTCTGGAATGAAATCACCGGTATTAGAGAGAATGGACCTGTTAAAGAGGATGAGCCTAAAGTATGACTGACGGGCGGAATAGCCGAAGTTCGGAAATAAAAATTGCCCTGTGTAATAACACACGTATTCAATCCAAACGGAACCTTTGGGATGTTAAAAGAGATCTTTACAGTATGAGAAGTCTAAAACGGTATTCCGATGAGGAAATTACGAAGCGAATGCAAGGGGGAAAAAGCTTCCCCCCCCTTGTTGAGTGAAGTGACGTTACGTTCGTTCTTAAGACTCCTCTATATACCTATGTAGTAGAGGAGCTCTATTCGTTCTGTGCTGCGTGAAGTGACGTCACAAGCGTTCCAAAGCTGTTTTGCGAACGGTATGTTGTACCAAATTGCTGTCATGTAATAAGGCCTTTACAGAAAATGCAAAGGGTGTTCTGTGCAAATGATTACCATTTCAGAGTCTCCGCACATGAAGTGTATTGGGCAGGATTAGCAAATATACAATATAATATAAAATCGATTCCGATAGTTTAGGAGCCAGTAAAGTTTTAAAATAAAAGTTTTAAAAGAAATTTCTGTACCTTTACCCTGATTTATGATGGATCTTGACAACGACCTTTTGGAGAAGACGAAGGAAGTTGCTAGTGAGCTGGAGGGTGACGATGCTCGGCCTCTCAAGGATGCAATGGATGCGTATCTTGGACGCCTGCCGGACGCTGGACTTCTTGCCGCAAAGACCCAGGAAGTGAAGGATGCGGTGAACTATTGTGGAATGGTGATCTACGTGCTGACACTGCATATCCAGGATATGCTCAAGTATGGACTCCTCGGACAGGACAAGGACCAAGTCTCCCGGATTCTAGGTTCGTTCAATTTTGTGAATTCTTTTTTGTTCTGCTGTGACATTCGTAAATTTAGAAATTGTGATAGTGATATTTATGTGATCTTTAACTCAGTTGAGGAGTATAATGATAGAGTAATTAGAGCTAAACTGTTAGAGTTAGGACTAATAAATGAAATTAAACTTGTTGACAAAACTGAAACGGTTGTAAATCCATGTAAAAGGGCTAGGATAGAGGAGTCTCACACTGAGGGAACTCCTACTAAAAACCAGGATGGAAATTTAAAATTAAAATCTAATGACCATGATAACATGGACTGTAATGCTGCTAGTGATAGTGTTGTAAATGAAAAGGTTAGTGATAATGTTGTAACTGTAAATGAAAAAGTTAAAACTAAGACTTATGCTGAAATTGCCGCGCAACCGGTTCAATTTAAGAATGCACCTAAACCTAAAGCGGTTGAAAATAGTGTTAGAGAAAATATTATGGAGGTAGAAAAAAAAGAACCAAAAGCAGAATGTTTCTTCATAAAGTTTAGAGACAACTACCAGGCTTTCCTTAAAAAGCTAAATGAAATTACAGGCAATAAAGTATCTGGCAAACTCTCAGGAGATATGCTCAAACTCATACCCAATGACGCTGACTCCTATAGGGTTGTTCAGCGCCATTTGACTAGCGAAAAAATCCCCTTCCATAGTTTAAACCTAAAAACTGACAGGCCAAAAAAGGTAGTTTTGAAGGGGCTACCAACTAACTATGACATTGAGGAGATTAAAATGACGCTAACATCCATTGGATTAGATGTAGTCCGGGTTTCTCAATTGAGAAACACAAAAACAAGATTACCCCTGCCGATCTTCTTACTCAGCCTTAGGCCCACGGAAGACTGGCAGAGGATTTACAGACTGACAAGGTTAGGATACTTGGCTGTGAAGGTAGAGGCCTTCAGAGCACGGGGCTTTAAGATTTGCTACCGGTGCCAGCAGTTCAACCACTCCTCTGAGAACTGCAGTATGCCACCAAAGTGCCTGAAGTGTGCACAAGATCATTTCACACGGGACTGCCAGAGACCCAGGACAGAGAAGGCAACGTGTGCAAATTGTAATGGAGACCATCCAGCGAACTTCAGGCAATGCCCGAAGAACCCCTGGAACAGAGGAAAGGCACCGGAGTATGCCCCCCCTCCCCCCAAAAATCAGATACCACCTTGGAGGCAAAAGGCCCTCGGACTAAACCCCCAGGCACCCCCTCAGGGCTCCTCGCACATAGTGCCACAGGAAAAAAGACACCAACCTTCAGCACCTACCAGATCGGTGCAAGAGCAGGCCCCCAAATCATCGACCTCCAGAGAATTGACCCTGGAGGAAGTAAGAGCAGCTACAGCTGCCATTAAAAAGAGATCGGAAATAGAAAAAGCCAGACAGGCAAAGGAGGCAAAGGATAGGCTTGACATTAAGGTTGAGGATTGGAAACAAAATAAACGAGTCAGGGATGAAGAGATCGCGCAAACCCAGCCGTTAGTTAAAACGGGTGAAAAAAAGCAAAAAACTATCGAGTTCCAAAAGGACACTCACAAAAAAGTGCAAACCGCGGTTGAGGCTGAGGAAATGGAAGCTGAGACTGAACCGACTGATAAATCTGATGCTGAAAAGATGGAGGATATCATCAACCTCATCAGAGGATTTATTAGCATGTTCAATCTAGACGACATAAAACATCTGTTGATGCAGTTCGCAGAGTTAGTACAAAAAAAGAGCGATCCTATGGTAATGGTCTTTGAGGCCCTTAAAATAATCGCGGACTTTAAAAATAACAGTGAGAATCAAACCCGTCATGGCTAGGTCCCAAAAAGAATCCTTAAAAATAATATTTTGGAATGCGAACGGCATATCTCCAAGAATAAATGAACTTAGGAACTATGTAAATGAAAATGACGTAGACGCCTTATTAATTCAGGAAACTAAAGTTAGAGAAAGTAAAAAACTAAACATAGCCAACTATATATGCTATCATAATCTTAGCTCAAATACTAATGCTAGAACGCCCCATGGAGGAACAGCAGTATACATTAAAAGAAATATTCCCCACGAGGAACTAAACAACATAAATCTTCAAGGTATAGAAAATACTAGTATAAAAATTAAAATTAATAATACTAGCCCGTTTATCCTAACCTCAACATATGTCAAAAATATGAGTAGAGTAGATGTAGCTGCGCAACTGGAACTGCTTTTCGCGCGATATCCAAACACTATACTCGCAGGCGACTTCAACGCGCACCACCGAGCATGGGGCTGTAGGAGAGCCAATTCACGCGGTACACAGATACACAGACTGCTGAACACGACAAACACTAACATTATTGTACCGTCGACACCAACCTGCTTCTCAGGCGCCAACGGCTCATTTATAGACTTTGTCCTAACGCGAAACATAGATTACGCTCACACTATTAGTACCTTGGATGAATTCGACTCGGATCATCTGCCGGTACTGGTGACATTCGACCTGAACACACCTCTTCCAGCCTCTTTGGGACAAGAGAGGGTCAACTGGGAAGTATTCAAAAGAGCACTCTTCGAGCCGCACTTAGCAGTACCTAACATAATGAGCACGGCGGATATTGACTCTGCCACGCACACACTCACAACAGAAATCAAGAGAGCAATTGCCTCTGCCACAACACATCGTGAGTCTCCAAAAATGCCCACACTTTCCCACCATGTCAAACAATTAGTCAGGCAAAGAAACAGAATACGTAAGACATGGCAGGCTAACAGAGACCCCGCCCTTAAAAGGGAGCTTAACAGACTCACGTGCAAAGTCAGGGAAAAAATTGTCGCAGAAAAGCAGCAACAGTATAAAGAACTAATCGAATCCCTTAGCCCAGAAGACGTATCGCTCTGGCAATTCGCAAAAAGACTCAGGAAACCTCAAATTAAGCTCCCGCCACTAATAGATGGTGCTAAAATCGCGTACTCAGACGAGGAAAAAGCCGAGGCGCTCGCAAGCCATTATGAAAAACAATTCCAACCAAACCACGATCTAATGTGTCAGGACACCCTAAGAATGGTCAGACAAACTTTAAATAATTTCAGGAATTCCCCGGTAACGGCTGAGATTAGCCCAGCCACCCCGCAGGAGATAGTAGAAATCATTAAAAATCTCAAAAACCGTAAAATCCCAGGGCACGACAAAATCAGAAATATTGCGGTTAAAAACCTACCCTTAAACGTAATATGTTACTTGACAATCTTAATAAATAAAATATTAAAACTAAACTATTTTCCCAAAGAATGGAAGGAAGCGATAATTATAGCAATCCATAAGCCTGGTGAGGATGCCACAATTCCAGCCAACTATAGACCAATTAGCTTGCTACCGACACTTAGTAAAATTACTGAGAAAATTATTCTTAAGAGACTGAACACGCACCTTAGTGAGAATGACATTATCATTCCGGAGCAGTTTGGATTTCGGCCAAAGCACTCCACCACTCATCAATTGCTGAGAGTGGTAGAGTACATATCTTCTGGTCTCAATAACAAGACACCCACAGCTGCGATTTTTCTGGACATACAAAAAGCCTTTGATAAAGTATGGCACTGTGGATTAGCGTACAAATTGATCACTTTAAAAGTCCCTGACGCTATTGTCAAACTTTTAATCTCATACTTAAATAACAGACACTTTCAAGTCAGAGTAGGAGGTAACTTATCTACACCCAAGCTCATTAAAAGTAGTGTACCGCAAGGTTCTATCCTGGGCCCGACACTCTTTAACATATACCTGAACGACATCCCTAGGACTCCAAACACAGAGCTGGCACTCTATGCAGACGACAGTGCGATACTTGCAAAACACCCCTATGTCTCAGTAATGCACAGACATCTACAACAACACTTAGACATACTCCAAACTTGGCTGGAAAAATGGCGAATAAAATTAAACCCCAATAAATGTCATTGGATTTATTTCTCAAGAAAACGTAAACCTCCGCCGCCTCTGTACATAAACAACCATGCCCTAAAAGCGGAAAAATCTACTAAATACCTAGGTGTAACGATAGATTCCCACCTAACCTGGAAACAGCAGGTAACGAACTTAATCAAAAAAGCGTATATGGCCACAGGAGCCTTATACCCAATGATAGGAAACGGAAATCTAAGTTATCAAAATAAACTCCTAATTTATAAATCGGTCATCCGCCCGGGAATGCTGTATGCAGCACCCGTATGGGGATATGCCTGTAAAACTACAATAGACCTCCTAGAGACAAAACAAAACAAAATCCTACGGATTATCAGGAAAGCTCCCAGGTACTTAAGAAACTCGGTAATTAGGAATGACTTCAAAATAAAAACTGTTAGAGCCCAAATTAAAAAGCTAGCGCTTAAATTTTACAGAAATTTGCCATCCGTTCCAAACGAACTGTTATTCAATCTGCATGACTATGATCATCGCAAGGCCAAATCTCGTAAGAGACCCCGCGCTGTTCTAAACATCGATAATCGGAATTAAATGATCCCACCTCAAACATCTGATTTTAAAATAAAACTCGCGACTATTATTTTATAAAAAAAAAATATATATATTCTAAACACTAAACTGCCAAAACGCTAGGTAACCCTTAGATCTGCATCAACCCCCCAAACTGCTTAAACTCTAAATGTGCAACAAACTGCCACACTAGGAGCTAGGATAAATAATAAAAAGTAGTAAATAAAAACCTCGAACCTCCAATTAGGGTCACTGAATTAATGTCACAGTTTGACGATAAGAACCACATATTGAAACTGGAGATTAAAGGCGCTTCGCGCCTGGTGCTCTGTCTTGTACGACACTACGTATTTAACGTTAGAAAATAACAAAGGGCATTTCTTAAAATAAACTGCCTTCTGTTAACAGGAAGCAGAAAAAATTAAATGCCTTTCGCAAATCAAGTTAGCTGTATAAATGTTGATAATTTTCGATGTGAAACTTTTTTTTTCTTTAACCGGCTTATTTCTTAGCTGTTATTAATCAGCGAAAATTGTTATTGCGAAATTATCTAAAACGTGAATGAAGAATTATTTTAAAGCAATGAAAAATTCATTTTTAAATATTTATAGTAAAACACTGGTTGCATGGATATTTTAAGAAACATAATGTAATTTTATATTCGTTATTGAGTATAAATGATCCTATTTGGGGAGCGGTTATGCCAACATTCATTTACACTCTCCAGGTTGTTCATATCAAATTGCCCAGCAATACAAAATTGGTCGCATTAGGAAAATGCACTGGCGTGCCGGACAACAGGTCGTCTTTTACTATGAATACCGCTTTTATTTGGGGTACAAGGATGGCGACATCCATGTTAGACGCTATAGCAGTGAACGCCACCTTTCGAAGTGAGTTATCCAAAGCATACTGGCCGAACATTAAACGTGATGATCTGGGGTAATATTAGGTATCTTTTACGATCTCAGCAGCTAAGAAATGTGTGTAATCTCAACAGCAACCAGTACGTCAAAGAAATTCTTCAACCCGAACTTTGGGTTCGGATAGAAGCAGTCTGGAATGTTCTACCCCAGGTACAAATTCAAAATATGTTTGATTCGATGCCACGTCGCATAGAAGCACTTATTGCCGCGTGTGATGGCTGCACCAAATACTGATTTTTGACATATAATATTATTATTAATATTTTTTATTTTTTTTTTGCTTTGTAAATTTAATCATTAATTTGTATCAAAACAGGTTCTTTGTAAAATAAATTTCATTCAATACTGATGATTCCATCATGGTGTTTCAAGTTTTACAAACAGGTGTTCATATATATGTGTGTATGTATAGCCGACTAAAGCTTTCGTCACTGACTTATACAGATTACATTGAGTGCCGAATCATAATTGCCCCAAAGAATAGCAAAATTAAAATTTAATGTATAATAGATTCCGATAGTGTAGTAACCACTAATGTTTTGAAGTAAAATATTTCAAAAAATTATATTCCTACAGATAACATAACAGTTCTTAACTAACTTCTACAATTGAATTATGCTGTTATTCTTTTATTAAAATATAATATTATGGCAATACAGCACTATTAAATCCGAGAATACGATAGGCAGTGCTTAGAATTAACAGTGTGCCGACCAAGTTTTACAAACAAGTGTTCGTATATATGTTATACCACAGACTAATGCATATATTGAAACGGAGTGTCCAAATGACTACTTTCTACAACCCCGCCTTCTTCCCGCCCATAATGGGTAGGACTGGAGGTTAAGCCAATGTGACTTAGCGGATGGAAGTAGGGCGATATGTCAATCAAGAAGGAAAGATTCACACTATTATTTAGCTGGATTTAAACATTTAAAACATTTAAACATTTTAAAGTTATTTCATGTTTTTCAGAAAGAGAATTTTCATTAATTTGCTGTTTATATGTTCTAAAATACGGAGATTTAATTTTTTTGACTTCATCGTATTACGGATGAATATCTTTTTCTATTTACGTATGTATAATTATCGAAACTCACTGAAACTACTATTCGTATTTGAGCACATAATGTAATTTTGGAAATATTTCAGCGAGCTGGGTATTTTTCTTTAGATTAGGTGGATTTTGAAACATCTGATTCATTGTAAATTTATCTTGCTCGCATTTTTAAAATCATTTTAATCATCAATATTATTTTATGTTGAATTCGAATTCCTCTTATTTCAAATTTTCTACAACATATATAAAGCTTGCAAACATTAATGTCAAATATTTTTATTCTGTTTTTAATGCTATCTTGCTACAATTACAAGTGACAATTAGTAAATACTACTGCATGATTCTATGTAGTTACAATATTTCACAACTGTCAAATATTTCACCAGAGTTGGGCAATATCGAAAATACATGTGTTTGAAATACATTTTCAAAATACATTTGTATTTTGTATTTTAAACTGAAAAACTATTATGTAACTGAAAAACTATTATGTAGTATTTTGGTAATGTATCGAAAATACATTTTCAGAGTACTTTGTATTTTCAAAATACTCAAAATACATTTCTGCAGGTTTCAAACTATTGTGTTTAAACCGCAGATCGCAACGGCTAATGTGTATTTTATCTAGTCATTAAATGCATTTCTGGGAGTCAATCTAAACAGCCTTTTGCAATCTGGTGCCGAATTAATGAAATGTTTAGTATCTGTGGTGGACTCTGAAAAGTATAATTTCTGCAATAAACTTTACGTTCATATAGGAATCATATAATGATGTTGTTTGGTAGATGTCTCCTTCCTGTCTATATAAAGAAAAGGGGGTATTCTTTGTGAAAACAGAAACACAGGCAATCCCAGCTCTGTTATGCATTGTATATATAATTTTAAGTAAATTAAAGAGATGTAATGCAGTTAGTTATTGCAAAAATGTGAGAAAAGATGGAAAATACTGCCGCACGTGATGCAAATGTATTTTGGGAAGCTGTAGATGAAAAATCTTTCAAAGTTATATCATGATAATGAAGTATTACTACTCCAATCACGCAAAGCGGAATGCCAATTATGCAAACCAAAATGTGCCGTTATAAATAGGACTTTCAAAGTCACAACAAATTTTAAACTACAGGTAAAATTTTAGTTTTATGTAGGAGTCCCTCGATTTAACGAGTATGTATGCTAGGCCCTTGGCATCTGTTTAAATGAGGTAGTGCTATATTATGTAATAAGTTTTATTGATGGCAAACATTATATTTTTTTCAGAAAAATGCTTCCTTGAAACATCTCTTTCTTGGGATCTGCCAATTGTGCAAACCAAAATGTGCCGTTATAAATAGGACTTACGAAGCCACAACAAATTTTAAACAACAGGTAAAATTTTAGTTTTATGTAGGAGTCCCTCGATTTAACGAGTATGTATGTAGGCCCTTGGCATCTGTTTAAATGAGGTAGTGCTATATTATGTAATAAGTTTTATTGGTGGCAAACATTATATTTTTTCAGAAAAATGCTTCCTTGAAACATCTCTTTCTTGGGATCTGCCGTAAAAAGCCCAGACGATGACTGATTTGAAGTTAGAATCATATTTCGAAGGGGTTAAAGGTTCACGATGGATTTCTACCACCACCCCTTCCAGTTCTATTTTCATTTCTGATTCAAAAATTATCATTTTACTTGAAATGTCTATATCTCAAAATTGACTATAGATAGAGCTTAGATGATAACTGATGATATGGATTCTGCATCAAATTCTAGAGGGTATACGTGGTTCACTAAGAATTTGTACTTCCGGTTTCATTTCCACATCAGGGTCAAAAATTTTCCATAAAACATCTAGTTTTCAGAATTGGTTATACATAGGGATAACAACTGATATGGATCCAGCATCAAATTCTGGAGCAGAATGGGGAGGGGTTTACTAAGGATATCCACCTCCAGTTCTTTTTCCACTTCCCGTTTAAAAAATGTTTTTTGACACTTTATTTCTTAAGATTGGTTATAAACAGAACTGAGCTGGTGACTGATATGAATTCAGCATTAAATTCGGGAGATGGTTAGGGATATACAAAAGATTTCCATTTCTGTTTTTGTTTCCTTTCTTTTTTTTTTTTTTTTTTTTTTTTTTTTTTCACTTTCGATTCAAAAAAATTTCCCTGAAACATCTATTTCTGAGGACTGGCTATATATAGATATAGCTTAGATGATGACTGATATGGATTCAGCATCGGGGACGGGGGGATTCACTAAGAGTTTTGACTTCCAATTTTGGAGATGTCGCTACCAGTTTTCCTGAAAATTCGTATGACTGTAAGAAACATGTATGCAAAAGAGAATTAAAATGCTTAATAGTTACGTCAAAAATGAAATATACTCACCATTTGTCACCATATGACGGTTTCTTCATAAATTTCGTGTTTATTATTACAGCTTTGTCTGTTATATAAAATGTGTTCTCCCATAGATTCATTTATTACTTTCTTATATAATACATAGTATAATGTATGAGAAAAGTTTGTGACGGGGTCAAAAATTCTAATTTGAGTTTTCGACGGGAGAGCAAGTTTCAAGATTCCTTGAACACGAATCAGACATTTTTGAGGTGATATCTCTCTCTCTCCCTCTGTGCGTGTGTGTGTGTGGAAACGATATCTCACGAACGAATGAAATGATTCGAAAACAATTTGGTACAAAAATTACAATCCGTGAGTACTGGAAGTTTTTAAACGCAATCCCTCCTAAACTTTCAAATGAAATTTTGAAAAAATCATCAAAAAATCAAACCCTTTAATAAAATTGCGTAAATAGTTATGTCTTATGTACTTTTTAATCAGAAAACGATTGATACAAACTTTAAAATGCTAGTATGAACCATTCTCGAGACATTGTACATTTTTCAAATGAATTTATCAAAAAATCACGTAAAATAAAAAAAATATTAACCATTACAAAATATGTTAACTTTGCATGTAATATCATTCGATAAATTTGCTGACATTCTCATGGATCTAGCTCGTTCCATTCATGAGAAAAGATTCTTTGCGGAATACTTTTCCAGTTGGACGCCAATAGTCATTTATCTGCTATAAGAATAAATTATTTCTCCGTTCATAATGCTTGGCGAGATTTTGGCAACGAATCTCCGGAATGTCACCAACTTGACGACTTTTTAAAATATTACCAGATTAAAGAAAATGTTGCTAAATTAATAAAAATGGCGCTAAATCAATGAAAATGACGACTAATTGACGAATATTCAATATCTTGGAAAGAATATAAAAATCTACGAGTAGTATAAGAATAAACTATGTTTTCGTCCGTAAAGTTTGGATAAAATTATGGTGACGAATTTTTCAAAATATCTCTAACTTGGTGACTTTTTAAATGTTGCCAAATTCATGAAAATGTCACTCAATTGATATAAATTATTCGTCAAATTGATGAAACTGATGCTGAATCAATGAAATAACGACAAATTGATGAAAGTTCAATATCTTGGAACGAACATAAGAATAACCCATTTCTCCGTCTGTCCGTCCGTTGCGCTTGACGAGAAATTTAGCGGGACATCCCCAACTTGGCAACTATAATGCTAAATTAACGAAAATATCGCCAAATGATAAAAATGACACCAAATGATAATAATGTTTAACTAATTCTGATTTCCGTCATATGATGGGTATACATTCTAATATATAAGAAATGCTCTTCTTTCCGTTTGTCTGTTACAATTGGTGATGTATTTAGCAAACTTGGGTAATGTAGTAAAGTATCACCTACTTGGCGATATTTTGCCCCAGATTGATGAAAATTTCGTCAAAATTGCAAAAATGGCGCTAAATTAGTGCAAATGACGCCTAATTCATGAATTAATTATTAAAATATTTTAATACATGGACTATATCGTTTATTGAGGATGCTATCAATATTGATAACTGTTAATTTAAAGTTATGTGAAATATAAGTTAATTAGGTACTTTGAAATAGTATTACATGTTGTCATCCGGAAAATTGCCAAATGTACAATTCAACATTAAAAACACAGTACCATGGATCTTATAGTTCTTCCGAAAGATGCAATCCCTGTGGATACTGCCCCCAGGGGGGTGCCACTCCGCTGCCACGAATATTATCTGTGACGTCAGATGGAGTCAACTTGCAGTAACGACACAAAGTGCCACAAGATGGCGCGGCAATAGCAGCCTGAGATTATATATACATCTCGCCTGAGAGTGCCGGCGAAATATTTCTATATCAAGCTGTTTCAATCTAATAAAATATCCTTTAAAATATCCTCTAATAAAATATCCTATAAATTAATTTATGGTAGATGAGTCTTTACACATTAGGAAGTTATGTATTTGCCCAAAACTTCAACATTTCCCAAACTGTCATTACGATATGCTTGCTATTTCAGTGTATATAATTTTAGGACTGAAGGGTCACCACAGCAATGTATTTCAGGAAATTTAAAATCTGAATAAGAGTTCAGATTTCAAATTAGGCACTAGAGGGAGTTAGGGATGAGAAAGTTTGGGGCGATGACCCTCTAGCGCACACACGTATTCATTTACTTATATTTTTCTTATTAAAAATTGTTCACCAAATTTAATCCCTTGACATACAACAACGTCTCGGAAACGTCGTATGTTTCATAAGCCATTATAGACATTGACGTCTTTGAGACGCGCGCACATTTAAATTTTGTCATGTGCAAATCTTAGAAATATAAGGTGGTTTATATCCGGAATCTTACAGAAATGTAAGAAGCATGGTTTATACGCTAAAACTACAGTTAAAGACACTTGATTCGTATGTCAAGAGTTAATATTTTAAATTTAAATTTAAAAAACACTGAGTGTGAGTACATTTTGGTTCCAGTTGCAATTAAAATTAAAATTTATCATTAATAGGAATATCCATATATTGTTTAAATATAAAATTTATTAGAATAGTTTCCAAGAATTTTATAGTGATTTTAATTGAAAATTTTAATATATTGTAAGAGATATAATTAATAGTCGTTGTTCATACCTTGTATTATATGTCTATTATTTATATACTCAACAATAATTATTGATTATATATATGTAATTCATATATATATAAAATAATAGAAAACTAATTCAATCAAGTCTTTGAACTAATACAGATATATTCCTCCCCCCCCCCACACACATTCAAATTTGACATGTATTAATAATAATGTATTAATATTGTTATTAATACGTGTAATATAATGCATTAACATTATTATTAATACAAGTTTTAACATGTATTAATTATAATGAGTTGCAGATTGTAACATAGCGATAACAAATGTAAAGTTAAAAACATTGGCACATCAACAATTTCCTTAGCGTCCTGGCATGATATCAGCTACACCATTCCAGCACCGTAAGGAAATCTCTTTAATTACTTTACAACATCACGAAAGTGTGAAGTGGCAGGTATGTGTGTGTGTGTGTGGGGGGGGGGGGGGAATGAGAGACGTAGCAATGCAACGTCACAACAATGCCGTCCGATAAAAATGGAAGATCAGGCGTCTAGACCTCTCTATAGGAAAAGCTACTATGGGATTTGCAATTAAATTTAGTAGGCATACTTTCCTAAGGGTATTTCGTATGTCTCAGTGAGGTCCGAGTTCTAAAGAAGAAAGTAGTTTCAATTTCACCACCAGGGCTAAATTTTGGTGCTGCTGCATAATTTGCATGCTTTGAACTATCTTATACCGGACGGCTATAAACGATGTTACTGTTATTATAAGATTAGAGCAAAAGCATGCTTCCGCTCCGAACTTATAATTCGGGTATCCTAGCAACTTCGATCGATGGCTTTGGCAGGAGCAGACTCGTTCTGCTGCCACACACTCCCCACTTGATAAGAAGCCCCTGTCGAATTTTGGCGAGGAGGGGGCCACCCAGAAAACCCCCGCGCGTTCCCATCCGAAACTCAGTCGAGGGGCTGAATGGCCTGGAGGCGTCGAAAGCCCAGGCCGACAGACTCATCCTAAGACATAGAGCAGCTTAATGGAGGGCCGAGAAGCGTACCGTATCTCGGGCGTGACGTCAGTTGTGGTCAACTAGGAAGCGATTGGTAGGGCCTCTGACTCCGTGTGGTGCTGCCATCTCTTGTTGAGGGGTGAGATCGTTGGAGAGAGATGGTTGCGGGTTTCAAACGTCCAGAGTTACCATTTGCAGCGAATGATGTTGCTAGTCCCGAGCCAGTCCAGGACCGAATTGCTAGTCCAGGATCGAACTCGGTACCTCGTGCTTACAAGACCGACATTATAAGATTAGAGCAAAATCTAGCTTCCGCTCCGATCTTATAATTCGGGTATCCTACCATCTTCGATCGATGTCTTTGGTAGGAGCAGAGTCGTCTGCTGCCACATCACCAAGCCTTTTCTTCCCAAATCCACAACTGGCGTAATGGTCATTAAACTCCCCTTACCAGGTCGTGCGTTACTTGTCAAAATCTTCTAACAATGAAACAGCAATACTTCTGCAGCACATAAGGCGTTTCGAAAGTTTAAAGGTTTACGTAGAGGTCCACCCACTCACCATTTATAATCTTCCGGACGCCTTTTTGCCGATATTTGTCAGATAAGTTAAGCAACATACAAATCACAGGGACAGCAGCATCAAATTTTAGCCACAGTGTCAGAAATTTGAACTATATCATTGTTCAGAAATTCATCAGAAATAGAATACTCTGGAAAGGAATTTGGTTGCGGTTCGTCCAGTAGCTTTTCCTGCAGAAAGGTATCAACACCTGATTTGTCATTTGGATCACCCTGTACATACAAAAAACAACACAGTGAAATGACGTAGGCGTGGATAACACGTTGCATCAAGCCTTAAGTAATGAATCCCCTTATTTGTGGTTGCAAATACTTACAAAGAGTTTAAACATGCAATAATAGTGAACATGTTCATGTCTTTATGAACTTGCCATATTTTGAGATCAGTGGATGATAATATTCTGCAAAGGATATCGAATTGAGAGTCTTCCGTCATTCTGAAAATATATATGCCTCTGAAGACCTTTGACGAAAATAATCTTGCAAACCTTCATTCACTTATCTCAATTTAATCGAGAGTTATCGTATCTACAGACTCACAGGCGGACAAAATACTCAGACATCATTGAATAAGTGTGTGATTCGTATTCAGGAAAGCTGTTCTAAACACGTAGATCCATCAATGCCCGGTGGTCAATTTCGTTTTACACCCATACTCTCCCTTTCCGTATGTATTACATGGAAAATTGTGGGAAAAGAACGGATATTTTTACACAAAACTAGAAATTGTAGCAGTCGTTGCCCGAAATTTAAAGCAGGGATTAATTGAATTCATCCATTAAAGTTTTCGAAAAACTTAATCGCCAGCTCTTTGAGAACACGCTTTAATTACAAACACACGCAAACGCATACTCGCTCCAAAAGAGGACCTAATCACGCCTTAAACTGCTGCTAGTGCAAGTAATACGCTTTGATCCAGGTGCTGGGCACATCGAATGTTGCAGCCTAACATGACTGCGTATTAGGCCTTAAATACGCTTTGGCCTCTGCGCGAGAGTATAAGCCCTTTTGATACGCCCTAAATAAGCTCTTTTGATACATACCAAATAGGCTCTTTTATACGCCCTAAAGAAGATCCTTTGATTCGCCCTGAATGAACTTTTTTGATTCACCCTGAATGAACTTTTTTGATTCGCCCTGAATGAACTCTTTTATACACCCTAAATCAGTTCTTTTAATAAATCCTAAATAAATTATTTTAATAAACCCTAAATAAATTATTTTAATAAACCCAATATAAATTCTTTTAATACATACAAAATAAGCTCTTTTAATACATACAAAATAAGCACTTTTTATACATCATAAATGAGCTGTTTTGATACCCCCTGAATAAGTTCTTTTGATACGCCCTAAATACGCTCTTCTGATATGCCATAAATTAGCTCCTTTGATTCACCCCAAATTCGCCTTTTACACCCTGTGTGGCAGTAATACATTTTAAATATGTCCTTTTGATAGACCTTATATAATTACCTTCGATTTTCTACATAAGATCCTTCGATTAAAATTAGCAGTACGTTTTCTGAACGAAAATTCTTGCAAACTCTGATAATGTATTCGATTCTGGTACCAACTCGCAAGCCCAATAAATATGCTGCTAGTTTCGTAGATGACGTCAAAAATTATCTACTCTTCACCCCATTCCAAACTGTGTTCAAGGACAGGGGAAAACCTGTTTAGCTCTCGTCTCGTGTACAGTTTGAATTTTTTTAAAAATTCACGAGATTTTAAATAAAAATTCATAATTAATGAAAGGAATACAGTAGAAATAGAATTTTTCGGATGGAGCAGTCTGTGATATGCAGAGAAACATCTTGTAAATTATGAAGATAGGATTGTTTTATTTCGTAATATAAAAATCGGATAAATTTTAAACACGCGAAAAATATTTATAATTTAAATATTCAAAAATTGTGTTCTATTAATTGTATAGATTCCGCTTAAAATTTGTTCGAAAAAGATTTTCCAGATCATTTGGATAGTGTTAAGATGGAAACTCTGCAATAATATTTTCAGTCACTAAAAAACTGATTTGTGTTAAAATCGAGCAGAATAGTGCTGAAATATAAAGTAACTCAAAATCTAATTTCAATTTTTAAAAAAATTCTCCGAGGCGGATTGTACGAGTCCTGAAGTATATGTGTACTAAATTTCATGTCCGTACGCGGTTCAGATTTTTCGCTACAGACGACAAAGGTATTTCTTTATTATTGTAGATTGTATTCTAAAATGAATGACTAGTTATATGATACTAACTAGGAAGGGCGATCCTTGAATCGGAGCCAAAAAATGTATCCCATAATTGAGAGTTTTATCTTAGTTCTTTTAATATAGGTAATAATGTTTTCTTAGTACGAAATTGTGTCAAAAGTATTATAGTGGCCAATTTCATCAGTTTAATGAATTAAAACTCAACCAAGTTGGTAGTGTATGTATATTTTGAAAAAAAAAAAATGGCTGATATCGTATAGTATATAATTAAAAAAAAATAATAATTCTAATAAGATATCCTCATGTAAAATTGAAGTAATAAATCTGATCTAGGCAGCACATGACATTCCCTGCCATGAAACACAGGTACACTATGTTGTAATTATTTTTTATGAATAAATGGGTTTCCAACATATCATCGAAACACTGGTGCACTATGTATTATTTAGTTTTCTGAACCTCGAAAGAACGGTGAACTATGTTATATTTAATTTTCTGAAAAAATGCTTTCCCAGCATATCTTCGAAACACCGGCGCACTACGCTATATTTAATATTCTGAATAAATGTGTTGCTTAATTAATCGAAATAAAACATCCCTATAAAAGAAACAACTTTAGAAGGGAATAATAGGCAGCTTTACAGACTAATTTTATTTTTAGTTTCCTTAGCGACCACTTATTTCAATATTATAAGAAGTTTTATAAAATTTTTACAATCTTCATCTTTTAAATTTTTGCACTCCTACAATCAAGCGAAACCGAGAAGCTGATAATCTCTCATCATAGAATTTCATTTCTGAAGAAACTGAGAAGCTGATAATTTTTTCATTATAGAATTTCATTTCTGAAAAGACCCACAAAAAATTTTACTCGTAATTCCCATTCTGATTCTTTAAAATGCATACATTATAATAACATAAATATAATTAATTAATCATGGCATAGTCATAAAGCGTATTAGTACATTTATGTATACAGTGTGGCATGTTCATAAATATAAAATTACTTTTAAATAAGTTTTCAATCATGGGACACTTAAAATAGTGCAATATATTGTAATTTCCTCAAACAAACAACAATAAATTAATTTGTGCTGATTTTCATTGATACGTATATTCCATTCCTATCACCAAAAATGTATAATATAATCTAGTATAAAATGGATTATTATGTCATTAATTTAGCTGATGTCGGTTTAGAAAAAAAATCGGTATTTAGAGAGAAAATTATTTCTCCATTCAAATTCACCATAGAAGTCAACTGAGCAGGCTTTTATTCAAATTAATATTTAAATGCAGCTTGATCACTGACATTTACTACACAGATGCTAATTAGGCATCCTCATTCTGAGTGTTTCGACGCATTCATGAATATTATTCTCTTTAGAATATTTCCACTATGAAATACTTAATAGTAAAATTTTGCTTAGAAAGTTAAAATGACAAATTTCAAGAGAATCTCTAGCGTCCTGAAATAATGGGTACCAGGGCTTAGTAACAGAGCGCGGCCAGGCCGTAGAGAAACACTGCGTTATAATCTCCGATTACACGTCCAATTCGTTATTCAACATTCAAAATATTGTACCGTAAATCTTCTACATTATTTTTTCACTGTAAAAGGAGAAATTGCATTGAATTATATAGAGAAATTATTAAATCAATGCATTGATGAATTATGTAGGGAAATTATTAATAAAATGCTGAACTAGGAAGTACATTATCCTTAAGTTTGAAATTAAAAAACATTCGAAATGTTGATCATTTTTAAGATTTTATTATGTTGTACATATATGAGAATATTTACTTCAACGCTGTTTTACAATACCATTCTATGGAAAAATTTCTCAATATTTAATCCTCTTTCAGGTTAAATTCCTTAAATTTTCACAGGGTAATATATGCCTATTTAATTTGACAATAATAAACTGCAAATTTAAATATATACGATTATAATTTTACACATGTTTAGACTATATTTTGTACTTTGTTATTATTTGTTACTGTAATATAACCTTTTATTGGTGATCAAACGTTTAGTGAATAAGATTTTTCAAAATATAGCAGTCTTGGACCGGGGCCGGCGGGATTTCTTCTTGTTATCGGGCCTAGATGCAGGTTTCGTGACGTCACAACTTACATCCCATCCACGGCGTTTACACTTTGCTCCAGTTCTTAATCAGCGTCGATTATGGAGTCAATATTTTAGAGTGATAGAAGTTGGTTGAAGTAAAAATGATTTAATTGAATAAATATAACGAAAACAAATTATATTTATATATAAAGAAGGAATATAAATAAGATTGTAAAGTAAAAAAATACTGAATATTTCCGTAGTTACGAGTTTTTTTTTTTTTTCTTTTCTTCTAAAAGATTCAATGCCAGGTTTTAACCTTTTGAATTTTATTTTTCCATAAAATTCATTTATTTGAGAAATCTGGCTTTTGTTCTTAAATAACCTAATGCACAAAACACATTATGACCTCTTATATATATATATAATAATGCTTTTGGGCAGAGTTAATTAAATTTCTAATTACATAGTTCTCCTAAAACATTTTTGTAATAAGGTCTTTCAAAAGTTTTAACTATCAGATTTACATAACATATATCCTAATATACATACATACTTAATAATAATATTTAATAATTAATATACTATTAATAATTATTTAATACTATTAATTAATATAATATTAATACTTATTTAATAGTAATATACATACATACTTAATAATACATACATACTTAATAGTAATATACATACATACTTAATAATATATATATACTTAATAATAATATGCATACTTAATAATAATATGGATACATAATAATAATATGCAAACATAATAATAATATACATACATAATAATACAGACATTAGATTTATATTTTAAGCGTCAATAAGTGATCACGCGCATTATGAATGACTATTTCGGAAGTTACATTTGTAATTGACAGCAGGGTTGTGATATAAACATATTTATTTTTTGTTATTGTGCACTTTCAGATTAAATTGAAATCCCTGTTTTGGTAAAATGAAATGTAGAGATTAGCGTGAATGACAGGAAAAGACAGTAGTCTCAAATAGTAATAATTTAAAAGAAACTAAAAAATCGCTTTCGGGTGATACGCTTTTTTACAACAGAAATAATTTAATAAATCGGTTAAATATCAAATATAATACTGTATTACAATGACAAACTATTTTACCAAACTTATTTTAATAGCTTAAATCTTACCTGTTTTTTTTTCAAGGAAAATAATTGTAGACGTTACTTATTGACAGACGATTTTCACCTGTGATGTGAAGTTTTGAAAATTCTACTTTTAACACTTTAAGGTTGCTGAGTGTTGTCATCTGCATTTTAATGAAACAATAATAAGCTAAATAATCCACGAAAAGTTTTCGGAGCCAATATGAATTTGAGTTTTTCCAAAAAAAAATTATGAAATTCAGATTTTTTTTTTTTGTAATTACAAAAATGCATGTAAAAAAAAAATTGTGTATTTCACATTTTTATATTTAATACACATGTGCATAAAATAAATAAAACCATTGGTTTCCAGTCTCTTTGGAGGTCAGATGATTGAAAGAATAAAGTTACATTATTCATTAATTGATAGTACTGTAGCAATAACATTCTCAATTTTAATCTTGCCTTTTGCTACGACAATATGACAATTACCCATAAACCATTTACAAATTGTAGATCAATGATTCCTTTTTGACTCACTAATAAAAAATCAAAACACGTACACAAAAAGAACAAGATAATGTAAAAATTTTATTTACATGAAATTTTCTGCACATTTACTTTTTTAATTACTTACACCATAAAATTTGAGGGTGTATAATCCATGAATATTTTTTTTTTGGGGGGGGGGGGTACCAAAAATTTTAGGGAGGGTGCAACAACAATCCGCAAAAATGTCTAACTCTACACTTTACATATATAAATCGAACAATTGTTTATATTGACACCAACAAACCTTACTAAGAAAATTTTCATTATGCTAATGCATAAATAAAAAAACATGTATTTGCATTCTACTTATTCCATTTATTTATACCCAATTTCCATCAGCTTCTTACGTAGCAAAAATACTCGTTCAACGGACGAATTTGATGTTGGATTTGAAAAAAATTACGCTACCTAAAATCTTGACATCCATGAATCTAGTTCTAGATCACTTCTAATCATGTTCTAGATTTTAAAAATACACTTAAAAGAAAACCCCTTTCGGTGATACATTCGTTAGACCTATACTGCATGTGCATCACTTTAAGTATCTTGAAAAAAGTGGACAAATCGATTACATTTTCCCTTAAATATTAGAAATTAACAACACCACGCATTATTATTATTACCTAGATAATAAAAATATTAACGATATAGCTTACCTTATTAGGATACACCTGTATCTTCGTCAATATTTACACGATCATACTTTCAAACACATGCTGTAAGTTGCAAATTGTGGGATGTACTTTATGACGTCACGAGCTACAGCAGCGCCGCAGACATAGGCCCGATAAGGAGCTGAACTAATCCCGCCGGCCCCGCTTGGACTCGCGAGCACTTGAATGTTTATCTGTTTATTTGGGTATGACGTGCTTAAAAGCACGGTATTGCATTCTAATACTTGCGTGTATGCAGGTTTGTGCAAAGTTTCTTCCACTTTGGAAATGTACAGCAAAATGATCTATAAATAAATAGATCACAACCTTAACTGATACGCAATTAAAATGTAGAATGCAGACGATCGTTTCGGAAATGCTTGGATTTCCTTCTTCAGTACGAACAAGACTAGATTTAAACTAGTTGCAGCTCTTTTTTCTACTAGTTTCAGCCTAAAGAAGGAAACTAGTTGCAGCCTAAAAAAGGAAATCAAAGTAATTCCTTAACATTCATCTGCTTTATAAATTTTATTTTCACAAAGTTTTACTTATTAGCATATTTCTTTGTTTCTTGTGAAAAATTTTTTCTTTATTTAAAATTATAGATCTTTTGGGGAATCTATATATATCCACGAAGAAGTGGTTTATCCATACGAGACAGATCACAGGAAAATACACTGGTTAACGAATGAATGAAGTTTTTAATAAAAGAACTAATAGGAAAATAATAGAACTAATAAAAGAACTAATATAAGGAGTAATATAATACATGTAGAGTAAAAGAACTAATACGTTGATATGAAGATCAATTAAAATATATTTTAATGCATTTATCATAATATAAGGAGCAATAGAGTGTTTCGCTTTCCTGACTCGAAATAACCAAACTCGCCAGAATGTTCAGATTAAAAATAATTTCAGGAATCCAATGTACACATACATTTTAGATGCTGTTATTTTGTTATCTTAAAAATAATTGAAGTGTGAAAATTTCTGCTCCAATTTCTTAAAAATATGACCTTTTTCGAAGAAAATATTGCGATCGTGATTAATATAAATTGAATAAAAATAAATTAATTATCCCTCAATGTTTACAAAGACTCTCAAGAAAGCTTAAATTATCTTTATTTGATAATACCAAAATGATTTTTCGTCTAGCTGTATAGGAAAGTATACGTAGTGTCGTACAAGACAGAGCACCAGGCGCGAAGCGCCTTTAATCTCCAGTTTCAATATGTGGTTCTTATCGTCAAACTGTGACATTAATTCAGTGACCCTAATTGGAGGTTCGAGGTTTTTATTTACTACTTTTTATTATTTATCCTAGCTCCTAGTGTGGCAGTTTGTTGCACATTTAGAGTTTAAGCAGTTTGGGGGGTTGATGCAGATCTAAGGGTTACCTAGCGTTTTGGCAGTTTAGTGTTTAGAATATTTTTTTTTTATTTTTTTTTTTTTATAAAATAATAGTCGCGAGTTTTATTTTAAAATCATATGTTTGAGGTGGGATCATTTAATTCCGATTATCGATGTTTAGAACAGCGCGGGGTCTCTTACGAGATTTGGCCTTGCGATGATCATAGTCATGCAGATTGAATAACAGTTCGTTTGGAACGGATGGCAAATTTCTGTAAAATTTAAGCGCTAGCTTTTTAATTTGGGCTCTAACAGTTTTTATTTTGAAGTCATTCCTAATTACCGAGTTTCTTAAGTACCTGGGAGCTTTCCTGATAATCCGTAGGATTTTGTTTTGTTTTGTCTCTAGGAGGTCTATTGTAGTTTTACAGGCATATCCCCATACGGGTGCTGCATACAGCATTCCCGGGCGGATGACCGATTTATAAATTAGGCGTTTATTTTGATGACTTAGATTTCCGTTTCCTATCATTGGGTATAAGGCTCCTGTGGCCATATACGCTTTTTTGATTAAGTTCGTTACGTGCTGTTTCCAGGTTAGGTGGGAATCTATCGTTACACCTAGGTATTTAGTAGATTTTTCCGCGTTTAGGGCATGGTTGTTTATGTACAGAGGCGGCGGAGGTTTACGTTTTCTTGAGAAATAAATCCAATGGCATTTATTGGGGTTTAATTTTATTCGCCATTTTTCCAGCCAAGTTTGGAGTATGTCTAAGTGTTGTTGTAGCTGTCTGTGCATTACTGAGACATAGGGGTGTTTTGCAAGTATCGCACTGTCGTCTGCATAGAGTGCCAGCTCTGTGTTTGGAGTCCTAGGGATGTCGTTCAGGTATATGTTAAAGAGTGTCGGGCCCAGGATAGAACCTTGCGGTACACTAATTTTAATGAGCTTGGGTGTAGATAAGTTACCTCCTACTCTGACTTGAAAGTGTCTGTTATTTAAGTATGAGATTAAAAGTTTGACAATAGCGTCAGGGACTTTTAAAGTGATCAATTTGTACGCTAGTACAGAGTGCCATACTTTATCAAAGGCTTTTTGTATGTCCAGAAAAATCGCAGCTGTGGGTGTCTTGTTATTAAGACCAGAAGATATGTACTCTACCACTCTCAGCAATTGATGAGTGGTGGAGTGCTTTGGCCGAAATCCAAACTGCTCCGGAATGATAATGTCATTCTCACTAAGGTGCGTGTTCAGTCTCTTAAGAATAATTTTCTCAGTAATTTTACTAAGTGTCGGTAGCAAGCTAATTGGTCTATAGTTTGCTGGAATTGTGGCATCCTCACCAGGCTTATGGATTGCTATAATTATCGCTTCCTTCCATTCTTTGGGAAAATAGTTTAGTTTTAATATTTTATTTATTAAGATTGTCAAGTAACATATTACGTTTAAGGGTAGGTTTTTAACCGCAATATTTCTGATTTTGTCGTGCCCTGGGCTTTTACGGTTTTTGAGATTTTTAATGATTTCTACTATCTCCTGCGGGGTGGCTGGGCTAATCTCAGCCGTTACCGGGGAATTCCTGAAATTATTTAAAGTTTGTCTGACCATTCTTAGGGTGTCCTGACACATTAGATCGTGGTTTGGTTGGAATTGTTTTTCATAATGGCTTGCGAGCGCCTCGGCTTTTTCCTCGTCTGAGTACTCGATTTTAGCACCATCTATTAGTGGCGGGAGCTTAATTTGAGGTTTCCTGAGTCTTTTTGCGAATTGCCAGAGCGATACGTCTTCTGGGCTAAGGGATTCGATTAGTTCTTTATACTGTTGCTGCTTTTCTGCGACAATTTTTTCCCTGACTTTGCACGTGAGTCTGTTGTATAGGAAAGTATTTAAAATCATAAAATGTCCATTAAAAAGCATTATGGAAAATGTGGTAAATATAACCCAAAAGACGATGCTAATATCACCAATGTAAAAAAGTTAATTTTCAAAGAAAGAGCAGTATTGCAGAAATAGCATATGAAAAAGAATTTTCAGTTGGCACTCCATTCAATACGTATTTAAATTGTTTTATGATTGAAATTTGAAGTATGTAATTTTTAGTTCTAAAAATGTTCTTTAATGATGTTTTTCGCCAATTTTCAAACCGGGGATAAAAAAGGAAACAGTTTTTATATTAAACATTTTTAAAGACAGAGGTTTTTCACTAAGTAAGCTATTTTCCTCTAAGATGCAGAATAATAACTTGAAGTATTATTATGAAAGGTCCAATATGTGCAAGATTGGAAAAATTTATGTATAAAGAAACTAGATATGTTAATTACTAGATTGCACATTTTAGGATATTTTGGGTGCAAAATACCAGCCATTTGGAGGATAAACTGCCAACGGAGGATTGTAATCGCATGAATCCTGTAGGTAATTTGTTTTAGGAAATAATTCTTTTTTACATCGATCGTGTATTTTTTCGATCCATTGCAGCGTTCTTTCAGAAAAAATACTATATTGTTCTTTCAGAATTAAGCACTAGACAACTGTTATTTCCTTAGTCTTTGGTTCATAAACCGAAAACAATGCCAATTAAACCACGCCCATTCGAAAATAATATTGATGCCATTCCTGCTGTTCGATTACTACAGGCTGAGGGATCCAGCGCAGCATTGGTTCAAACTAATGTGGAACGACATTATTTTTCCTCTGGATATAAATTTAAATGATTCAATTTGTGTTCATCGTAACTTGAGATTAAGTACGAAAAAATTTACACTGAAACGTATCTAAAGGCCACGCCAGTTATTCAGAATTATAAATCAACAAAAAAACTTTTCAGAAGTTAGAATTCGCAAAGATTCAAATTCTTGCGCCCTACTTTGAAATTAGAAAAATATAAATGCAATATCAGCATTTCTGCCACTTTGCAATAGAAAGGTTGCAATTATAGCGTCCAGCCTATAATTCGCTATTAAGGAATCTCCTCATTTTCATTAGTTCACCTTGAAAGAGTGACTGAGCTATATTTTCTTATAATATATCTCAGTAGATAGAACAAGGTTATATACTTATCTACACATCCTCTAAATTTATACTTCAATTCGCTTTTATAGATATGGGGTAGTATGAGAATTCAAATATTTAGTTTTTTGAAACGGAAAGCATCACACAAATGGAGCAGATCTAATAACGCATAATCGAAACAGAAGTTGATTTATACATGACTTCATGACAAAAAAACTAAAATATGACTTCATGACAAAAACAATGCTTAAAAGGTAAACTAGAAACAACCAAAATATGGATGTGGTTTTAAAACTATTTATCATTTGGTTCAAATTGCTACCACTTTCTGTATGTGATAAATTTATTTATAATGATAATATGAAATGAATCAGTAAAGCAAAATCAAAGCATGCTATGTTAAAAAATATTATTGTCCTCACTTACGGGGGTAATATTGTATTAGGATTACAGTATTTTCACTACAGAATACTATATTCAATAGACTCACTCCCATAGGACAGTATGGCAGCATTTTTAACATGGGATGTCGCATAGACATCCCACGTATGTTAAAATGGGATGATTAAAGGGTATTATAGCATCCAGCCTAAAATTTGCTATTACGGATGATACTGTGCGGAATCTCCTCATTTTCACTAGTTCATTTTGAAAGAGTGGCTGAGCTATATTTTCATATATATCTCAGTAGATAGAACAAGGTTATATACTTATCTATACATCCTCTAAATTTATACGTCAATTCGCTTTTATAGATAAGGGGTAGTATGAGAAATCAAATATTTAGTTTTTTGAAACGGAAAGCATCACACAAATGGAGCGGATCTAATAATGCATAATCGAAACAGATGATGATTTATATCTTAATAAGTGAGTGTATATATTAATTATTCTTTTATATTTATAGACAAAAACCATGATAGCTAAAGGGACTGTTAGTATATAGTCTTCATGACAAAAACAATGCTTAAAAGGTAAACTCTAGAAACAACCAGAATATGGATGTGGTTTAAAACTATTTATCATTTTGTTCAATATGCTACCACTTTCTGTAGGGGATAAATTTATTTATAATGAAATGAATCAATAAAATCAAATTGAGAGCACAACAATATTATTGTCCCCGTTTACGGGGGTGATATTGTATTGGGATTTTCATCACAGAATACTATATTCAATAGACTCACTCCCATAGGACAATATGGCAGCATTTTTAACATGGGACGTCGCATAGACATCCTATGTTAAAATGGGATGGTTAAAGGGAATTATAGCATCCAGCCTAAAATTTGCTATTAAGGATGATACTGTGCGGAATCTCCCCATTTTCACTAGTTCATTTTGAAAGAGTGACTGAGCTATATTGTCATATATATACATCAGTAGACAGAACAAGGTTATATATATATATATAATTACCTTGTCCCTTTAGCCATGTCGCATAGACATCCATGTAAAGCGCGCATCAGATGGACCAAATCACGTCTGCTAGATTGACATGTTATCGCGCGCTTGGCGATTTTTTTTTAAAGCCGGTGGGGAAAAAATGTACAGGACTGTACTTTTATAATTCTTGAAACTATAGAAATGATCAAAATTTAAAAATACATTAATCTGCAACATAAATATATTCAAGAGTTTAAGTAAATTTAAATAAACGTAGTTATATATTTAATTCAAATAATCATAAAATGAATTAAAAAATAGACGCATTGCATTGTCTCACTGTGAAACATAATGCACAAAAAATTACAAGCTAACATACTCAAAAGATTGAAATATTATATAATATTTTCAGTCTAAAAGGTATACTAGCTTGTTGATCGTTAAATTACTTGTTCCTTGATTTGTTATGGGACACTGATAACAGATTTTTTTCTTTAAATATAAAAATATTCTTATAGTAAACATCAAATTCACATAAATGAACTATCAAAGTTGTGGAACTCAATCATTAATTATCTGGGGGGTGGGGTGAATTTTCCACCATAAGGCACTTAATAAAAATTTTACATAAATATATACACATACAATATCACATTCAACTAAGGAAAAGCTATCCAAATATCAATTATTATACATTTTATAAAAATACGGAAAATATTTTTTAACTAATTATACCACTATGTCTTAGAATTTAGTCTAATCAGCAGTAATAACACAGCACTAATTTCGTATGATGAACACGTGTATATTTATGAACACGTGTATATTTATTAACACGTGTATACTTATAATGAACACGTATATAGAATGGTGATAACTAATATTATTTCAATTTTGATAAAAATAAATTATATACCCTGTAACGATACCAGTTTTCTTTTGGCAATCCATTTCTTGAAATGTTCTAATTACTTAACAAATAATCCTTTTGCACGTTACTCAAATCACGCTACAGTGCATGCTACTAACATTAAAAATCGTCTAGAACCCAAACGAGACCATCGCCGAGAGTGCACCAACCCTCATTATGATCCAATTTTGGGCCATCTCTGAAGGAGCGGTGAAATCGAATAATATTAGTCTGTGGTGCACCCATTATCAGTTACATTTTTTACATTAATTTTAGCATCATTTAAGCCGCCACTAATAAGGACAGCTCACGTCTCAGAAACTCTTGGGGCTGTTAGAATTCTATATTTTTGAACAAAATTTAACATTACATAAAATATCCTATAGATTCATTTATGGTAGATAAATCTTTACAGAATATGAAGTTATATTGACACAAAATCTCACATTTCCCGAATACGATATGCTACTTCAATGTATTTGATTTTAGGGCTGAACAGTCACGACAGCAATGCATTTCAGAAAATTTAAAATCCTCTCCGTCGTCGATGAAGCACCTGGCGTTGCCGCCTTTATCTTCTGTGCTGTGTGATTCGTTGTACTGTAGCTTTAACATTACTTGTATACTTGAAAAGTCCGTAGAAGTAGAACGTCCCCTGATAGGCGGGGCATCGTCGCAAGAGCTGGCGCCAAGCACGTGAAGCACGCGAGAACAAGTCCATACACAATCAGCACGGAGTGAGACCGTGGGAAAGTCCTAATGCTTGAAACAGGTGGTGAACAGATGATGAGGCATGTGGGAGGAGTCCCGATGCTTGAACTGTTGATGAACAGGTGTTGAGGCACGTAGTGAAGGTCCAAATGCTTGAACAGGTGATGAGGCACGTAGCGAAAGTCCAAATGCTTGAACAGGTAATGAGGGTAGTGACCATAATGAGATAACACAGAAAGCCAGCCAAAAGAAAGCAAAACTTAGATTTGGGGGGGGTTGATTTTTTAGGATTTTTGCGACCATATCAACAATTTGGAATGTTTTAGTCATAGCATCCTCCTCACTTTTCAGAATTTGTACAACATCTTTAAGAATGCTACTGATTTTACTTATATCTACATATTTTTCTACCTCTTTGTAGAGACTCAAAAACTCAAGAAAAGTGTTTCCACTCGCGGTTTGAGGGTTTTTGTCCAGCCCAGGTTGCGCTTGGACTAAGTGCTCGCCAGTAGTTCCTTCTACCGTTTCGGCAGTTGCCGGCACTTCCTGTGCAGGGGGGGATCTCTTAGTGGGAAGGGGGGGAAAGTTATCGTCGCCAAGGGTGGGTGAAGTTTTTACAGTTTTTGTAGTTTGCTGGATTTTTTTCAATTCCTGGTTTTTTTCCTAAACCAGGGGTTTTGGGGACAGTGCCTAAAATTTGCCGGGTGGGATCCTGCGCAGTTGGCGCATTTCGCCGGGGTGTCTCTATTTTTTGTACAGTTTCTCGTGGGATGATCTTCGCCGCATTTAAGACAGCGGGGGGGGGGGAGGGTACACTGGTCAGAATGATGGTTCCAAAGTTGGCAATTGTAACACATTTTATGGCCTCTTGCCTTAAAAAGTTGAACTTTAATTTGCATAGAAAACAGGGAATTTACTTCATAAATCCTCGCCCATCCCTCCGCCGGCTCAAGTCCGACCAAGAAGATGGGGAGGGGGGTCCTATCTCGTCTATTTCTTAGCTGAGTAATCCTCACAATTTTAAAGCCTAGCGTGGCAAGCTCTTTTTTTACATCCTCAATGCTGGTGTTAGTGGGCAAGCCCTTTATTACTACCTTCCTCGGCCTATCCGTTTTTAGGTTTAAGGAGCTGAAAGGAATCCCCTCACGGGTTAAGTGAGCCTGCACACTCCTGTAGTCCTCAACGGACCCAGGAGTGATCCGGATCACTCTCCCCATGAGAAGACCCTGAACTTTATTATCTAGTGATTTGTTTAAGTCCTCTATTAGGGCTCCCCAATTAATTGTGGAGTCCACGTAGAAGGACGCGAATTTTTCCTTAGGGGAGGGGGGCGCATCCGTCATTTCGACTTCCTCGTCGTTAAGTTTGCTGAATTTATTTTTAGTCTGAATTTCCTGGGAATTCGATTTAGAAGTAGAAGGTTTACTACTATCAGAAGTTTTTAATTTTTTGGATTTAGGCTGGGTGATATACCCCTCAAGTTTGCTAAACATTTCGTGCTTAAATTTCAGATATAACTCATCTTCAGATTTAGTTTTCCTATTTCTACACATATCATATACAAGATCATAAGATTTCCTATTAGTTAAAGTACTAATGTTAGGGTGGCTGGCTAGCAGATTAGCGTCAGAAATGGTACCTGTTATTATAGTCCTGAGCATCTTGGCCCGATCGAAGTCGATCTCGTCCTCCTCCAGATCCATCTCCAGTCTGGCGATGATCCAGTCATAAACCTTGAAATGGCTGTATATTTTCCACTCGGTGGTGTCTTTCTTGATCTGGTCACTCCCACGTCCCAGGGTCTTGATGTACGCTGCCTCGTAAACAGCTGCACTTGGGGTTTCATCGCCCTCCGATGTGGAATCCGACTCTCCTTGAGCCTGGTCCTCCATGACTTCGGCCCAGTCCATCTTGTCTTTAGTCACCCGCTGCTCCACGTGCTTGGCTGACGCTCCTTGCGCCATTTTCACGGCAGCTGGCTCCACAATGTTTATCCCGTCCATATTGTACCGAAGATCTTGAGTAAAATCCACAGAAATGTCCTCCATAAGCTTTCTCCAGCCATGTCTACCTCTCCAATCTCTCAAAATTTCCACGTCGATCTTCACTGGCTCCGCAGAAATCTGCTCGCTCGAATATCTACCATGCTGTATCACTAACTTCTTCCATGCTCGAAATCCTTCTGCTTCCACTGGTGAAATGAAGAGTTCCTCCACCTTTGTGATAGTCCTTTGCACTTCCATCGTAAGTTACTTTTGCCCGACGCGGTTTACTAAAAACTTAGTACACTCACGCCCAAGCCTAAGTAAGAAGAAAAGAAATCCACGTGATAACTGCGACGAGCGTCTCAGGAGGTGTCAAAATTTAAAATCTGAATAAGATTTCACATTTCAAATTAGGCACTAGAGGGAGTTCGGGAGGGGAAAGTTTGAGGAGATGACCTTCTAGCGGACACACGCGTTTATTTATTTATATTTTTCTTATTAAAAATTGTTTACCAAATTTAATCTCCTGACATACAACGACGTAGTAGGTCAAGATTACATCGTGGCTCCGATGCTCGGCTCCCCGAACGCTAGTGTCTATGGGAAATCCCATGTTAGAGATGTTGCCATGGGTTCCTATGGAAGTGAACTTTCTGATTATAGTATTCTGTAAGTTTACCCTTGGATCTTATTCTCAATTCAATTTCAAAAAATGTTTCTAGAATTTTTAAGTTACCTCACAAATGTGTAACCATTACCGGTTACATTTTTTACATTAATTTTAACATTATGTAAGCCGCCGCTAATAAGCAAGGTTACTATATCTATAAGGTTGAGCCACTTCAGCTCTAGCCAATGAGAGCACGTAAAGACGCAACGTCACTTGGAGTTAAATGTCAGGAACGGCCCGGTAGACCCTAATGTTAAAGGATGCTAACAAAATTAATTTAATCATTTTTTTAAAATTTAAAATATGAAATAAATACTCAAATAACATTAATTTTACTTAAACACAACTTAAATATGCAGTACAGGGTTTTTTTGGAAGGGTACATATATAATAAAACCGTATTTCCCTTTCTGAAAAATATAAATCATCTGAAAGTTTCGTTTCGCTTTTTGAAACCAGTCAGTGATATTACAAGAGGCGATGTTGTTTTTAATGAATTTTGTTTTAAATACACGAATTTACAGAAATATATTCGGAAAGTTTTCTAAACAAGCAATCATTCTAAAATTTTTATTATACACAAATAAACATCGCGTAATTTCTTTCTAAATGCATATAAATAAAGTTATTTTCGATTATGTTATCTCTAATAATTTAAAATCAAAACAATAATTAAAACGCTAAGACTAAGAGTTTTATGTCTTTTGGGGGGGATGTACTTATGCCTAACTAGTGAACGATTTAAGTGATAAGTTTAATGTTTCAAGAAAGAAGTGCATTTTCCCAAATTAATATAAATTTTACAATGTTGACTACTTTAAAAGAAAATTTTTGATTAAAATTTGCATTATTTAACCTTAAAAAAAGGAATATAAATAAATTTTGAAAATATAAATGTACTTTTAGTCATTAATTTCTTAATAAAAAATATCTTTGGTTTAATAAACGAATTTAAATTAGTCCTATTCTTCAATACTGAAATTTTTGCATGTATCTGAAGTTGAGAAACACGACTCTAAAATATACATTATATTACGAAAAGAAACGTCACAACAATGAACGTCACAACAATGCTGTCCGATAAAAATGGAAAATCAGGTGTCTAGACCTCTCTGTAGGAAAAGCTACTATGGGATTTGCAATTAAATTTAGTACACATACTTAAGTGTGTTTCGTATGTCTCAGTGAGTTCCGATTTATAAAGAAGAAAGTAGTTTCAATTTCAGCCACCAGGGATAAAATTTGGTTCTGCTGCATAATTTGCATGATTTGAACTATCTTATACCGGTCGGCTATAAACGATGTCACTAAGCCTTTTCTTCACAAATCTACAACTGGCGAAGTAGTCATTAAACTTCCCTTACCAGGTCGTGAGTTACTTGTTAAAATCTTCTAACAATGAAACAGCAATATACTTCTGCAGCACATAAGGCATTTCGAAAGTTTAAAGATTTACGTAGAGGTCCACCCACTCACCATTTATAATCTTCTGGACTCATTTTTGCCGATATTTGTCAGATAAGTTAAGCAACATACAATTTACAGGGACAGCAGAGTCGGATTTCAGCCACAGTGGCGGATATTTGAACTATGTTTTTCTTCAGAAATTCGTCAGAAATCGAAGACTCTGGAAAGGATTTTGGTTGCGGTTCACGTCTTATACTAATGGTGCGTGATGCTCCACACTTATTCACAATTCCTCTTATTCACAATGGTGCCATTTCTCAACTGATGATACACTTTAACCACAACAGCACGCGAACAGTGTACAAACTGCTCTGTTTCGTAAATACTACCACCCTTGGCTCGAAAATCGATTATTATCCCCTCTTCCAAATCTGATAAATCGCTCCTTTTAGCCATGACAGCAACAAGTGTCATGTTTTCAGAATCGGTCGAGGAATGTAGACTTCGTGCAGGAGTGCCTAGCCACAGGGGCTTTAACCTCCGGTATGTGGATGATATTTGTGAACGTTATCACTTGAGCATATAAAGGAGTTGTGAATGGTCGACGGACTAACTGGTCCGAGCCTTCCTTAATGGAAGTGGAAATGAAATACCGCAGCAGTGCTGCCATCTATCAGAGTGTGGAAATACCACGAAAATGCCTTGTATAAGATTGAAATAGGCAAGGGGGGAGTGAATTAAGGAAATTGACGAAAAGAATCAGTTAGTATAAAGTAAATTAAATTAAGTAGCACAATAAGCAGAGTGGGAAGGCATAGATGATTATAACGCTTTCGGGGGGTCGTACATGACTGCCCGGGGTCTCTTTCTGTTCTGCCGAGGGTCATAGTCTTGTATATTAAACAGAGTTTCGTTAGGTACGCTGGGAAGGTTATGGAAAAATTTAGTAGTTTGCTTTTTAATGATTTGCTGAATGGTTTTAATCTTGTAGTCTCTTCTTGTGTTTTCAGAATGCCTACACCACATCTTATATAATCAAGTCAGCACACGTACTTTCTTTCATTGGCTAAGTGCTGTTGACGTCAAAAGTAGGAAGAAGTCACGATATATATATATATATATATATATTAAAATCACAAATACAAAAGTTTAGGAGTGCAAATCAGTAAACACAGTATCAAACCGCGGGCAATATAATAACGTGTATTTAAAGCAAAAAGCAACGAGGAAGGGCCGGAAAAGCAGAGCACGGAGAAGCCAGGACAAGGAAAATAAATTAAAGAATAGTATATCTGCCAGAAACGTCTTCAGGGGCACATTCTACTAGACAGATATACTAAAATCCGTTGTTTCTGATTGCATAAAAACACGTGGTTAAAATTTTATGCAATTTACGCCCAACAACAGAATAAACAAGATTAATAGAAAGAGGACCAAAGAGACAAAATTCAACTTATAAACATAAAATACCACATAGCTATGAAAATACCACATAGCCATGAAAAATATAGCGCACAAATACACAAACATGTAAAAAAAAAGGAGCAACTCACAAGTCTGAAGGTCGCCAGCATGAATAATCTTCAGGGGAGTCCACCACGTGATCCAGCTTGAATGCTTACCACGCGAAATATTGCGGTGGCGCAATGGAATGAACCAGACAATAGAGAGTGGAAGTAGTAGTACATATTTTGGTGAGACAAACCCAAGAGTTCAAAAACTAACAGCGAAGTGACCACTACGATCGAAAACATTTAAAGTATGGATAACACTGTTTTTTGGAGCCGTAGCCTGTTTTGTTTTATTTGCTTTTTAGATATCCGCCTTAACGGTTTTATTAGTGTTTTAAACTTCTTTCATTACCCGCCGAGGCGGTTTTCATTTTAATTTTTGCTCGTTTTTTTGTGTAACCGAAATTACTATTTTTGTAATATTTGCATGTTTTTATTTTTGCCCGCCGGGGCGGTGTTTATTTTATGGTGTTTTCACTACTACCGAGTAACGTACTTATACTGCGATCTACAAATAAGGTAAGAAAATTGTACATATAGCACAGACTTTTGAGACGATTAATATGTGATAGCGTACACTTATTATTATCCAGGAGTTTGATGCGGAGCAAATAGCTAATGATTAGATTTTTAAAAACTTGGTTACTAAGGCAAGAATAATAATGAGGGAAGAATTTTACATTAAATTTAAATTGATGTCTCTTATCATAAATAGTAGTATTGAAAGAGTTACTTTGTATATCAATGGTGATATCAAGATAATTTACAGATTTGGAAGGGTGGGATTCATTAGGTATTAACTCAAGATTGGATGAATAATAAATATATATATATATAATAATAGTTTGAAAGTTCAATGAAAGAAAAGTGAGAAGCTGTGAAGTGAGAAACTCGAAAAACCTAACATTCTAACAAGTTTACAAAATAAAAGTATAAATCTGCAAATCTACAATCAAATGGAAAAAATATATATAAAAAAAAACAAATTTCGGATCATCAAGTTAAAGAAATCATCAAAAAGTAATGGTATGGAAATGATAAAAGAAAAACAAATGAAATCCAAGCATCAATGGATACACGTGAGCAAGGGCTAAGCCTAAATCATGGATTTGTTCACTTCTCCAAAACTCTTCCTCATGTCCAAGTATTTTGGTGAACCAAACAAAAAAATGTATATTTCTGAAGAAATAGATAGATTATATCTATAAATTATTTCTACTTGGACTATATATATATATATATATATATATATATAATCCCATTGTAAAATCGTTAAAAAGGAGTCCATACAGCTTCACTTCCCTCTCTATATATGCAATTCCAATGTAAGATAGTAAAAACTGAGTTCAATATACAGCTTCGCTATTCTTTGTATGCACAACAGTGCAAACTGTTGCGCATACAAAGAATAGCGTTAACTTCTTCCTAATTGGTTGGAAAATACTGAAAACTAGAATTTTATTATATATTAGACACAATCTTATAAAACTTTAAACCGCTGAGAGTCATTTAGTAAAAGGATCTTTATCACATATCTTTCGTTCTTTCGTTGGAATAAATTGCGCGTCGGAAATTAATCGTTTGCGAAGCAAAGTTGTTCTGCTGGCACATTGCCAGAGTCATTCTTTCATTAAATTTAATTTCGGAAATCGTCTGCTCACAGAGACAGATATAAATTTCATTGATTGCTACTTATATCCTTAAATGGAGCAACAATTTCTTCTTTTCTGTTCCGCCGAAGAATGACCCAATTTTATTTTTCCTTTTCTAATAATGGCTTTGTGATCGTTTATTGATATTTAACAACAATTCACACTTTAATAATACTTAAAGCTCTGAAGTTAATTCTAAAAATATATTACGTGGTTGGCTCATGACTTTGCCTGGAGACTCAAATTCATTTTTATTTATTTATTTATTTACATTTACTTTAATTTTATAGCATAAAATAACACATGCAATCAATACTTATTATCAATCCTATTAGAATAGAATTCAGTGTTTCATCTTAGATGATCGATCCATTTAGAGAAGAGGTCAGTTTCATCCTTGTTGCTCCATTTAGAGGGAAAGTCAGTGTTTCATCTTTGATGCTCGATCCATTTGAAGTACAGGTCAGTGTTTCATATTTCATGCTCAATCCATTTGAAATAGTGTATCATCTTTTTTGCTCAATCCATTTGAAGTAGAGGTCAGTGTATCATCTTTGATGCTCATTCCATTTGAAGTAGAGGCCAGTGTTTCATTTTTGTTGTTCAATCCATTTGAAGTAGATGTCAGTGTATTATATGTGATGTATCATATCCATTTGGAGTGTATCATATCCATTTGGAGTAGAGGTCAGAGTATCATATGTGCTCATTCCATTTGAAGTAGAGGCCAGTGTTTCATTTTTGTTGTTCAATCCATTTGAAGTAGAGGTCAGTGTATCATATGTGATGTATCATATCCATTTGGAGTGTATCATATCCATTTGGAGTAGAGGTCAGAGTATCATATGTGCTCATTCCATTTGAAGTAAAGGCCAGTGTTTCATTTTTGTTGTTCAATCCATTTGAAGTAGAGGTCAGTGTATCATATGTGATGTATTATATCCATTTGGAGTGTATCATATCCATTTGGAGTAGAGGTCAGTGTATCATCTTTGATGCTCATTCCATTTGAAGTAGAGGCCAGTGTTTCATTTTTGTTGTTCAATCCATTTGAAGTAGAGGTCAGTGTATCATAAGTGATGCTCAATCCATTTGGAGTAGAGGTCAGATTATCATATGTGATGCTCAATCCATTTGAAGTAGAGGTCAGTGTATCATCTTTGATGCTCATTCCATTTGAAGTAGAGGCCAGTGTTTTATTTTTGTTGTTCAATCCATTTGAGGTAGAGGTCAGTCGGAGGTCATATGAGATGCTCAATCTACTTGAAGTAGAGGTCAGATTATCATATGTGATGCTCAATCCATTTGAAGTAGAAGTCAGTGTATCATCTTTGATGTTCAGTCCATCTGAAGTAGAAGTCAGTGTTTCACATTTGATGCTCAATGCATTTGAAGTTGAGGTCAGTGATTCATTATCATTGATAAATACGTTAGGAGTAGAGAATAATGTTTCACCCTGGATAATTCAATCGCATTAGAGAAGAGGCGAGTGTTTCAGCCACAATGCTCAATCCAATCAGAGCAGAGGTTAATGATTCGTTCTGAAAGTTCAATCCACTTAAAATAGGAATCAGTTTTATCATCGAGGCTCACTCCAATTAGAGTAGAGGTCTATATTTCTTCTTCGATGCGCAATCCAATTCTTTCGATGCTCAGGCCAATCGCTATATATGTTTAAGACAGGGAGGTTAACAATGTAGGGCGCTTAGCATCGAAAATTATGATCTAAATAAAAACTTACTTAGCTTGGCTATGTTCCGTGGTCGATACTATAAGTCTGAAAAGGGGAAGCATTTTAGGTCACCGGAAGCTTCTAAATGTCTGAATAGACTTCTATACCTCTCCGTCCCCCCCCCCCCTCTCCACACACACACATACACACTCACGTAATTTTGTCTGTGCTCTGGGGAAAATAGAATATTCGTCACAGATAGAATTTCGATCACGGCACAGACGCTAAATGTAAAAAAATTCAACCTTTTACATCACTGGAAGCTTATAGGGGTGATCGATCCCCCCCCCCCCTTTCGCAGCCTCTGAGGAGAAATTCAAAAACTTCAACCCAGTTAGCCTCTGACCCATAGACGATAATATAAGCAGTTTACGTCGATTTTTACGTATTTAAGGGTGAGCGTCAGTAAATTTTCTGCCCTATCCGCGCTTTGTTAACTTTCGCGGCACACATATTTCGCCGAAATTCTGCTCAAACTGTTGCGAAATATTTTCTGAAAGATAAAATGCAATGCTTAGATTATATTAAAACTAAATTTAACGCCCCAAAAAACATAGAATACATTTTTTATTTTAATCCAAAATATTTTTGGTGCTGCCATCTGTTGTCGTAATGTAATTCATACCGATTATTTTTATTTTTTAATGTACATTTTTAAATACCTATTATTTCTAATACAGTGTTAAATACAACAACAGATCATATATAATAATGCCACAATCACGAAAAGGTAATTTATCATTCTATAAATTTGATAAGGGATCTGAATGTACATCACTGAGGACTGCAGTTTTGTCTTCAAGTTCCTTTGTCTTCAAGTCCAAGTTCAATTACGTTTCCGTGATTATGGCATTATATATGATCTGTTGTTGTATTTAATAGCATATTAGAAGGAATAGACATTTAAAAATGTTCATTAAAAAATAAAAATAAAAACTCGAATTCGAATTTTCGACACCATCATATTTTTCTTATACATTATACTATGTATATAAGGAAAGTAATAAAACTTTTATTGTAATGCAATATATGATGTGACTCATTTTACAAATTAATCACAAATTTTCTTGCTATTAAATCGAATGCTGGAAAATTTTGTTCTCATATTAGGTGTAATTTATAAAAATACTCAAGCCTCACCAGTGATTCGAATGACAGATTAGTTACAAAATTAATATTAGACGAAAGTTAAAATTAGCCGTATAACAAAAGTTAAAATGAGTCGATAGCCGTATAGAGTGCTTTTCATTAAGCTAGTGGGATGATATTGTTATGTTCTAATAGGATGTGAACCCTGTAAATTCAAAAAGTGACAGCAGAAATTCATATATTAAATACATTATTTTAGTATTAAACTTTGTACTTCATTGAAAATAAGAAATACATGGTAATAAATACCGTTTTACTCTATTTTGCAATTATTGTTCAATCAATTTCAATTAGAAGAATTTCAATTAGGAGAAGGGATTTCTATTTAAGTTTCTTTTGAATTAATTATTAATTATTTTTGTTCTATCCTTTCCAAATAGAGAAATCGCGTTTATTATATCTTAAACATGCATGTTTATGATAATTCATTAAAACATAGGCTAAAATTATTCATAAATCTGTTATAATATAAAATCATTTTCTAAAAGTTCAATAATAATTGGAATTTGAAATCATTTGAAAAGCGCACCCGAACTCAAAAACACATAGAAACTGCATGAAGAAATTCGCTTCAGTCCCGATATGATGTCACGGAGCGGGAACGAATGGTATTCTCCTGCGCTGTTTGACCTACCTTCTTTCTAAATACCTTGGGTTAGTAACGCCAAATCATAAAAATTGTATCGCGGCTATTTTTCGTTAGAATGAATGGAACTGTTAAGTTCCGTGATCATTGAGTCATAAAAATTCCCTTTCATGCATAATCATACTAAATTTTGTAATATGTGGCCATGTTAAGAAAATATAGAATTTCGAGAAAATTTCGACCCCCCACCCCTATTTTGTCAACTTATGAGAAAATAGAACATCCGACTCAATTTCTTTCCCATGGTTGATACTATAAGTGTGTGAAAATGAATAATCTTCAGGGGAGTCCACCACGTGATCCAGCTTGAATGCTTACCACGCGAAATACTGCGGTGGCGCAATGGAATGAACCAGACAATAGAGAGTGGAAGTAGTAGTACATATTTTGGTGAGACAAACCCCAGAGTTCAAAAACTAACAGAGAAGTGACCGACGATCGAAAACATTTAAAGTATGGATAACACTGTTTTTTGGAGCCGTAGCCTGTTTTGTTTTATTTGCTTTTTAGATATCCGCCTTAACGGTTTTATTAGTGTTTTAAACTTCTTTCATTACCCGCCGAGGCGGTTTTCATTTTAATTTTTGCTCGTTTTTTTTGTGTAACCGAAATTACTATTTTTGTAATATTTGCATGTTTTTATTTTTGCCCGCCGGGGCGGTGTTTATTTTATGGTGTTTTCACTACTACCGAGTAACGTACTTATACTGCGATCTACAAATAAGGTAAGAAAATTGTACATATAGCACAGACTTTTGAGACGATTAATATGTGATAGCGTACACTTATTATTATCCAGGAGTTTGATGCGGAGCAAATAGCTAATGATTAGATTTTTAAAAACTTGGTTACTAAGGCAAGAATAATAATGAGGGAAGAATTTTACATTAAATTTAAATTGATGTCTCTTATCATAAATAGTAGTATTGAAAGAGTTACTTTCAATACTACTATTTATGATAAGAGACAATTACTTTCAAGATAATTTACAGATTTGGAAGGGTGGGATTCATTAGGTATTAACTCAAGATTGGATGAATGATAAATATATATATAATAATAGTTTGAAAGTTCAATGAAAGAAAAGTGAGAAGCTGTGAAGTGAGAAACTCGAAAAACCTAACATTCTAACACGTTTACAAAATAAAAGTATAAATCTGCAAATCTACAATCAAATGGAAAAAATATATATAAAAAAACAAATTTCGGATCATCAAGTTAAAGAAATCATCAAAAAGCAATGGTATGGAAACGATAAAAGAAAAACAAATGAAATCCAAGCATCAATGCTATACACGTGGACAAGGGCTAAGCCTAAAGCATGGATTTGTGTACTTCTCCAAAACTCTTCCTCATGTCCAAGTATTTTGGTGAACCAAACAAAAAAGTGTATATTTCTGTAGAAATAGATTATATCTATAAATTATTTCTACTTGGACTATATATATATATATATATATATATATATATATATATATATATATATATATATATATATATATATATATATATATATATATATATATAATCCCATTATTGTAAAATCGTTAAAAAGGAGTCTATACAGCTTCACTTCTCTCTCTATATATGCAATTCCAATGTAAGATAGTAAAAACTGAGTTCAATATACAGCTTCGCTATTCTTTGCATGCACAACAGTGCAAACTGTTGCGCATACAAAGAATAGCGTTAACTTCTTCCTAATTGGTTGGAAAATACTGAAAACTAGAATTTTATTATATATTAGACACAATCTTATAAAACTTTAAACCGCTGAGAGTCATTTAGTAAAAGGAATTTCGTCATATCTGTCGTTCTTTCGTTGGAATAAATTGCGCGTCGGAAATTAATCGTTTGCGAAGCAAAGTTGTTCTGCTGGCACATTGCCACAGAGTCATTCTTTCATTAAATTTAATTTCGGAAATCGTCTGCTCGCAGAGACAGATATAAATTTCATTGATTGCTACTTATATCCTTAAATGGAGCATCAATTTCTTCTTTTCTGTTCCGCCGAAGAATGACCCAATTTTATTTTTCGTTTTCTAATAATGGCTTTGTGATCGTTTATTGATATTTAACAACAATTCACACTTTAATAATTCTTAAAGTTCTGAAGTTAACTCTAAAAATATATTACGTGGTTGGCTCATGACTTTGCCTGGAGACTCAAATTCATTTTTATTTATTTATTTATTTATTTACATTTGCTTTAATTTTATAGCATAAAATAACACATGCAATCAATATTTATTATCAATCCTATTAGAATAGAATTCAGTGTTTCATCTTAGATGATCGATCCATTTAGAGAAGAGGTCAGTTTCATCCTTGTTGCTCCATTTAGAGGGAAAGTCAGTGTTTCATCTTTGATGCTCGATCCATTTGAAGTACAGGTCAGTGTTTCATATTTCATGCTCAATCCATTTGAAATAGAGGTCAGTGTATCATCTTTTTTGCTCAATCCATTTGAAGTAGAGGTCAGTGTATCATCTTTGATGCTCATTCCATTTGAAGTAGAGGCCAGTGTTTCATTTTTGTTGTTCAATCCATTTGAAGTAGAGGTCAGTGTATCATAAGTGATGCTCAATCCATTTGGAGTAGAGGTCAGAGTATCATATGTGATGCTCAATCCATTTGAAGTAGAGGTCAGTGTATCATCTTTGATGCTCATTCCATTTGAGGTAGAGGCCAGTGTTTCATTTTTGTTGTTCAATCCATTTGAAGTAGAGGTCAGTCAGAGGTCATATGAGATGCTCAATCTACTTGAAGTAGAGGTCAGATTATCATATGTGATGCTCAATCCATTTGAAGTAGAGGTCAGTGTATCATCTTTGATGTTCAATCCATCTGAAGTAGAAGTCAGTGTTTCACATTTGACGCTCAATGCATTTGAAGTTGAGGTCAGTGGTTCATTATCATTGATAAATACGTTAGGAGTAGAGAATAATGTTTCACCCTGGATAACTCAATCGCATTAGAGAAGAGGCGAGTGTTTCAGCCACAATGCTCAATCCAATCAGAGCAGAGGTTAATGATTCGTTCTGAAAGTTCAATCCACTTAAAATAGGAATCAGTTTTATCATCGAGGCTCACTCCAATTAGAGTAGAGGTCTATATTTCTTCTTCGATGCGCAATCCAATTCTTTCGATGCTCAGGCCAATCGCTATATATGTTTAAGACAGGGAGGTTAACAATGTAGAGCGCTTAGCATCGAAAATTATGATCTAAATAAAAACTTACTTAGCTTGGCTATGTTCCGTGGTCGATACTATAAGTCTGAAAAGGGGAAGCATTTTAGGTCACCGGAAGCTTCTAAATGTCTGAATAGACTTCTATACCCCCCCCCCCTACACACACACACATATACACACTCACGTAATTTTGTCTGTGCTCTGGGGAAAATAGAATATTCGTCACAGATAGAATTTCGATCACGGGACAGACGCTAAATGTAAAAAAATTCAACCTTTTACATCACTGGAAGCTTATAGGGGTGATCGACCCCCCCCCCCCCCTTTCGCAGCCTCCGAGGAGAAATTCAAAAACTTCAACCCAGTTAGCTTCTGACCCATAGACGATAATATAAGCAGTTTACGTCGATGATACTGGAAGTTTTAGCCTTCTAGGTAAAAGGGAGACTTTTGGAGTATTTCTAAAGACTTTCCAATCCTCACGGCTTGTCAGCTCTCACGTGAAAATCGGAAATCCGGTTCAGTTAGTTTCTTTAACGTAGTCGATACTATTAGTATTGAAAACCCAGGCAATCCGACTCACCCTACGGTATAAGCAGCCGTTTGAGTGGCCGGAGTCGAAAATCCAGACCACTCAACTCACCCTAGTGTATGAGTAGCAGTTTGAGTGGCCAGGGTCGAAAATCCAGACCACTCAACTCACCCTAGTGTATGAGTAGCTGTTTGAGTGGCCGGGGTCGAAAATCCAGACCACTCAACTCACCCTAGGGTATGATTAGCAGTTTGAGTGGCCGGGGTCGAAAATCCAGACCACTCAACTCACCCTAGTGTATGAGTAGCAGTTTGAGTGGCCGGGGTCGAAAATCCAGACCACTCAACTCACCCTAGGGTATGAGTAGCAGTTTGAGTGGCCGGGGTCGAAAATCCAGACCACTCAACTCACCCTAGGGTATGAGTAGCAGTTTGAGTGGCCGGGGTCGAAAATCCAGACCACTCAACTCACCCTAGGGTATGAGTAGCAGTTTGAGTGGCCGGGGTCGAAAATCCAGACCACTCAACTCACCCTAGGGTATGAGTAGCAGTTTGAGTGGCCGGGGTCGAAAATCCAGACCACTCAACTCACCCTAGGGTATGAGTAGCAGTTTGAGTGGCCGGGGTCGAAAATCAAGACCACTCAACTCACCCTAGTGTATGAGTAGCAGTTTGAGTGACCGGGGTCGAAAATCCAGACCACTCAACTCACCCTAGGGTATGAGTAGCAGTTTGAGTGGCCGGGGTCGAAAATCCAGACCACTCAACTCACCCTAGTGTATGAGTAGCAGTTTGAGTGGCCGGGGTCGAAAATCCAGACCACTCAACTCACCCTAGTGTATGAGTAGCAGTTTGAGTGGCCGGGGTCGAAAATCCAGACCACTCAACTCACCCTAGTGTATGAGTAGCAGTTTGAGTGGCCGGGGTCGAAAATCCAGACCACTCAACTCAACCTAGGGTATGAGTAGCAGTTTGAATGGCCGGGGTCGAAAATCCAGACCACTCAACTCACCCTAGTGTATGAGTAGCAGTTTGAGTGGCCGGGGTCGAAAATCCAGACCACTCAACTCACCCTAGTGTATGAGTAGCAGTTTGAGTGGCCGGGGTCGAAAATCCAGACCACTCAACTCACCCTAGTGTATGAGTAGCAGTTTGAGTGGCCGGGGTCGAAAATCCAGACCACTCAACTTACCCTAGTGTATGAGTAGCAGTTTGAGTGGCCGGGGTCGAAAATCCAGACCACTCAACTCACCCTAGTGTATGAGTAGCAGTTTGAGTGGCCGGTGTCGAAAATCCAGACCACTCAACTCACCCTAGGGTATGAGTAGCAGTTTGAGTGGCCGGGGTCGAAAATCCAGACCACTCAACTCACCCTAGTGTATGAGTAGCAGTTTGAGTGGCCGGGGTCGAAAATCCAGGCCACTCAACTCACCCTAGTGTATGAGTAGCAGTTTGAGTGGCCGGGGTCGAAAATCCAGACCACTCAACTCACCCTAGTGTATGAGTAGCAGTTTGAGTGGCCGGGGTCGAAAATCCAGACCACTCAACTCACCCTAGTGTATGAGTAGCAGTTTGAGTGGCCGGGGTCGAAAATCCAGACCACTCAACTCACCCTAGTGTATGAGTAGCAGTTTGAGTGGCCGGGGTCGAAAATCCAGACTACTCAACTCACCCTAGTGTATGAGTAGCAGTTTGAGTGGCCCGGGTCGAAAATCCAGACCACTCAACTCACCCTAGGGTATGAGTAGCAGTTTGAGTGGCCGGGGTCGAAAATCCAGACCACTCAACACACCCTAGTGTATGAGTAGCAGTTTGAGTGGCCGGGGTCGAAAATCCAGACCACTCAACTCACCCTAGTGTATGAGTAGCAGTTTGAGTGGCCGGGGTCGAAAATCCAGACCACTCAACTCACCCTAGGGTATGAGTAGCAGTTTGAGTGGCCGGGGTCGAAAATCCAGACCACTCGACTCACCCTAGGGTATGAGTAGCAGTTTGAGTGGTCGGAGTCGAAAATCCAGACCACTCAACTCACCCTAGGGTATGAGTAGCAGTTTGAGTGGTCGGGGTCGAAAATCCATACCACTCAACTCACCCTAGGGTATGAGTAGCAGTTTGAGTGGCCGGGGTCGAAAACCCAGACCACTCGACTCACCTTAGGGTTCGAGTAGCAGTTTGAGTGGCCGGTGAGTAGCCGGTGTCGAAAACCCTGACCACTCAACTCACCCTAGTGTATGAGTAGCAGTTTGAGTGGCCGGGGTCGAAAATCCAGACCACTCAACTCACCCTAGTGTATGAGTAGCAGTTTGAGTGGCCGGGGTCGAAAATCCAGACCACTCAACTCACCCTAGTGTATGAGTAGCAGTTTGAGTGGCCGGGGTCGAAAATCCAGACCACTCATCTCACCCTAGGGTATGAGTATCAGTTTGAGTGGCCGGGGTCGAAAATCCAGACCACTCAACTCACCCAAGTGTATGAGTAGCAGTTTGAGTGGCCGGGTTCGAAAATCCAGATCACTCAACTCACCCTAGGGTATGAGTAGCAGTTTGAGTGGCCGGGGTCGAAAATACAGACCACTCAACTCACCCTAGTGTATGAGTAGCAGTTTGAGTGGCCGGGGTCGAAAATCCAGACCACTCAACTCACCCTAGTGTATGAGTAGCAGTTTGAGTGGCCGGGGTTGAAAATCCAGACCACTCAACTCACCCTAGGGTATGAGTAGCAGTTTGAGTGGCCGGGGTCGAAAATCCAGACCATTCAACTCACCCTAGGGTATGAGTAGCAGATTGAGTGGTCGGGGTCGAAAATGCAGACCACTCAACTCACCCTAGGGTATGAGTAGCAGTTTGAGTGGCCGGGGTCGAAAATCCAGACCACTCGACTCACCCTGGGGTATGAGTAGCAGTTTGAGTGGTCGGGGTCGAAAATCTAGACCACTCAACTCACCCTAGGGTATGAGTAGCAGTTTGAGTGGTCGGGGTCGAAAATCCAGACCACTCGACTCACCTTAGGGTTCGAGTAGCAGTTTGAGTGGCCGGGGTCGAAAATCCAGACCACTCAACTCACCCTAGTGTATGAGTAGCAGTTTGAGTGGCCGGGGTCGAAAATCCAGACCACTCAACTCACCCTAGTGTATGAGTAGCAGTTTGAGTGGCCGGTGTCGAAAATCCAGACCACTCAACTCACCCTAGGGTATGAGTAGCAGTTTGAGTGGCCGGGGTCGAAAATCCAGACCACTCAACTCACCCTAGTGTATGAGTAGCAGTTTGAGTGGCCGGGGTCGAAAATCCAGGCCACTCAACTCACCCTAGAGTATGAGTAGCAGTTTGAGTGGCCGGGGTCGAAAATCCAGACCACTCAACTCACCCAAGTGTATGAGTAGCAGTTTGAGTGGCCGGGGTCGAAAATCCAGACCACTCAACTCACCCTAATGTATGAGTAGCAGTTTGAGTGGCCGGGGTCGAAAATCCAGACCACTCAACTCACCCTAGTGTATGAGTAGCAGTTTGAGTGGCCGGGGTCGAAAATCCAGACCACTCAACTCACCCTAGTGTATGAGTAGCAGTTTGAGTGGCCCGGGTCGAAAATCCAGACCACTCAACTCACCCTAGGGTATGAGTAGCAGTTTGAGTGGCCGGGGTCGAAAATCCAGACCACTCAACTCACCCTAGTGTATGAGTAGCAGTTTGAGTGGCCGGGGTCGAAAATCCAGACCACTCAACTCACCCTAGTGTATGAGTAGCAGTTTGAGTGGCCGGGGTCGAAAATCCAGACCACTCAACTCACCCTAGTGTATGAGTAGCAGTTTGAGTGGCCGGGGTCGAAAATCCAGACCACTCAACTCACCCTAGTGTATGAGTAGCAGTTTGAGTAGCCGGGGTCGAAAATCCAGACCACTCAACTCACCCTAGGGTATGAGTAGCAGTTTGAGTGGCCGGGGTCGAAAATCCAGACCACTCAACTCACCCTAGTGTATGAGTAGAAGTTTGAGTGGCCGGGGTCGAAAATCCAGACCACTCAACTCACCCTAGTGTATGAGTAGCAGTTTGAGTGGCCGGGGTCGAAAATCCAGACCACTCAACTCACCCTAGGGAATGAGTAGCAGTTTGAGTGGCCGGGGTCGAAAATACAGACCACTCAACTCACCCTAGTGTATGAGTAGCAGTTTGAGTGGCCGGGGTCGAAAATCCAGACCACTCAACTCACCCTAGTGTATGAGTAGCAGTTTGAGTGGCCGGGGTCGAAAATCCAGACCACTCAACTCACCCTAGGGTATGAGTAGCAATTTGAGTGGCCGGGGTCGAAAATCCAGACCACTCAACTCACCCTAGGGTATGAGTAGCAGTTTGAGTGGTCGGGGTCGAAAATCCAGACCACTCAACTCACCCTAGGGTATGAGTAGCAGTTTGAGTGGCCGGGGTCGAAAATCCAGACCACTCGACTCACCCTAGGGTATGAGTAGCAGTTTGAGTGGTCGGAGTCGAAAATCCAGACCACTCAACTCACCCTAGGGTATGAGTAGCAGTTTGAGTGGTCGGGGTCGAAAATCCAGACCACTCAACTCACCCTAGGGTATGAGTAGCAGTTTGAGTGGCCGGGGTCGAAAACCCAGACCACTCGACTCACCTTAGGGTCCGAGTAGCAGTTTGAGTGGCCGGTGAGTAGCCGGTGTCGAAAACCCTGACCACTCAACTCACCCTAGTGTATGAGTAGCAGTTTGAGTGGCCGGGGTCGAAAATCCAGACCACTCAACTCACCCTAGTGTATGAGTAGCAGTTTGAGTGGCCGGGGTCGAAAATCCAGACCACTCAACTCACCCTAGTGTATGAGTAGCAGTTTGAGTGGCCGGGGTCGAAAATCCAGACCACTCATCTCACCCTAGGGTATGAGTAGCAGTTTGAGTGGCCGGGGTCGAAAATCCAGACCACTCAACTCACCCTAGTGTATGAGTAGCAGTTTGAGTGGCCGGGGTCGAAAATCCAGACCACTCAACTCACCCAAGTGTATGAGTAGCAGTTTGAGTGGCCGGGTTCGAAAATCCAGATCACTCAACTCACCCTAGGGTATGAGTAGCAGTTTGAGTGGCCGGGGTCGAAAATACAGACCACTCAACTCACCCTAGTGTATGAGTAGCAGTTTGAGTGGCCGGGGTCGAAAATCCAGACCACTCAACTCACCCTAGTGTATGAGTAGCAGTTTGAGTGGCCGGGGTTGAAAATCCAGACCACTCAACTCACCCTAGGGTATGAGTAGCAGTTTGAGTGGCCGGGGTCGAAAATCCAGACCATTCAACTCACCCTAGGGTATGAGTAGCAGTTTGAGTGGTCGGGGTCGAAAATCCAGACCACTCAACTCACCCTAGGGTATGAGTAGCAGTTTGAGTGGCCGGGGTCGAAAATCCAGACCACTCGACTCACCCTAGGGTATGAGTAGCAGTTTGAGTGGTCGGGGTCGAAAATCTAGACCACTCAACTCACCCTAGGGTATGAGTAGCAGTTTGAGTCGTCGGGGTCGAAAATCCAGACCACTCGACTCACCTTAGGGTTCGAGTAGCAGTTTGAGTGGCCGGTGAGTAGCCGGTGTCGAAAACCCTGACCACTCGACTCACCCTACTACTCACCCTACTAGTGACCGGGGTGGAAACCCCAGGCCGTTCGACTCGTCCAGAGGACTTGAGTAACAATTTGGACGACCGGGGTAGTGACCGGGGTGTAAATATTCAACCTTCTAAGTCCAGGAGCTTCTGAAGGTCGAACCCTATTATCCACGGCCCACAGGAGGAAATCGAAGATTCGGCTCCGCTATTTTATGTTTCATAATCTTTAACATACATGTAAAATATATTTTTCAAGAAAAAAAATTGAAAAATCTGTACTGTTGAACCAAATAATCACAATTACAGCATGTTAACCTTAATTTAAAAAGGCCTAAAAAATCTTTCGATTGATAAAGTTTGATAACATACCCTTTTAGAGAAAGGGGGTCATTCCCCCCCCCCCCCCCCCGAGTGAGGTTAGTAACGCCAACTCATAAAAATTGTATCGCGGCTATTTTTCGTTACAATGAATGGAACTGTTAAGTTCCGTGATCACTGAGTTATAAATATTCCCTTTCATGCATAATCATACTAAATTTTGTAATATGTGGCCATGTTAAGAAAATATAGAATTTCGAGAAAATTTCGACCCCCACCCCTATTTTGTCAACTTATGGGAAAATAGAACATCCGACTCAATTTCTTTCCCATGGTTGATACTATAAGTGTGTGAAAATATAACTTACTATGTCACCAGGAGCATCTAAAGGTCAACCGAAAATTCGGCTCCGTTACGTTCTGTCCCATACTCAATATTATAAGTAAACAAAAATTCAACCATCTGTGTCAGAGATGCATCTGAAAATACTGTACATACTGTTGTGACACGTCACAACACTTTATTTTATTATTCTAAATTAACATTTTTTTTTATAAATCATTAAATATTTTATTTTACTTAATTTATTATTCCAAATTATTCTATTCAAAATTGCTTTTATTTTATATTTTCATTAATAGACCAATTGTCTCTTTTATTAATTTTAATTATAGTGTGCTGCAGTATTCATATTCTCATGTATGGTGTATGACATCCACTTTCATACTGCGGTAGAATGACACCCGTTTTCGACAATTGGTAGATCTCGTTTCAGGCGAGACACGGAAACTTGTTTTCTTCTGTCTCACTTGACCTCCCTGGATAAACAGAAGTTTGGTTTATCTGGCATGGCAACGGTGTGTGTGGCTTCAGCCAATCACAGCGTGCCAAGTTAGGCGGGAAATTGACTCGGGTGTGAAATGCTGATGCTCGCTCTCTTCTCTCTGAAACTTCTTGCATGTGAAGGTTATTGTATTTTTCGTAGGCAAAGGGGCCTTGGCCCTTTGCTTTGCCATTTTCTTTTTTACTATTCATTAAGTTTTAAGCACTGAAGATGAAATTATTTACGTCTAAAAAAAATATAAATTATATATTTGTTTTTGGGCATATGTCATGCATCAAGTCTGATTTACTGTGGAATGTATAGAAAGTGTGAATACAGTAATTTGCTATTCTCAAGTGGATTTCTTGTAATTGATTACTACATCAAATACTTTAGTGATTATCATTATTAAAAATTATTGAGTCAAGTTAAAGAAGTTATATTTATTTCTTTGGATTGACAGCAGCATTTGCATCTATGGATATTCTCTGTGGATTTGAATTTTTTCCAATCACTATTCAATTATGGTATTCTGCAAGAATAGTTACTTCTGTTACTATGCATTGATGGTTTAGGAGCCTTTATTGCAATTGTTATGTCGGACATTAATTCGACATAATTATTATAATCTTCTTTCAACTACCTTTAGTGCATTATTATAAAAGATTAATTCTTGGCATATTAGACACGAATTAATAAATCATCATGAAGATTGAAATATTAGCCATTTTTTTTTTATTTATGTGCAAGGAATGATGTAAAAACAGCAGAGTGCACATTGGTATTTCTGTGTGCAGTTATTAAGGTACATTTTGGAATTGTATTCTGCTATTATTTTCATTTTTTTTTTACAAAGAGAATGAACTTTGAGTATAGTTAAAAAGGACTTTAGATTGTGGTCATTACCATGATGAATATGTGTGATTTTGCTTCATCCGATTGGTGAAGTGTTTTCAGCATTAATTATGTGACTCCTTACACTATTCATTAATTACAAGTAAGTAATTTTAAGGCGCTCACATACAAGTATGGTTTAATATTTAATTACACAACGCAATGCTTTATATTCAAAATTCTATTCCCCACTAAACGGTCCCATTCCATTAAAAATTAACAATTAATTTCCCTTCTTAATTGTATGTGAGTGTCCGACCCAATCAGGTGTTGAGATATGATCGTTCAATTGATTATATTATTCTTTAATTAAGTCTCTTGAATGGTTGTATCACAACATCTGGTTATATTAATTTTGGTGCCGTGTGGTTTTATATTTATATGTATAGGTTACTAAATTCTTTGGCGCTGTGATTTTTAGCGGTGATAATTATATATTTTGAATAAATTTTGAAACTTAGAATTGATAAATAATTTTGATTAAAAAAAATTAATGATAATTTAATATAATTGACATTCGCACAGTGTTTTAATATTTTATTTTGGTCAATGTATATTTTTAAATTGATATTATGTTTATTTAATTACACATTTTGATTTTATTGATGTCAATAATTTTGTTTTAAGCTAGAAATATGCTTCTTATTGTCAAATTTAAAGTTTTACATAAATTGATAGTAAAAATTTTATTTTAATGTATTTGAAATATAAGATTTAACTAGACTTTTGAATGGTGCATAATTCTTGATTTGATAAAATTTGAAAATTGATATTTTATTATTTTAAGCATCAATAATTTTTTTTTTGTGATTAACTTTATTTATGTAACATGTTAAGTATCGTTCATTTGTGTATTATAAAATGTTTAAATTGATATATTTTTACCTTAACAAAATCAAAAAAATTTTTTAATGTCATTCTTGATTTTTTTGTGGATAAAATCAAACTGTTTTATTTATAAAGGGTTAGGATTGGTAACGAAAATTTTATTTTGATAAACTTTATATCTTTAGATATTCGAAATTCAAACCGTATGTATATATTTAAATTTATCTTTTGAAGCTGGACTTCAATTGTGTAAATTATTTCTAACTTAATTTGCTCAATTTTGAAGAGAATAGTATCCCTTCATTTTTTTTTTTTTTTTTTTTGTGAGGAATATATATGCACTTCACACTTAGGTCTATTTTATGGATAAATTGAGCAAAATAAACTAAAATAATAAATTTGCAAAAAAAATTTTTTTTTTCAGCAATAACAATAGAAAATTTTAAATACTAATTAACTATTAAATATAATAAAGTAAAATATAGGTATAAAATAAGTAAAAGTGTTTAATTGTTTTTATTTATATGTTTTAATTATAATAGTAGTAAATATTTAGTTTACTACAAGACATGTGATTTTTTATATATTGTGATAAATTCAGTAGCTGGTGTTTTCTTGTCAGGTCTTTCGCATACATGAATAGGCAAGGCAATGGGCCACCTTTGCTGATTTTAAATCATTCACATTTCATTTTTGTGTAATTTTAGCAAAAGTAGTAAAATCATTCATTTTTGCTACAAATTTTGCATTGTATGTGATTTTTTTTTACTTCAAATATTCTGAGCGGCTTTTGTTTTGAAATTCTTCTCATTCATGAAAATTTTCACTTGAAACAAATGCTAGTGCTTTTTTTTTGCTCTTATTGCATTTCACTCTCAATCAGAGAGTGAAGCAATAAACAAATGCTTATTTGAGAGTACTCATGATCACAGTTATTATTGTATGTATGATCAGTTAAAAAACCATAACTGAATTTATTAATTACTCTAGATATGACATTTGTATTGTATTTTGTATTTAATTGTATTTATTATTGTGTTCTTTATTTAAATTTAAAAAAAAAGGTAATCTAAAATTAATTTTAATTGGCTAAATTAAAAGTGTAACAATCAATGTTAATGCTTAAAACAAACAGTATTAAAAGTTATTCTAAAAAAAAAAAAAAAAATTAATCTCAGTTAATTTAAAATATTAATTTAAAATAATTAATCTAAATATTGTTTACAAAAATTTAGGTCAAAAGCTGTTGAAATTGTTTGGTGTTTTTTATAAAATAAGATTAAATTCAATGTTTCAAAATATTTATTTTGTAAACTTTTATTGATTTTATTTGCATAATTTAAAAATTCTGAGTAACATTTTGGATAGGTACAGTTGCAGTTTGTCGCAGATTTTTTTTTTGTTTAATTTAAAATTTATGTAAATTAAAAGTAAATTTTCTGGCAAGGAATATTTCTATTAAATCGAGTGCTTATTTATATATGATTCATGTTTATTAAATAATTAAAGGCCTATATGTCAAGAGAGTGACATTTAAAAAAAATGATTTTTAGAATATATATATATGTATGAATTGATAATGGCCTAATAATCCCATGGAGCATAGACTCCTAATATTGTTGTTATTGTGTTATTTTAATATTGAAGTTCATAAAACTTCAAAATATTTAGTTAAATGGGATAAAATTGAAAATTGTATTGTTTATATTATGTGTTTATTTTCCTTGCATTAATTTTAAAACTTACCACCGAAACAAATTATTTTGATAAATTAAACTTTTAGTATTGCTTAAAGCAATTGTTTTTGTTTATTAATGAAAAATCAAGTTTAATTTTTTGTGTAAAATTAAATTAATTACATTTTTTTTTATATATTGAAGAATTGAGTTAGGATTTGTGTAAAATAGAAAATAAGTTGATATTTTTTATGATGAAGAACTTTAGAATTTTGATAATTAAATATAATTTAATTTATGAACTTTTTTACAGATTATTCAAAACTTCTTATTGAAATTTTTCTTTTATAAGCATTTTTCAGAAAATTTAGCATTAAGCTCTGAACTTCTTATATTTATTTTGGTTATTCATTGCATTTTGAAAGAAAATTTTTAAAATTCAAATTGGTAATTTTATTCAATTGTATTATAATGTCTGGTTTTTGTTGAACATATGTGGGTATCTTCCGACTCTATCTTTTTTTTAATTGCATTTGATGATTCATCCATATCATCAAATTTTTGCTAGGGCTCATTTATAGCTCCGACCCGTTCTCAATATTTCAGTATTTATATTTCTGATTGAAAATCTTGATAGCATCTTCGTTAAGTTTTTTTTTTTATCAGATAATTGATACATCTCAGCTATTTATTTCATTCTCTCTTGTCAGTCTTTAATTGCAAATTTTGAATTATTGTCTTTATTCCTCATAAGACATAATCTTTTTGTAATTAATCACATAATCTTTATTCTCTACCTGCAGTTTTATTCGAATATGTGAATATATGTGACTTTTGATTTCAAAATTTTTAAAAATTCATTTTTGTTTGAAATTCATTTTACATTGTTGAATATTTTCATTTTTATAATTCGAATTTGTTAATGGTTTATTTTTCTAATGGTTTATTTTCAGGTTTCTGAGGTTAAAATTTGATTTGTACTAATTTTGTTTTTAAATTTATTATAGTTTCAGCAACATATTGCTCGAGGATTCAAGTGTTGGAATATTGACAGAGAATCTGCTGTCAGTCTTAGTTTCTTGATGGATTTTGATGGATAAATTGAGGCAAATTGTGCTCTACAGCTGGGGGTACAGTTTCTTTGGTCTTTTTTGCCCTGATCAAGCAGAACAGCCTTAGAAGTGTCTCGGTTTTTCATTGATTTCTGTTGGGGAAGTCTGACATTTGGTAACATTTCTTAAAATTTCATTTTATTGAGATATTTCATTTATTAATATAATTCATTAATTCAAATGGAATTCATTTATTGATAAAATTTCATTTTATTGATAGGATTTTATTTTATTTATAATTAATTCATTGATGAATGGGATTCTTTGCATTGATATTTTTCATTTCTTTGATTTCAATTGAAAATTTATTATTTTTGTTTTGGTAAAACAGTTCAGTTTTGAAAATATTTTTATGAATCGAGTATTTGGAAATTTGAGTAATTCATAGTAATTATTTAATTTTTTGGAAAATTTAGTTAATTGATAGTAATTGTTTATTCTTTTAATTCAATTATTCTTACTTGAACTTCATTGGAAGATTTTGGTTTATTTTAAACTTTGTATTGAAATTTTGAATTTCATTTTTATATTATTAAGGACATTACTTTTTTGCATTTTGCATTCATTGTTTTGATTGATTTATGGTCCGATTTTTGTGATTCAAATTTATTGTTTTACTTCTCAGAGACTTAGAATTTAAAATATTTTTCTTATATTCATTGGATTTACTAAATTCATTTATGAACCTTGTTTTACGAATTGTCCAAATTTTGGATTATAGTTCATTGAAGTTAAATTTATTGTAGTTCATAGAAGTTAAAATTTCTTATGGAATTCATTCATCATCTTTATTCGAATTCTTATTTGTTTTTGATTGAAATTTAGAAAAAAAAATTTTTAGGATTTTTTTTGTGGTAGTTAAATAATATATTTTATAGTGATGATTTTTTACTTTAATAGTGGTAATTAATTCTTTTATGTGGCAAAATTTAATGAAAATTTTATTTTATTTTATATACTTGCAACTGCACTCATTCAGATTTTTTTATATGTACTCATATCGAAAACAAAAAATTCTGTACATACTTATTTATATACATTATTGATTGTACTCATTTAATTACATTTTAATATCATACTTGTCTCAGGATAATGTTGATTATATTATGTGATCATTTACATGCACTTAGTAGTAATGGATTCATAGAAATTATGTTCATCTACTGTATTCATCACAGATTGTTTTTATATATATTGTATCAGGCAATTGTCAGATTTTGACATCTTTTATGAAATTATTAGAAATTTATTTACTGTAAAGTTAAATTATTTTTTTTTCTCTTTTTTTTAGTGAGGAGTTGTAATGTTGTGACACGTCACAACACTTTATTTTATTATTCTAAATTAACATTTTTTTTTATAAATCATTAAATATTTTATTTTACTTAATTTATTATTCCAAATTATTCTATTCAAAATTGCTTTTATTTTATATTTTCATTAATAGACCAATTGTCTCTTTTATTAATTTTAATTATAGTGTGCTGCAGTATTCATATTCTCATGTATGGTGTATGACATCCACTTTCATACTGCGGTAGAATGACACCCGTTTTCGACAATTGGTAGATCTCGTTTCAGGCGAGACACGGAAACTTGTTTTCTTCTGTCTCACTTGACCTCCCTGGATAAACAGAAGTTTGGTTTATCTGGCATGGCAACGGTGTGTGTGGCTTCAGCCAATCACAGCGTGCCAAGTTAGGCGGGAAATTGACTCGGGTGTGAAATGCTGATGCTCGCTCTCTTCTCTCTGAAACTTCTTGCATGTGAAGGTTATTGTATTTTTCGTAGGCAAAGGGGCCTTGGCCCTTTGCTTTGCCATTTTCTTTTTTACTATTCATTAAGTTTTAAGCACTGAAGATGAAATTATTTACGTCTAAAAAAATATAAATTATATATTTGTTTTTGGGCATATGTCATGAATCAAGTCTGATTTACTGTGGAATGTATAGAAAGTGTGAATACAGTAATTTGCTATTCTCAAGTGGATTTCTTGTAATTGATTACTACATCAAATACTTCAGTGATTATCATTATTAAAAATTATTGAGTCAAGTTAAAGAAGTTATATTTATTTCTTTGGATTGACAGCAGCATTTGCATCTATGGATATTCTCTGTGGATTTGAATTTTTTCCAATCACTATTCAATTATGGTATTCTGCAAGAATAGTTACTTCTGTTACTATGCATTGATGGTTTAGGAGCCTTTATTGCAATTGTTATGTCGGACATTAATTCGACATAATTATTATAATCTTCTTTCAACTACCTTTAGTGCATTATTATAAAAGATTAATTCTTGGCATATTAGACACGAATTAATAAATCATCATGAAGATTGAAATATTAGCCATTTTTTTTTTTTTTTATGTGCAAGGAATGATGTAAAAACAGCAGAGTGCACATTGGTATTTCTGTGTGCAGTTATTAAGGTACATTTTGGAATTGTATTCTGCTATTATTTTCATTTTTTTTTTACAAAGAGAATGAACTTTGAGTATAGTTAAAAAGGACTTTAGATTGTGGTCATTACCATGATGAATATGTGTGATTTTGCTTCATCCGATTGGTGAAGTGTTTTCAGCATTAATTATGTGACTCCTTACACTATTCATTAATTACAAGTAAGTAATTTTAAGGCGCTCACATACAAGTATGGTTTAATATTTAATTACACAACGCAATGCTTTATATTCAAAATTCTATTCCCCACTATACGGTCCCATTCCATTAAAAATTAACAATTAATTTCCCTTCTTAATTGTATGTGAGTGTTCGACCCAATCAGGTGTTGAGATATGATCGTTCAATTGATTATATTATTCTTTAATTAAGTCTCTTGAATGGTTGTATCACAACACATACAAAATAACGATAGAGTCGTATTAAATATATATTTATTTTACGGTAACAATTTTTATTTTCGTTTCTTATTTATAACAAATTATTCGACTACAATTATTACGCTATATTCGAGTTATTATAACAAAAATTGGAATAAAGTATCCTTACTGAAGTTATTCCTTTGGGAAATTTTTGTATCCCACAAGAACCTCTATTTACTCTCTCTAATCTATACTTTGATTATAAGGATCTCAATACACATTTGCGTTCATATTTCCCGTTGCCAATTTCAAATAACGACTGAGTCGTATTAAACAGATATTTATTTTCCGATAATAATTTTTATTTTCCTATCTCATTTATAATAGATTAGTCAACTACAATTATTACGCTATATTCGAATTATTATAATAAAAATTGGAATACAGTATCTCCACTGCAGTTATTCCTTTGGGACACCTTTGTATCCAACAAGAACTTCTATTTACTCTCTCTAATCAATGCTTTGATTATAAGGATCTCAATACACATTTGCGTTCATATTTCCCGTTGCCAATTTCAAATAACGACTGAGTCGTATTAAACAGATATTTATTTTCCGATAATAATTTTTATTTTCCTATCTCATTTATAATAGATTAGTCAACTACAATTATTACGCTATATTCGAATTATTATAATAAAAATTGGAATACAGTATCTCCACTGCAGTTATTCCTTTGGGACACCTTTGTATCCAACAAGAACTTCTATTTACTCTCTCTAATCAATGCTTTGATTATAAGGATCTCAATACACATTTGCGTTCATATTTCCCGTTGCCAATTTCAAATAACGACTGAGTCGTATTAAACAGATATTTATTTTCCGATAATAATTTTTATTTTCCTATCTCATTTATAATAGATTAGTCAACTACAATTATTACGCTATATTCGAATTATTATAATAAAAATTGGAATAAAGTATCTCCACTGCAGTTATTCCTTTGGGACACCTTTGTATCCAACAAGAACTTCTATTTACTCTCTCTAATCAATGCTTTGATTATAAGGATCTCAATACACATTTGCGTTCATATTTCCCGTTGCCAATTTCAAATAACGACTGAGTCGTATTAAACAGATATTTATTTTCCGATAATAATTTTTATTTTCCTATCTCATTTATAATAGATTAGTCAACTACAATTATTACGCTATATTCGAATTATTATAATAAAAATTGGAATAAAGTATCTCCACTGCAGTTATTCCTTTGGGACACCTTTGTATCCAACAAGAACTTCTATTTACTCTCTCTAATCAATGCTTTGATTATAAGGATCTCAATACACATTTGCGTTCATATTTCCCGTTGCCAATTTCAAATAACGACTGAGTCGTATTAAACAGATATTTATTTTCCGATAATAATTTTTATTTTCCTATCTCATTTATAATAGATTAGTCAACTACAATTATTACGCTATATTCGAATTATTATAATAAAAATTGGAATAAAGTATCTCCACTGCAGTTATTCCTTTGGGACACCTTTGTATCCAACAAGAACTTCTATTTACTCTCTCTAATCAATGCTTTGATTATAAGGATCTCAATACACATTTGCGTTCATATTTCCCGTTGCCAATTTCAAATAACGACTGAGTCGTATTAAACAGATATTTATTTTCCGATAATAATTTTTATTTTCCTATCTCATTTATAATAGATTAGTCAACTACAATTATTACGCTATATTCGAATTATTATAATAAAAATTGGAATAAAGTATCTCCACTGCAGTTATTCCTTTGGGACACCTTTGTATCCAACAAGAACTTCTATTTACTCTCTCTAATCAATGCTTTGATTATAAGGATCTCAATACACATTTGCGTTCATATTTCCCGTTGCCAATTTCAAATAACGACTGAGTCGTATTAAACAGATATTTATTTTCCGATAATAATTTTTATTTTCCTATCTCATTTATAATAGATTAGTCAACTACAATTATTACGCTATATTCGAATTATTATAATAAAAATTGGAATAAAGTATCTCCACTGCAGTTATTCCTTTGGGACACCTTTGTATCCAACAAGAACTTCTATTTACTCTCTCTAATCAATGCTTTGATTATAAGGATCTCAATACACATTTGCGTTCATATTTCCCGTTGCCAATTTCAAATAACGACTGAGTCGTATTAAACAGATATTTATTTTCCGATAATAATTTTTATTTTCCTATCTCATTTATAATAGATTAGTCAACTACAATTATTACGCTATATTCGAATTATTATAATAAAAATTGGAATAAAGTATCTCCACTGCAGTTATTCCTTTGGGACACCTTTGTATCCAACAAGAACTTCTATTTACTCTCTCTAATCAATGCTTTGATTATAAGGATCTCAATACACATTTGCGTTCATATTTCCCGTTGCCAATTTCAAATAACGACTGAGTCGTATTAAACAGATATTTATTTTCCGATAATAATTTTTATTTTCCTATCTCATTTATAATAGATTAGTCAACTACAATTATTATGCTATATTCGAATTATTATAACAAAAATTGGAATAAAGTATCTCCATTGCAGTTATTCCTTTAAGACATCTTTGTATCCCACAAGAACTCCTATTTACTCTCTCTAATCAATGCTTTGATTATAAGGATCTCAATACACATTTGCGTTCATATTTCCCGTTGCTAATTTCAAATAACGACTGAGTCGTATTAAACTGATATCTATTTTCCGATAATAATTTTTATTTTCCGTTCTTATTTATAATAGATTATTCAACTACAATTATTACGCTATATTCGAATTATTATAACAAAAATTGGAATAAAGTATCCCCACTTGCAGTTATTCCTTTGGGACATTTTTGTATCCCACAAGAGCTTCTATTTACTCTCTCTAATCAATACTTTGATTATTAGGATCTCAATACACATTTGCGTTCATATTTCCCGTTGCCAATTTCAAATAACGACTGAGTCGTATTAAACAGATACTTATTTTCCGATAATAATTTTTATTTTCCTATCTCATTTATAATAGATTATTCAACTACAATTATTACGCTATATTCGAATTATTATAACAAAAATTGGAATAAAGTATCTCCATTGCAGTTATTCCTTTAAGACATCTTTGTATCCCACAAGAACTCCTATTTACTCTCTCTAATCAATGCTTTGATTATAAGGATCTCAATCCACAGTTGCGTTCATATTTCCCGTTGCCAATTTCAAATAACGACTGAGTCGTATTAAACAGATATTTATTTTCCAGTAATAATTTTTATTTTTCTTTCTTATTTATAATAAATAATTCAACTACAATTATTACGCTATATTCGAATTATTATAACAAAAATTGGAATAAAGTATCCCCATTGCACTTATTCCTTTGGGACATCTTTGTATCCCACAAGAACTTCTATTTACTCTCTCTAATCAATACTTTCATTATAAGGATCTCAATACACATTTGCGTTCATCTTTCCCGTTGCCAATTTCAAATGATATAATTATTCAACCTTCCTCTAGCATCGCTCTTTAAATATTTTCTCTGCCGAATTTGCGCAATTTCCGTGGTTTGCTCTGCTAAGTTTGATCAAACCGAACAAAATTGTAGAGTAAAATTCTACGGTAGATATATTTTACATGGTTTAGTTTAGCGTGCAATGAGTTGCAAAATCTACCGATATATGTAAAAATCTATTGTGGGCAGCACATGACTTTCCCTGAAGACTCAAATTCATTTCTCCTTTATTTCTTTAATAATTCATTAAATTCTGTTTAACTGCACAAAATAACACAAATTTGCATTTTTAAATTGATTTCTGTTTTTATTTAGTAATTGGACATTTTTCCAAAGGCGGCACAACAAAAATGCAAGAAATCTCAAATATCTCGAGAACATTTAGCCCTAGAGTAGTAGAGTTGTTCTTATTCTTTTTCTTCATCAAAAATTACATATAAAACAAGCATTTAATTAATACATTTGAACATACGTAGTCTTTTTTGTTTTAGATTTTTGGCGATTTTTGAGGGTCATTTCGAAAAACTAAAGGCAAGTTGTTTTTTTCCGAATCGTACCAAAATCTATTCAGCACCAGAGTATCCCACAAGTAACTTATCTACAAAATTTTTTGAAATTTGATCCATTAGTATTTCATCTAGAATGGATGCATGAGATTTTTGAGGGACATTTCTCAAAAAAAGGCAGGTTCTGCTTTTCCGAATCGTACCAAAAACTAATCAGCACCAGGATCATACCCAAGTGACTAACCAACCAAATTTTATGAAATTCGATCCATTAGTTTTTGAGTTAGAGTGATTACATACATTGCAGAGACATCACAGTCACACACACAGACGTCACACTAAAAATACTATTTTCATATTCTAGAGGTCCCAAAACGTGTAGATCCGTCGAAAACTCGAGTTGCGATTTTCGGCATGATTCTAATATTTTCCCTATACAATACCATGTATTGCAGGGAAAGTAAAAAATAAAATACAGGCAAAATTACGTTAGATATGTATGAAATATCTGTTTATTTTCCAATCATGATTTTTATTTTCCTTCCTTACTTATAACAGATTATTCGGCTACATTAATTACATTATATTTGAATTATTGAATTAAAAAAAATGAATAAAGCATGCCCACCACAGTTATATCTTTGGGATATCTTTGTATCCCACAAGAACTTCTATTTATTCCCTTCAATCAATACCATGATCCTAAGGAACTTAACACACATTCGCATTCATCTTTTCCAGTCGCAAATTCCAACTAATCTATTTCCGCGATCTTCCTATGACATAGTTCTTCAAATATTTTCTCTGCTGAATTTACGCAGTTTCCACGGTTTGCTCTGCTAAATTTGATCAAACCGAACAAAATTATAGAGCAAATTTGTACGGTAGATATATTTTATATGGTTTAGTTTAGCGTGAAGTGATTTGCAAAATCTGCCGATGTATGTAAAAAAGAAAATATAGGCAAAATTACGTTGGATATGTATAAATATATATTTATTTTCCGATCATGATTTTTATTTTCCTTTCATATTTATAACAGATTATTCAGCTACATTAATTACGTTATATTCGAATTAAAAAATTGATATGGGCCGCACATAAATTTCTCTGCAGACTTATACCGCGTTCTCTTTATTTAAATTAAATTTAATTCATTCTTAATTCAATTTTCGTTCTCATTTCGTAACTGAACTTATTTTCAGAGGTGTCGTAGAGAAAATACGAAAAGATTAAAATATCTCGAGAACGGCTATTCCTAGTGTAAAGGGATAGGTCTTATTCTTTTCTTCGTTAAAAATTACGCATGAAACAAGCAATTAATGGATATATTTAAGCATACGTAGTTTTTAATTTACATTTTGACGATTTTTACGGGTCATTTCGCGAAAAAAGGCAGGTTATTTTTTCCGAAGTGTAGTAAAATCTAATCAGCACCAGAGTAACCCACAAGCAACTGAATGAAATTCGGTCAATTAGTTTTTTAGTTATAGTGGATACAAAATCTGCACATGCAGACAGGCAGACACACTGACATCACGCTAAAAATGATGTTTTCATATTCTAGAGGCCTTGAAACTCGAGTTGCGATTTTCGACATGATTCCAATACTTTCCCTATACATTACTATGTATTGCTGGGAAAATAAAAATCTGATGTGGGCGGCACATGACTTTCTCTGCAGACTTATATTCATGTTCTCTTTATTTTAATTAAATTTAATTCACTTTTAATTCAATTTTCGTTCTCATTTGATAACTGGACTTCTTTTCAAAGATGGCGTAGAGAGAATACGAAAAACTAAAATATCTCAAATATCTCGAGAACGGTTAGTCCTGGTGTAATGGGGTTGGTCTTATTCTTTTCTTCGTCAAAAATTACGTATCATACAAGTATTTAATGAATATATTTGAGCATACGTAGTGCTTTATTTTAGATTTTTGCGGGTTTTTTTTTCAAAAAAAGGCAGGTTATTTTTTTCCGAATCATACCAAAATCTAATCAGCACCAGATTGTCTCACAGGTAACTTATCTACCGAATTTTGTGAAATTCGGCCCATTAGTTTTTCAGCTAGAGTGGAGACAGGCTTTTGCGGGCCATTTCGCAAAAAAAGGCGAGATCTTTTATCCCAAATCGTACCCAAAACTAATCAGTACCAATCTCGCCCACAAGTGAATGACCTACCAAATTTTATGAAATTCGGTCCATTAGTTTTTTAGTTAGAGTGGATACAAAATCTGCACAGACAGACGCACAGACAGACACACAGACAGACACACAGGCACACATACAGACACACAGACACACACACAGACGTCACGCTAAAAATAGTTTTTTCGTATTCTAGAGGTCTCGAAACGTGTAGATCCGTCGAAAACTCGAGTTGCGCTTTTCGGCATGATTCCAATACTTTCCTTATTCATTACCATATAATGCAGGGAAAGTTAAAAGATGAATAGAACATGCCCACCGCAGTTATTTCTTTAGGATATCTTTGTATCCCACAAGAACTTCTATTTACTCCCTCCAATCAATACCATGAACCTAAGGATCTTAACACACATTCGCATTCATCTAATTCCGCGATCTTCCTCTGGCATAGCTGTTCAAATATTTTCTCTGCTGAATTTACGCAGTTTCCGCGGTTTTCTCTAAGTTTGATCAAACCGAACAAAATTTTAGAGAACAATTTTACGGTCGATATATTTTACATGGTTTAGTTTAGCATGCAGTGATTTGCACAATCTACCTATGTAAAAAAGAAAATATGATGTGTAGTACAAGATTTTACCTACAGACTGAAATTCATTAAATCGAGTTTAATTGCTCAAATTAACCCGTATACTTGATATTAAACCCGAATAGCAGTTTTAATAGGTTTTGTTTTTTTATTGTGCAACTTAACACATTTTATAAGGTCGTTATATCCGCAAAATTAAAAAAAAAACTTAAATATCTCGAAAACGGTTCATCATAGAGTAATGGAATTGATCCTATTTTCGTTCCGTTGTTAAACACTACGCGTTTAAAACAGGCATTTAATGAATCATTTTGAACTTATTTAGCCTTTTGTTTCAGAATTTGGCTATTTATTAAAAATGCCTCTATTTCTCCGAATTTTACCAAAATCTAATCAGCACCAGAGAAGTATGCTAGAGACAAGACATACCAACATTTTCATCAAATAGTTCTAACTACAGTGATAAACATTGTAAGCGCCTCGAAATTAAAAAAAAAACTTAATATCTCGAGAATGGTACATTCCAGAGTAATGAAATTGGCCTTATTTTGTCATTAAAATTTACGTATAAAACATGAACTTAAGAAATACATCTTAGCATATTTAGTCTTATATTTAATTTTTTAACGATTTTTGTGGATCCTTATGAGAAAAAAAAATCTGATGTGTGCAGCAACATGACTTTCCTTGCAGACTTATATCCACGTTCTCTTTATTTTAATTAAATTTAATCCAATTTTAATTCAATTTTCGTTCTCATTTGATAACTGGACTTATTTTCATAGGTAAGGTGGCGTAGAGAAAATACGATAAAACTGAAATACCTCGAGAACGGCTAGTCCTGGTGTAATGGGGTTGGTCTTTTCTTCGTTAAAAATTACGTATAAAACAAGCATTTAATTGATATATTTGAGCATACGTAGTATTTTATTTCAGATTTTGACGATTTTTGCGGTCCATTTCGCAAAAAAATGCAGGTTAACTTTCTTGAATCGTACCAAAATCTAATCGGTCCCAGTGTAACTCACAAGTGACTTATATACCAAATTTTGTAAAATTTGACCCATTAGTTTTTCAGCTAGAGTGGATACACCACATTTTGCGGGCCATTTCGCAAGAAAAGGCTGGTTCTTTAATCCCGAATCATACCAAAAACTAATCAACACCAGGGTCACACCCAAGTGACTTACCAAATTTTAGGAAATTCGGTCCATTAGTCTTTGAATTAGAGTGGATACAAAATCTGCACAGACAGACAGACACACACACAGACGTCACGCTAAAAATAGTTTTTTCGTATTCTAGAGGTCTCGAAACGTGTAGATCCGTCGAAAACTCGAGTTGCGATTTTCGGCATGATTCCAATACTTTCCTAATACATTACCATGTATTGCAGGGAAAGTAAAAAATGCAGGTTTTATTTTTCAGAATCGTAACGAAATTTTATTAGCACCAGGGTGACAGATAAATTACTAATATACCAAATTCTATAACATTTCTTCGAACAACTTTTGGACTAGAATGAATATATATATTACACAGATACAGCCAGACAGACAAGCACATACATACAGACAGACACACATACAAACATCACCCTAAAATAGCTTTTTCGGATTCTAAAGTGCTCCAAAGTGTAAATCCGTCGAAAACTCCAGTTGCTATTTTGACATGATTTCAGTACTTTCCCTGTGCATTCCCATGTATAGTTGAGAAAGTAAAATGTGTGGAATGTTAGGTTCTACCCAAATTTCTAAAGCCTATTTCATATCCTTACTTTCGCATGTAATTAAAGTGTTAGTTATGGAAAATTTGGCGAGAAACCCCATTTTAAGATCATTTGAATCAGTGATGAGGAGTATGGATATAAATGTATTTATACACACCTTAACTATACAACAGCTTTCGATACATATTGTATCATAATTTCTCGCACATCTAAATTGACAATAAGAAATATTACAAGAATCCTTAAAGAAATATTGTCTATATATTAAACTATTGTAAGGATTAGAAAATATTGAGTTTTTTTACGAATTTTGGGGTCGTTTCCGTTGATTAAGCGTCCTTTTTGCCAATTTGGCGACATTTTCGTTAATTTGACAACGTTTAAAAAAATGGCAAATTTGGCGGTTTTTCACCTAACTCATCGCCAAGGTCAACCTATTTCAGGATATTTGCTATTTATTTTAATTTTATGTAACTTTTTCGATAAATTTATCTGAAAACGTGTTTATATCTCAAGAACAATTCACGCTAGAATTCTAAAGATGTTACCACTTATTTTTTAATAATAAATTATATAATAAATTATTCTTAATTTAACATTATAGTTAAGGTCCCAAAAAGAATCCTTAAAAATAATATTTTGGAATGCGAACGGCATATCTCCAAGAATAAATGAACTTAGGAACTATGTAAATGAAAATGACGTAGACGCCTTATTAATTCAGGAAACTAAAGTTAGAGAAAGTAAAAAACTAAACATAGCCAACTATATATGCTATCATAATCTTAGCTCAAATACTAATGCTAGAACGCCCCATGGAGGAACAGCAGTATACATTAAAAGAAATATTCCCCACGAGGAACTAAACAACATAAATCTTCAAGGTATAGAAAATACTAGTATAAAAATTAAAATTAATAATACTAGCCCGTTTATCCTAACCTCAACATATGTCAAAAATATGAGTAGAGTAGATGTAGCTGCGTAACTGGAACTGCTTTTCGCGCGATATCCAAACACTATACTCGCAGGCGACTTCAACGCGCACCACCGAGCGTGGGGCTGTAGGAGAGCCAATTCACGCGGTACACAGATACACAGACTGCTGAACACGACAAACACTAACATTATTGTACCGTCGACACCAACCTGCTTCTCAGGCGCCAACGGCTCATTTATAGACTTTGTCCTAACGCGAAAAATAGATTACGCTCACACTATTAGTACCTTGGATGAATTCGACTCGGATCATCTGCCGGTACTGGTGACATTCGACCTCAACACACCTCTTCCAGCCTCTTTGGGACAAGAGAGGGTCAACTGGGAAGTATTCAAAAGAGCACTCTTCGAGCCGCACTTAGCAGTACCTAACATAATGAGCACGGCGGATATTGACTCTGCCACGCACACACTCACAACAGAAATCAAGAGAGCAATTGCCTCTGCCACAACACATCGTGAGTCTCCAAAAATGCCCACACTTTCCCACCATGTCAAACAATTAGTCAGGCAAAGAAACAGAATACGTAAGACATGGCAGGCTAACAGAGACCCCGCCCTTAAAAGGGAGCTTAACAGACTCACGTGCAAAGTCAGGGAAAAAATTGTCGCAGAAAAGCAGCAACAGTATAAAGAACTAATCGAATCCCTTAGCCCAGAAGACGTATCGCTCTGGCAATTCGCAAAAAGACTCAGGAAACCTCAAATTAAGCTCCCGCCACTAATAGATGGTGCTAAAATCGCGTACTCAGACGAGGAAAAAGCCCAGGCGCTCGCAAGCCATTATGAAAAACAATTCCAACCAAACCACGATCTAATGTGTCAGGACACCCTAAGAATGGTCAGACAAACTTTAAATAATTTCAGGAATTCCCCGGTAACGGCTGAGATTAGCCCAGCCACCCCGCAGGAGATAGTAGAAATCATTAAAAATCTCAAAAACCGTAAAAGCCCAGGGCACGACAAAATCAGAAATATTGCGGTTAAAAACCTACCCTTAAACGTAATATGTTACTTGACAATCTTAATAAATAAAATATTAAAACTAAACTATTTTCCCAAAGAATGGAAGGAAGCGATAATTATAGCAATCCATAAGCCTGGTGAGGATGCCACAATTCCAGCCAACTATAGACCAATTAGCTTGCTACCGACACTTAGTAAAATTACTGAGAAAATTATTCTTAAGAGACTGAACACGCACCTTAGTGAGAATGACATTATCATTCCGGAGCAGTTTGGATTTCGGCCAAAGCACTCCACCACTCATCAATTGCTGAGAGTGGTAGAGTACATATCTTCTGGTCTCAATAACAAGACACCCACAGCTGCGATTTTTCTGGACATACAAAAAGCCTTTGATAAAGTATGGCACTGTGGATTAGCGTACAAATTGATCACTTTAAAAGTCCCTGACGCTATTGTCAAACTTTTAATCTCATACTTAAATAACAGACACTTTCAAGTCAGAGTAGGAGGTAACTTATCTACACATAAGCTCATTAAAAGTAGTGTACCGCAAGGTTCAATCCTGGGCCCGACACTCTTTAACCTATACCTGAACGACATCCCTAGGACTCCAAACACAGAGCTGGCACTCTATGCAGACGACAGTGCGATACTTGCAAAACACCCCTATGTCTCAGTAATGCACAGACAGCTACAACAACACTTAGACATACTCCAAACTTGGATGGAAAAATGGCGAATAAAATTAAACCCCAATAAATGTCATTGGATTTATTTCTCAAGAAAACGTAAACCTCCGCCGCCTCTGTACATAAACAACCATGCCCTAAAAGCGGAAAAATCTACTAAATACCTAGGTGTAACGATAGATTCCCATCTAACCTGGAAACAGCACGTAACGAACTTAATCAAAAAAGCGTATATGGCCACAGGAGCCTTATACCCAATGATAGGAAACGGAAATCTAAGTTATCAAAATAAACTCCTAATTTATAAATCGGTCATCCGCCCGGGAATGCTGTATGCAGCACCCGTATGGGGATATGCCTGTAAAACTACAATAGACCTCCTAGAGACAAAACAAAACAAAATCCTACGGATTATCAGGAAAGCCCCCAGGTACTTAAGAAACTCGGTAATTAGGAATGACTTCAAAATAAAAACTGTTAGAGCCCAAATTAAAAAGCTAGCGCTTAAATTTTACAGAAATTTGCCATCCGTTCCAAACGAACTGTTATTCAATCTGCATGACTATGATCATCGCAAGGCCAAATCTCGTAAGAGACCCCGCGCTGTTCTAAACATCGATAATCGGAATTAAATGATCCCACCTCAAACATCTGATTTTAAAATAAAACTCGCGACTATTATTTTATAAAAAAAAAAAAAAAAAAAAAATATTCTAAACACTAAACTGCCAAAACGCTAGGTAACCCTTAGATCTGCATCAACCCCCCAAACTGCTTAAACTCTAAATGTGCAACAAACTGCCACACTAGGAGCTAGGAAAAATAATAAAAAGTAGTAAATAAAAAACCTCGAACCTCCAATTAGGGTCACTGAATTAATGTCACAGTTTGACGATAAGAACCACATATTGAAACTGGAGATTAAAGGCGCTTCGCGCCTGGTGCTCTGTCTTGTACGACACTACGTACATTATAGTTAGTGATGGGCGCTATCGAACAATTTCAACTATCGAATAAATAGTAATAGTAGTTTACAAACTATCGGAACTATCGATAGTTTTCTATGACGTCATTTTCGGGCAGGGACAAAGGGGGTGGAGCTAAAGGCGGATGATAAAATCTTCTAAACAACAAATTTTAATTATTTATTCTCAGTCATTCTTTTAACTGCGTAAATTATTGGTTTTTCTCGTTTAATTTATTTATTTATTTTTATACGATATTTGCACCGTACTGCTACTTCTGTACCATCCGAACGTGTTTTTTCAAAAACTGGACAAGTAATAAATAATCGTGGAAGTCGTTTATTATCGAAAAATTCGGATTAGATAATATTTTTAAATAGTAATCTGTAATATAAAATTAATCAATTTGTAACATTTATCTAATTTTTTTATTTATCTATACTTTCTGAAAATGGATTTGTGCGAGTGCAAGGAATGCATATTTATAATGCAAATAGAAATATGCTAAAATCCCAGAAATATGAGACATCAAGATTTGCAAATAAAATGAGATTGAAAATATATTCCTGTATTTTATTGTCTATGTTAAGCAACATATTTAATAGATTTAATAATGGATAATTTATTCATAAAATTAATGCTCACCGTAATTTAAAGCTCAGATCATTACAAACTGCAGAATGTTGGATTAATTAAAAACTGTATTTAATGATATAAAAACATTGTATTTCCGTTAATAGATGGCGCCATGTGACTTAATTCATAAGGTTATTTCAAGAATTTAAAAGTTTTATGCAATAATCCTTTTACTATTAATAATAAATTTAATAAATGAGTTATTGAAAAACTGTGAATTTTAAAAAATGGGAATTGGGAAACATTGATGGGAAAAATAATTTTATACACTTTAACATTTTATATTGCTTCAAGTTTTTAACAGAATGAGTATACTTCCTAGTTTTAATCTGATATAAGATACTCACTTTAAACGAATTCATTTTTCAATTAAGATTCTTCATTTGTAAGAACTCAAATAAAATTTTCCCTATTGATAAATTTTTTCTATTATTCGTAAAATAAAAATTGCCATTTAAATATTCTATTTTGCCTCTATCACACTTCATCTACCTTATTTACTCTATATAGTACCAGGCTGCCCATACAAACATCTGTTATTGCCTTTCTCCTTATTTGATCTCCCCTTTTTATGAATATTTCATGTTTTCTTTCAAAAATGATATTGAGGGTACGTACAGACACTTCTAGAGCCAGTTTTAATAATACAGACACCCCAAGACAAAAAGCTTATTTTTAGAATTTTCAAAATTAACATTCTAAAAACTGTTCATCCCAATAAAAAAGAAAAAACGCATAATTTCTTGTTTTGGTGAACTCCAGTCATTTGCATAAATGTAATATATTATACGAAAGGCGCTATAAAAATTGTCAATTAAAAGAAAACAATGATCCCGATACGAAGGGAATCGAACCCGGGAATAATGTATACAAGACGAACACTTATCGCACCGAGCTACAAATACCAATGTCATAATGACTTTATTATTTCTTTAAAAAGATAACTTTAAGACAAAATAAAATTAATACTAAAAATATGTAATTAAATTAAATCTGCTCTGCTTATACATTTTCATTTACTTAAACTTCGAAATTGATAGACTCTGCAACACTAGTAATAAGTTAAATGAAATTAATCTTGGGCAAAGTCATACGTATAATTATTTTAATATTCTATAATAAAAATGGATAGCCCTGATGGGAGATACATTCTGAACATTTTATACTCCCTTATGATAGATAAATGGTAGATTTAACTTTAAGCACATGTATGCATACAAGTTTTTTTATCTTGTTTTATATTTTGATACATAAATATTTTAAATTACATGTAAATAGAGTAATACATTTATACATGTTACTAAAATCTATGTTTCTATTACTTTGTCTACCTACTGTTTCATTCGGGTTTGTATGGCGTATCAGAGTGCTATTTCAAATCGTATTTATATTATAAAAATACTTTCCATTGCTTTAAACTTTGCCATACAATTATAGTTCAATATTTGTAACCGAATTGAACTAAATATTTTTATGAACATTTTCAATTGTTTAGAACTTAATAAGTGTGACTTCCATACACACCATATCACTCTTATTGTGAATCCAGCAAACACAGCTCTAGCATTTTGTAAAAATTCTTAAATTTTCATTATCTAAATAAAAAAATGTTTCCTTCGGTATTATTTGTTTTAAATGTAATTAATGCAATTTATCCTCATAAGTACAATAGCGCTTGTTTATAACGAAGCTAAAGTGATTAAAATATACAAAACTTTGGTATAATCAATAAATTGTTATCAGCGAGCTCGATTGTATGTTGGATACTATTGTCAGTCAATAAACATTTTAGTTCACACATGTTCAAATTAAAACATTTAGCCTGTCACTAGATAAGGTATTCAATCTAATGACAAGGTATGGTTGGCATAGTTTTTACTGTTCAATACAATTTTTTTTAATGCGAAATAGCATTAATTGATGTTGAAAGAACACTGTTGACATGTTTCAAGATGACAGAAAGTCAACATTGTCAAACATGACATCAATCTGAAAACTTTTTCAAGCCCATTAAAATAAAGGATAATATGCTATAATTGTGATCATTTAGACCAACAATACAGATTTTTCAAATTTTTTCTGGTAAAAAAATCATCACAAAATAAAAGTATGCATAAGAGGCTATTTATGTCTCAATGATCAAGAAACCTAACAGTTTCAATCATTGTAGTAAAAAATAGGCGGAATGAAATTTTTGTGTTCATAACATCATTAGCCTCCCTTTTTTTTTGGGGGGGGGGGGGGGGTAAATTGCCAAACATAATATCCATCGCAAGTTACCCTTCATTTTAAAGGACTTAAAAAAATGTTCTGATTGATACCAAAATTGACAATCTACCAACTCGGGGGGTGTAATTTGCTTCACTGAAGGTCAAAATGACATCAATTAACACAAAAATTGAATCGACACTATTTTTCACTTCAATGATTTAAATTCTTAAGTTTTCTGATCCTTAAGGCTCATATACATAATTATGTTTTGTCATATGCTGGCATGTTAAAAAAATATAAAATTTTCTTTAAAGTCAAGTTTTTACTTGAATTTTAAGAAATTCTATCTAGTTCTAGATTTTATGTCAACAAAGTCGAAAATAAAGTTTCGTTAAAATCCAATAATATTTGTGGTACTATTTTTGTGAAAATAATACTTTTTCAATACTATGTATGAGAAAGTAATAACTTAATAAAATGTTATTATAGGTGTACAATTATATCTGTCCCCTTTCCTTGATGGCACAGAAGTACCATAAAATATTTTAATAATAAAAAACAAAGCAGGATTTCTTTTAAATTTTTATTTGCTCATACTAAAGAATATGGTATAGAGAAAGTGTTGTTTTTATGAAGTGATAAATATAACATTCAAATTAATGTAAGAAAGATATACCTAAATTTAACGGCTTCTCTTTACACAGTACACTACCACTACTACAATTGCATAATGTAAAACGGTTTTTCTCTTAATCGCCACAAGTTTTCTTATTTAACACATTTTAGGATTATTATTATCAACCTGCCAGCATTACAAGTACTTATTTTATTGTGGAAACCTTTTATTTAAAAAAATTATTCTATACTAGAATACTCCCTATACTGGACGAACAATATCATATTGAATTACAAATAGCAGTATCTTAACAACTTTATTATTTCTTTAAAAAGATGACTTTAAGATAAAATTAAATTAATACTAAATAATACAAGTAAAACATTTACCCTTCCTTATGCATTTATTTGCTCATTCGATTTTTCTATATAAATATTTATTACTTCAAACAAAAATGTATTAAACATTATTAACTACACTATGTATTAAAATTAAATATTAAAGTTTCACAAAAATGCTAATATTTCCTTAACAAAAACGCCAAAATTACTTTTGAAGTAATTAAAATCAAAATGTTTGCTTTAAATCAATTTAATTGTCAGTTTTAAAAATCATTCGCTATTTCCTCCTAAAAGGATTGTTTCACTTGTTCAAAAAACTTCTTCAAAATAACAAAACAATTTCAGTGATTTCACTTCACCAAACATGATTTTATTTTGAAATACAAAAAACGCTTGTATAGCTTTAATAATTCTGCAAATAAAACTATCCATCGTCAATCGAACTATATTCCAAAACCATCTAATGAGTAATAACTACTATCATTTGAATAGAAATTAGTATAACTACCGCTTAATCCGAATGAATCCTATTGCCATGGTCGATATCATTACTATATTACAATTACAATCGTCTAAATTCATTCGAATACTTTTAAAACACTACTATGAAAAACAGTAACTAGTTCCGAACGAATACTATCGCCATTGCCGATAGCATAGCCGATAGCATTACTTCAATAAATAGTACAATCGTCCAAAATCATTCGGTTACTTTTAAAACTATCGCCACGGCCGATAGCATGCATTACTACAAAAAATAGTACAATCGTGTAAATTCATTCGAATACTTTTAAAACTATCGTATTGCTAAAAGCTCTTCGCTGTGATTGGCCAAAAAGCATTCGAATAGTTTTTGCAACTATCGAGACTATCGACTGATTTGAAACTATCGAGATGTTCGATTATTTCATTCGAATGAATCCCATCACTAATTATAGTAAATCCAGATTTTTTAATGATTGTTTTAAAAAATTTATTCATAAATTTGAGGTGGGGGGGGGGGGGAGGGGTCTTTCGAACATTCGTTCGCATTTAAAATTAAAAGGGTACAAGTTGTCACTGATTGTATAATTCGTACAATTTTTTTCCGAGTCACTACATTCGCTCGTAAGATATCTTTTCCACAGACTCACGGACGCACACTAACATACACACTAACATATACACGCGCACGCAGACATCGCTTTAAAAACGTTCGGTTCAAGTTCAGGAATGCTTGAAACTTGCTCTTCCGTCAAAAACTCCGCATTCAAAATTTCGGCTTTTTAACAATACTAGCCCTATACCATATTCTATATATATAGAGAAAGCAAAAAGATGAAATTAATGAACATTCTGAATGTATATGGTCGATTAAATAAAAAGTTTTTGTTTTTTGCTTTCCCTGCAATGCGTGGTAATATATAGGGAGAGAATTAGAATCATGCCGAAAATCTCAATTCAAGTTTTTGACTGATCTACACGTTTTGAGACCTCTAGAACACGAAAAAACTGTTTTTAGCATGATGGCTGTCTGTGTGGGTGGGTCTGTAAGTCTGCTTGTCTGTCTCTTCAATATATGTATCTGTTACCACTAAAGTGCAAAAATCAGGTATTCTACAGATTAGCTAGGTAATGTGCAGATTAACTAGGGTGATCCGTTAAAGTGCCGAAAATTGGTTTATTTCTCAAATTACCTGGGTAATCTGCAAATTACCTACTAGGCACTCGTTAAAGTGAAAATAAGATCTTTGCTGGAACAACAGCAACGTTTCTAAAGAATCAAGTTAATACAATCAAACAATTAACAAATTAGTTGATAGAATCAATCATCAGTCAATTAAAAACTATAATACAAAGAATCAAACGGTTTAAAATATTATTATAATTAAGGAAAAGAATTTGCGAAACATATGATAAAATTATGCTTACTTATTAGTGCAATCTAAAGATTAGTGACACTTTGAATTACATAGCAATTGGTTTTTGGGACAAGCACACCTATTTGTGGTACATTTAGATTTGCAGTCACATTTTCTGAAACCCTGTCCAAGGGATTGTTTTATTGCTGTTTGATATAAAGATATTTCTACAGCAGGGACATCTTCTTTCGTTAGAAATCTCCCTTTGCAAACACTGAATTCAGATTTCGCATACAATTGTTTTAAAATACCCGCTTTAGTACCAACTTTATAAAAGCCATCCTCTGTTTTACTAGGAACCACAGCTAAAATCGAGCGGGCATCAATTTTTCTCTGTCAACTTTACTTTAATTCTCAACGTGTACTTTAATTCTCACAGTGACACCTAACAGGGGCGAAACCAAACTAAAAGTGGAGAAATAGGGGAAAGGAGTAAGGAAAAGAAATGAGAGAAACAAACTTTTGAACTTTAACGATACGGAAGCCGTTAATGTGCACATTACCTAGGTATAGTGCGGGGAAACTCTTGATTCCGCACGTTAACGGAGCAAATCAGTTAATCTGCAGATTAGCTACGTAATGTGCACATTGACGGCTTTCGAGCTTTAGCGGTAACATATCCACTCTAACTGAAACACTAATTGACAGAATTTCATTAAATTGGTCAATAAGTCTCTTGTGGATGACCTTGGTGTTGATTAGATTTTGGTATGCTTCAGTATAAAAGAGCCTGCCTTTTTTGCGAAATGGCCCGTAAAAATTGCTTGAATCCACTCTAGATGAAAATCTAATAAACCAAATTTTATAAAATTTGGAAGATATATAAATCACTTGTAAGTAACCCCGCTGCTGATTAGATTTGGTACGATTCAGAAAAAAAGAACCTGAAAAGAAAATGATCTGCAAAAATAGACAAATGACAATAGACTACGTATGCTCAAATACATCAATTAAATGCTTGTTTTGTTCGTAATTTTGAACGATAAAAAGAATAAGACCAACCCCATTCCTGTAGGACTAGCGGTTCTCGAGATATTGACTTTTTGGCTACGCCACCTTTGAAAATAAGCCTCATTACCAAATGAGAACGAAAATTGAATTAAAAGTGCAAATTCAGTGTAATTTAAAATAATTATGGGTGATATTTTCTGCAATTAAACTCAATTCAATGAACTATTGAAGAAATAAAAAGAACGTGAATGTGAGACTGCAGGGAAAGTCATGTGTTGCCCACATTAAATTTTTCTAATTAAGTGACTTTACGAATTTTTGCAAATTAGAGTCAGGGATTCATACTATGCAATTTACATATACCTGAATTTCTTGAGTGTTGGCAATTCTGCATTTAATAGACTGGATAATCCTGTATTAATTTCTTTACTTGTTTCTTCTTTGAAAAGTACTATGCACTGGTTGAAAATTCGAATTCGAGTTTCCAACGGAAAAGTACGTTTCAGGCACCCCAGAACTCGAGTCGAACGTTTCTGAGGTGATGCCTACGTGTATGTTTGTATGTCATTGAGTCGTCTGCAGATACGATATGTCACGAACGGATGCAGCTTTGCGAAAGTAATTTGGCACAATTATTACGATCCGTGAATACTGGTATTCTATGGATTTTTAAAACGAACGAAAGTTCCGAAGACACCCTCCCCCCTCCCCAAGTTTTCGCATAAATTTTTGAAAAAATCAGAACCTTCAATAATGTTATATAAATGAGCATTTCTTATGAAATGTTTGATTGAAAAACAAATGACAAACTTTACAACGCTAGCATAAACCGCTCTCGAGATATTGCACGTTTTTCTAACAAATATGTCAAAACAATTACAAAAGAAAAATCTGATGTGGACAGCACCTGACTTTCCTTATATAATGCAATGAATTTACTACTTTTACAGTTAGAAAAATGTTATTCTTATAGTATATATTATTTCCAAGATACTGCATTTTTTCCAATTAGTCGTCATTTTCAATGATTTGGCGTCATTTTTATCCATTTGGCGAGATTTTCGTTAATTTGGAAAAATTTTAAAAAGTCGCCAAGTTTTCGACATTCCGTCAAATTCGTCCCCAAATCTCGTCAAGCGTTATGGACGGAGAAATAAGTTATTCTTATATCCGATAAATGACTATTGGCGTTCAAATACAAAAGTATTACTCAAAGTATACTTTCTCATGAATGGAACGAGCTAGATCCACGAGAATGATGTCACCCAATTTATCGCATGATATTACTTATGAAAAGAGAACATGTTTCTCAACAGTTAATATTTTTTTTTAATTTATGGAATATTTTGATAAATTTATTTGAAAAATGTGCAATATCTCGAGAGCGGTTCATGTTAGAGTTCTAAAGTTTATATCAATCCTTTTCTAAGGAAAAATTACATAAGAAATGTCTATTTGTAACTTTATTAAAGGTTTTAATTTCTTGATGATTTTTTCAACATTTCACTCGAAGATTTAGGGGAGTTCTGAACATTCGATTGTATTTTAAACAATAGGCTTCCAGTATTCACGGATTGTGATTTTTGTACCAAATTTCATTCGAATCGCTCCATTCGTTCGTGAGATATTGTCTCCACAGACTCACTGACACACAGACTCACTGACACACACACACACACATAGACATCACCTCAAAAATGTTTGATTCGTGATCAGGAATTCTTGAAACGGGCTTCCCCCTTCAAAACTCGAATTCGAATTTTCGACCCTGTCACAATACTTTCCTTATACATTATGTATATAAGGAAAGTAATAATTAAAAGTATTAACTATTGTGAAATATGTTCAATTTTCAATTGTAATATTATGCGATAAATTTGTTTGTTTGTTTGTTTGTTTGTCTCAGACGGTGCGACCCACCCGAAAAGACAAAGTAATAGCTTTGTATTTTGCCCAACAATTCGCCAATAGTCTTTTATTAGTCGTCTGTGTGTAACGCTTGGTGATAAACTTGCTGAAATATTTTTGGAAAAAAAAATCGAAACTCGAATTTACGACGGATCTACCCGTTTCAAGCATAATGAAATCCGAAAAAAAAAAATTTTTTTTTAGCGTAACATCTGTCTGTCTGCGCGATGTATGTCACCCGCCTGCCGATTAAATTTTGGTACGATTCGGAAAATAAGAATCTACATTTCTTTGCGAAATTGCTCGCAAAATTCGTCCAAATTTAAAATAAAAGACTAAATAATCTCAAATGTATCCACCAAATGATTGCAATATTTGACGGCAAAAAGGAATAAGACCAACCCCGTCACTCTAGGACTAGCCGTTCTCGAGATATTTTAGTTTTATTGTTTTCGAATTTTTGCAAATTCGACCTTTGAAAATACTGAAAACGAAAATTGAATTGAAACTGCAAATTCAGCATAATTTCAAATAATTAACTTTGTTGTTTTGTGCAATTAAACTCAATTAGTGAATTAGAAAAAAAAATCTGATCTTCTTATAGCAGATATATTTTTTCCAAGATATTGAATTTTTGTCAATTAGTCGTCATTTTCATTGATTTAGCCACATTTTTATCCATTTGGCGAGTTTTTCGTTAATTTAGCAACATTTAAACAAGTCGCCAAGTTAGCGACATTCCACCAAATTCGTCGTCAAAATCTCGCCAAGCGTTATGGATAGAGAAATAAGTTATTCTTACAGCAGATAAATGACTATTGGCGTTCAAATACAAAAGTATTACTCAAAGTATCTTTTCTTCTAAATGGAACAAGCTAGATCCACGAGAATGATGTCACCCAATTTATCGCATGATATTACATATGAAAAGTTTCTCAATAGGTAATTTTTTTTTTATTTTTCATGATTTTTTGATAATGTTTTTGAAAAATGTGCAATAGCTCGAGAACGGTTCATGTTAGCGTTCTAAAATTTATGTCAATCGTTTTCTAATGAAAAATTACATTAGAAATGTCTATTTGCGTAACTTTATTAAAGGTTTTGATTTTTTAATGATTTTTTTCAAAATTTCACGTGAAAATTTTGGGGGGTTCGGAACATTCGATTGCGTATAAAAACAATAGGCTTCCAGTATTCATGAATTGTGATTTTTGTACCAAATTTCGTTCGAATCGGTCCATTCATTCGTCAGTTATCGTCTCCACAGACTCACTGACACACACACACACACAGACATCACTTCAAAAATGTTCGATTCGTGATCAGGGATGCTTGAAACGTACAGTCCCGTCGAAAACTCGAATTCGAATTTTCGACCCCGTCACAATTATACATTATTGTACCATCACCTTATACATTATTGTATATAAGGAAAGTAAAAGAATGACAAAAAAATCTGATGTGGGCAACACATGACTTTCCTTATATAATGTAATGAATTTACTACTTTTACAGTAAAAAAATAGGTTTTTCTTATAGTAGATACTAATATTCTTTCCAAGATATTGAATTTTCGGCAATTAGTCGTCATTTTCATTGATTTAGCATAATTTTTATCCATTTGGCGAGATTTTCATTAATTTGGCAACATTTCAAAAAAGTCGCCAAGTTGGCGACATTCCGCCAAATTCGTCGGCAAAATCTCGCCAAGCGTTATGCACTAAGAAAACAGTTATTCTTACAGCAGATAAATGACTATTGGCGTTCAAATACAAAAGTATTATTCAAAGTATATTTTTTCTTGAATGGAACGAGCTAGATCCACGAAAATGATGTCACTCAATTTATCGCATGGTATTACATATGAAAAGTGAACACGTTTCTCAATAGGAATTTTTTTTTTATGAGACTTTTTCATAATTTTTTTGAAAAATGTACAATATCTCGAGAACGGTTCATGTTAGCGTTCTAAAATTTATGCCAATCGTTTTCTAATGAAAAATTACATAAGAAATGTCTATTTGCGTAACTTTATTAGCGGTTTTGATTTTTTGACGATTTTTTCAAAATTTCATTCGAAAATTTAGGGGGGTTCTGAACATTCGATTACGTAAAAAAACAATAGGCTTCCAGTGTTTACGGATTGTGATTTTTGTACCAAATTTGGTTCGAATCGGTCTATTCGTTCGTCAGTTATCGTCTCCACAGGCTCACTGACACACACACACACATATACTTTCACACACACACACACACACACACACACACACACACACACACACACACACAGACATCACTTCAAAAATGTTTGATTCGTGATCAGGGATGCTTGAAACGTGCTCTCCCGTCGAAAACTCGAATTCGAATTTTCGACCCCGTCACAATACTTTCCTTATACATTATGTATATAAGGAAAGTAATATAGATTGATCTTACTTTATGATTAAAGTATGTTTTGCACACTGACTTTATTAGCTCAATAAACAAATAAACGTTTTATACTAGGGTGCCAGAATAATTTTTATTTGAAATACAGCAAGTCAATATTACGTATTTCTGTACAGTTTCTGTTATACTTTCGACATTATGTTTTTCTACGACGATGTTATTGTAGTTTTTCATTTGAATATGCAAGGCAATGCATAGAACATTTCTGCAATGTATATTTTTGTGCAAATAAAACGAATAAACCTCAGGAGCATTGATTTACTTATAAGCACTGCTTCACTCAATGTTAAAAATCGCAAAAATTTCCAAAATCTAAAAAATAAAAAAAAGTCTACGTATGCTGAAATGTATCGATTAAATTACTGTTTTATATGCAATTTTTGACGAGGAAAAGAATATAACACACTCCATTATACTTTAGGACTAACCGTTCTCAAAATATTTCAGATTTCTTGCATTTTTGTTACGCCACTATCGGAAAAATGCCCAATCACCAAATGAAAACAAAAATTGAATTAAAAATGCAAATTTAGTGTTATTTGGTGCAATTAAACTCAATCTAATGGATTTTTAAAGAAATAAAGAAAAAAATATGATGTGGGCAACACATGACTTTCCTTATATAATGCAATGAATTTACTACTTTTACAGCAAAAAAAATAGGTTTTTCTTATAGTAGATATACCCTTTCTAAGATATTGAATTTTCGACAATTAGTCGTCATTTTCATTGATTTAGCTTCATTTTTATCCATTTGGCGAGATTTTCGTTACTTGGCAACATTTCTAAAAGTCGCCAAGTTGGCGACATTCCGCCAAATTCGGCCAAAATCTCGTCAAGTTTTACTGACGGAGAAATAAGTTATTCTTATAGCAGATAAATGACTATTGGCGTTCAAATACAAAAGTATTACTCGAAGTATCTTTTCTCATGAATGGAACGAGCTAGATCCACGAGAATGATGTCACCCAATTTATCGTATGGTATTACATATGAAAAGTAAACATGTTTCTCAATAGGAAATTTTTTTTTTATTTTATACGATATTTTGATAATTTTTTCGAAAAATGTGAAATATCTCGAGAACGGTTAGAGTTAGCGTTCTAAATTTTATGTTAATCGTTTTGTAATGAAAAATTACAAAAGAAATGTCTATTTGCGTAACTTTATTAGCGGTTTTGATTTTTTGACGATATTTTCAATGTTTCACTCGAAAATTTGGGGGGTTCTGAACATTTGATTACGTTTAAAAACAATAGACTTCCAGTGTTTACGGATTGTGATTTTTGTACCAAATTTCGTTCGAATCGGTCCATTCGTCCGTCAGTTATCGTCTCCACAGACCCACTGACACACACACACACACACATACTTTCACACACACACACACACACACAGACATCACTTCAAAAATGTTTGATTCGTGATCAGGGATGCTTGAAACGTGCTCTCCCGTCGAAAACTCGAATTCGAATTTTCGATCCCGTCACAATACTTTCCTTATACATTATGTATATAAGGAAAGTAATATGAATTTAAGTCTACAGGGAAAGTCATGTGCTGCTCACATCAGATTTTTATATATTCTTCTCGCACTACTGCCCTCATGGAATATGACGTAACCCTTTGAAAAAGTGTTTCTCAACCGCCGGAACATGGCGTCCATTATACCGGCCGCGAGAAATTCTTCTGTAGATTGTCGTTTTAGTTTTCTAAGCATATATTATGAATAAATATTTCATAGTGGAAATATTCTACAGAGAATGATATTCGTGAATGTGTTGCGAAAAGTTTAGAACGCCTAAATAACACCTTTGCAGCAAATGTCAGTGACCAACTCACATTTAAATTTTAATTATGAATAAGAAACTGCTCAGCTGACTTCAATGGTGAATGACAAAGAATAAATATTTTTTTAACAATTTCCAGCATAGTTGAAAAGTTTTTATGGCTTTGTTCGTTCTGTCTGTGCGTCTGTCCGATCGCACGATAACTGCCGTAGAAACGACTTTATCAAAATGAAATTTTAGTATGTTGTTGAAACGGTCCGTGGGACATATGGGAATGTAAATGAATAATATCACTCAATTTGTTTTGGATTAAACCCAGACTGTAAAAATGAAATACATTGCACCCTATGGGACCTAATTTTTCAAACATGTTTAAAGAAAAGTTAAAATTCACAAATTGCTTCGAAAACTTTAGGAAATATTCAAATTATTCCATAAAATATATAAAAAAAGTTTCAACAAAATATGTTCGGCAGTTTTGTATATAAAAATTAAAATAATGATGACACCCATATTACATGAAGAGATCACGCGAACTATTTTGAAATAAAATATGGCATCCATCTTTTCCTTCCAGTGTAAAAATCTATAGTAAAAATCTATTTCCAGTGTAAAACTATATTTAGTGTTGCGTCCGCCCTAAAACTGCTTTATTTTTGCGTATTTTCTGTGCATCTATATTCTGTGACAATGCAATTACAATATTTTTTAGTTTAAATGAGCATCAAACTTTGATTATTTCTACAACGAAGCCTCATTTTAATGGATGTAAACAAGTGATTGTAAGATGAGTTGTATAAGAATTGCTGAATTTTTTTCACACAAAGTTATTTAGCTCTGAAGTCTGGAATGAAAGTGATATGAATGAAACATTCATTTCTTTTACATAGCGAGCCAGACGATTTATATTTCGATGACGTCATTTGAATAAAATTCATTTTTTTTTTCGATGAAGTTTTCAAGTATAATAAATTACTGTAGTACTGTGATAATTTAAAATATATCAGCTCTGAATGCATCGCATTACAGAGATGTTTAAATAAAATTGCATTTCAGTTGGAAAGCACTTCATAATCAATGCTGCATGCATGATTGATCTATCTTGTCTTATTTTCAAACCTGTAAAATCAATTTAATAATACTATAATCCATTTTATACTGAATAATATTATAAATTTTTGGTAATCAGAATGGGAAATATAAAAAAAATCAGCAGAAATTAACTTAATGATATTGACCTGAGGAACTTACAAGATTTCTTTAGTCCAGTAATTGATAACTTATTTAAATGTAATTTTATATTTGTCAACGTGCTGTGAAGTGTACATAAATGTACTAATACTCTTTATGATTATGCCATAATTAATTATTAATACTTATGTTAGTTTATGTATGAACCTAAATAAAATTTGAAAAGTATTTACTAGTAAATTTGGTGGGACCGGGCTCTCGCCGTATATAAAAAGTCTCAACTGGACAGCTGTCTCATAAAACTTGAGAAGCACGGCTTTAAAAAAAAAATTCCCCCCCCCCTCCTCACCCTCAGTACCACCCACGTTGGGAACCGATGTTTTAATGTGCCCGAAAAAAAAATATTTTTCAGATTAGAACTTATCTTTTATGATAAACTCTCGTTATCCTTTATAACTGGTCCTTTCCAGTCATTAAGGAAACGTTTTCAGTCATCGCTGTCTTAACAATATCAGCCGCTATATAAATCTCTCTTAGCGAAGATTACCAAATTATCATACACTCCTTAAAAGCGAAATTGCCACACCATGAAGGAATGCACGTAGCCGTATGCGAATCACAGTACCGGTAGAAGAGAGAGGCATATACAAATGATTAAAGGAACAAAGATGTGCAAAAGAAACCTGTTTATTCAGTAAAGATTGTGGCCCACACGGGCAGCTATGCAGGCCGCTAAACGGCGAGGCATACTATCGATGGGGCTCTTAATGGTTGTCTTAGGTAATACCTGCTAGGCAGCGTCCACTGCGGCACGGATATCGTCTACGGAATGTACCGGTGGTCCCCGGCGCACCTGACGTCCGATGAGGACCCACACACGTTCAATGGAAGAAAGATCGGACGAGGCTGCCGGTCAGGAAAAGGTGTGAATTCCGTTCAGGCTATTGAGAATTCACAGTGTGATGTGGCATTGTCTTGCTGGAACACCGTGCTGGAAACAGCCTGCATCAGTGGCCGAACCACAGGCATCACAACTTGTGTGACGTACCGGTGTGACGTACAGATTATCTAAATTGAGCACCAGAGCTAGCTAATGACAGAATATGATAAACCATGCGCCCGCCCCAAAACCATGATGACCGACTTGGGGTCGGTGTGACGCTCGGTGATATCAGCTGACAAGTGGCGTCCCCAGGGAAGCAGCCACACCCGTCCACGGCTGTCATTTCTCCACAGGCAGAAGCGAGATTTATCCGTAAACAATACCCGATGTCAATCCCTGGTCCAGTTGCGATGACGACGACACCACGCCAGACGTGCATCCCTGCGTCGAGTGCTTAATGGTACCCCAATGACTGGCCGCCGTGCGCGCAGCTGTACTTCACGCAACCTATTACGAATGATTTGGGTGCACACAGGTGCAACCATTGATGGTGGCAGGCTGTTTTAGATGTAACTTGCCATTGCGAACGAGTCGGTCTCAACGAGCCGTTCGTCGAATATGCCGGTCTGTGCGCTCTGTCGTGCGCCTGTTCGATCCACTCCCTCTTCGACATGTTCTGCGATGTTCCTGCGTCCATCGTGTCATACATTGCTGGATGGTGCTCAAGTCGTGCGCAACACGCGTAGCAATTGCACGCATCGACAAACCCACGTCACGCAGCTCCAGGATACGGTCTTGTTCCCCAGCCGTTAACTGCTGGTATACAGCTCACTTTTGAGGTGTTAAACTTTTGAACAGTAAAGAAATCTTGAATATGAGTTTTCGGGGAAAGTCATGTGCATATCAAATTTTTCAAATGTAACAAATAAACTTTCTGGATTTAAACTTACTACCAGTTTTATCTACCAATTTTTAAAATTAATTACAAAAATATCATATATATGGAAGACATGAATATATATATATGTATACACAAATTAGTAGAACATATCTGATCCTTCACCGTAAAGTTACAACTTCTGATCCACTAGGATGCGTCCAATCGGAGGTGGAGACCAATCTAGGCGGGAGCCGCTCTGAGTTAGCTTCTTACCTCTAGAGTCGAGCGTCCTCTTCGGCTGGAGACCGTTCTAGATGATGATATTGAAGTTATGCAACTACATTACATATTCACTAGAGTCGAGCGTCCTGTTCGGCTGGAGACCAACCTAGCTGATGTTGGAGTTCAAAGAACACCGGATTCACTTTGTCAGAGTCCAATCGGATGGGAGACCAATCTAGATGTTGCGCAATGGACGTTGCAGGCTTTTCGGTGCGGGAATGGATTTCTAAAGAATTTGGGTAGAATATTTTTGTTTAAAGCAATTGGCTCCATTAGTTTCTTTATCCTACCTATTGTAATGTGCCGAAAAATTTACAAATGAAGACAAAAATTGGAATTCATTTTTACAATGAATTTAGAAGTTTTTTTTCTTTAATTTCTGTAAATTATACAATAGCCTGCCTGATTATTTCGATATTTTTTTCTTCATTAACAAGTTTTAAAGATCATTTATTGTAATTCTTTTGTGTTTTACTGTTTTTTAATAAACTTACAAATGCTTATTTGCTGTCGGTGTTTTTACTTTCCTTATATACATAATCTATAAGGAAAGTATTGTGACGGGGTCGAAAATTCGAATTCGAATTTTCGACGGGAGAGCACGTTTCAAGCATCCCTGATCACGAATCAAACATTTTTGAGGTGATGTCTGTGTGTGTGTGTGTGTGTGTGTGTGTGTATGTCTGTGTTCGCGTGTGTGTGTGTGTCAGTGAGTCTGTGGAGACGATATCTCACGAACGAATGGAGCGAATCGAATGAAATTTGGTACAAAAATCACAATCCGTGAATATTGGAAGCCTATTGTTTTAAACGTAATCGAATATTCAGAACCCCTCCCCTTAAATTTTAGAGTGAAATTTTGAAAAAATCATCAAAAAATCAAAACCTTTAATAAAGTTACGCAAATAGACATTTCGTATGTAATTTTTCCTTAGAAAATGATTGACATAAACTTTAGAACGCTAGCACGAACCGTTCTCGAGATATTGCACATGTTCCAAATAAATTTATCAAAAATTCTCATAAATTAAAAAGAAATATTAACTGTTGAGAAACATGTTCCAAATGTGCAATGAACTGCCACACTAAGAGCCAAGTCAAAAATAAAATAGTAAATAAAAAAAAATTCGAGCCTCCATATCATGGGTCAATGAAATAATGTCACAGCATGAAGATACGAACCATATATTGAGATTGGAGATTAAAGACGCTCCGCGCCTGGTGCTCTGTCCTGTACGAAACTTCTGTTCTGTTAGTAAAACGTATCTGACTCTACACCTTGAAGTTACAATTTCTGATTCACTAGAATGCGTCCAATCGGACGAGAGAGACCAATTTAAGTGGGTAGCAGCTCTGAGTTAGCTTCTATTCTCTAGAGGTGAGCTTCCTCTCCGGCTGGAGACCGTTCTAGATGATGTTGAAATTATGCAACTACATTACATATTCCCTAGAGACGAGCGTCCTTTTCGACTGGAGACCAGCCTAACTGATGTTGGAGTTCAAAGAACACCTGCTTCACTTGGTCAGAGTCCAGTCGAATGGGAGACCAACCTAGCTGATGTTGGAGTTCAAAGAACACCTGATTCACTTGGTCAGAGTCCAGTCGGATGGGAGACCAACCTAGCTGATGTTGGAGTTCAAAGAACACCTGATTCACTTGGTCAGAGTCCAGTCGGATGGGAGACCAACCTAGCTGATGTTGGAGTTCAAAGAACACCTGATTCACTTGGTCAGAGTCCAGTCGGATGGGAGAACAACCTAGCTGATGTTGGAGTTCAAAGAACACCTGATTCACTTGGTCAGAGTCCAGTCGGATGGGAGACCAACCTAGCTAATGTTGGAGTTCAAAGAACACCTGATTCACTTGGTCAGAGTCCAGTCGGATGGGAGACCAACCTAGCTGATGTTGGAGTTCAAAGAACACCTGATTCACTTGGTCAGAGCCCAGTCGGATGGGAGACCAACCTAGCTGATGTTGGAGTTCACACACAAAGAACACCTGATTCACTTGGTCAGAGTCCAGTCGGATGGGAGACCAACCTAGATGTTGTGCAATGGACGTCGCAGGCTTTTCGGTGTAGGAATGGATTTCTAAAGAATTTGGGTGGAATATTTTTGTTTAAAGCATTTGGCTCCATTAGACTTTCTTTACCCTACATATTACAATGCGTCGAAAAATTTATAAATGAAATCAAAAATTCGAATTCGTTTTTACAATGGATTTAGAAGTTTGTTTCTTTAATTAAGAAAATTGATTGGTTGTTAATTACAAATTCTCGTGGTCTTTTTATTTTAAAGCTATATATAATTTTAACAGTGAGACTTAAATTAGAATGCGCTTCATTATTCTGGTGTCCTGGTTATGCCTTTTACAATCAGTTTAATTGAAAATTCCAAGCTAATTTTTTATTATATTTATTACCTTCTCATGGAACATAGTATAGAGAAAGTATTGTTTTCATGAAAATTCGATATTTTGATGCCAATATATGTTTTAAAACCTCCTAAACAGATTTTGACTATATTTGGAGTGATGTCCGTCTGTCTGTATATCTGTGTTTGATTTCTTGTGTCCACGGTAATTACCGCAAATATTAATGGATTTTCAAGAAACTTTATATCCGGCTTTGTTATCGGAAAATCAAGAACTAGATAGACGTTTTTAAGATTCGAGCGAAAAGTTCGAAGTTTATTCGACATCTTATATTTTTTTAACACTTTACAACAAAGTTGAAAAGTGTTTATGACTTTGTTCATTCTGTCTGTCTGTCTGTCTGTCTGTCCGTTAGCACGATAACTGCCGTAAAAATGACTTAATCAAAATGAAATTTTAGTATGTTGTTCAGACGGTCTGTAGAACCCATGGGAATATAAATGAATAATATTACCCAATTAGTTTTGGATTAATCCCGGGTCGAAAAAATGAAATACATTGAGCCATATGGGACCTAATTTTTCAAACATTTTTAAGCGGATTTAAAATTCACAAATTGCTTCGAAAATTTTAGGTAATATTCAAATTGTTCCATAAAATATATAAAAAAAATTCAGCGAAATATATTCAGTACTTTTTTAAATAAAAATTAAAATAATAATTACACCTCTTATATGAAACGATCACGTGACCATGATATGAAACGATCACATGACCCACTTCAAAATGATATATGGCATCCATCTTGTTTCAAAATCGTAATTTTTTTTTAAGTTCTTTTTAATTCATATTGAGTATTGTATCCGTCCTAAAACTACTTTATTTTTGCTTAAATTCTGAGCATCTACATACTGAAACAATGCAATGACAATATATTTGAGTTTAAATGCTCATCTAAATTTGATAATTTCTACAACTAAGCCTATTTTTCACCTATGTAAAATGTAAACAGCAAAATATATAGAATGAGTTGTATTAGAATTCCTGTATTTTTTTAACACAAAATAATTTAGTCCATGGAGTCTGCATGGCTGATATGAATGAAATATTAATTGATTTCATAAAGAGAAGGACGATTTTTTTCGATGAAGTTTCAAGCATAGAGTTTAATTTTTTGTAGCTCCATGGTCTTAAACAAAATGTTAAAATAAAATAAATTATTATAGTATTGTGATGAATGAAATGAATGGGAGAAAGTTATGACTGAAATCCTGTTTTTATAGAGAGATCCAGGCGTGTTATTTTTTCTATGACGTCATTTGAATTAATTTCAGTTGTTTTCGATGAAATTTTCAAATATAATAAATTATCGTAGTATTATGATAATTCTAAAACTATTACCGAGGAATGTATAACATTTTAGAGATGTTTAAACCAGGCAATTTATATTTCAATGCCGTCATTTGAATGAAGTTCATTTTCTTCGATGAAGGTTTAAGTTTTCAAATATAATAAATTAATGCAGTATTGTGATAAGTTTCAAAATATTACCAAGGAATGTATTGCATTTTAGACTTGTTTAAATAAAATTGCATTGAAGTTGTAAAGTGTTTCATAATCAATGCTTTAAGCATGATTGATCTTTCTTCTTTAACATGGCAGCATTGGTCATAATTTGACATATTGATACAAGGGATTATTTAGGGCTCAATGATTACGAAACTTAATAGTTTCAATCATTGCTGTGAAAAGAAACAAAGAAACAATTTTTGTGTGACGTCATTAGCAACCTAGGGGGACAAGTTGCCCCCCCCCCGGTGAGTACATTGTCATATATGGTATCAATTGACAGAATTTTTTTCAAGTCCTTTAAAATGAAGGGTTACATGTTATAATTGTAATCATTTGAACCAACGATACAGACTTTTCTTAAAAATTTTTAAAAAGATTACAAGGTATTTAAAACTCATTATAAGAATAACCCATTTCTCCGTCCGTCTTCTCTGTAACGTTTGGCAAAAAATCCAGCGACGAATTTGGCGGGATATCGCCATTTTAGCGATTTTTTTAACTGTTGTGAAATTGATGATAAGCTCGCCAAATTGATAAGAATGACGCTAAATCAATTATTTTGAAAGCGTTTTGTTAGGAGATAGTACTGATATTTCGAAAGCGTTTGTCAATCCAATCGTCACGTTTGGCGACAAATTTGGCGCATTTTTTAAATATCACAAAATGAAACGAAATATCGCCGAATAAACAAAAATGTGCCGAATAAACGAAATTGATAAAATGACAAATTGATAAAAATGATGCCCAATTGTTGAACATTCAATGCTTTGCAAAATTAGGTTCAATTTCCTTAATAATCCCTGTTGCTTTGTGGTAATTATTAACTTAATATCTTAATAACCAATTTCTCCATCCGTTTGTCCATAACGCTTGGTGAAAAATTTAGTGGTATATCGCCAACTTAGCGAGTTTTTTCAAATGTTGTATAAAAATAAAAATAGAAATTTAAATTATTTCTTTATATAAAACTTAAAATAATAATTACACCCATATTATATGAAGAGATCATGTGACCCACTTTAAAATAAAATATGGCATCAATATTTTTTCCCAGTGTAAAAATCGTGAATTTTAAAGTTCTTTTAAATTTATATTTAGTGTTGCATCCGTCCTAAAAGCGTTTTATTTTTGCATATTTCCTGTGCATCTATATTCTGTGCTAACTCAATTACAATACTTTTGAGTTTAAATGATCATCAAACTTTGATTATTTCTACAACGAGGCCTAATTTTAATGGATGCAGAATGTAAACAAGTGATTAAGATGAGTTGTATAAGAATTGCTGAATATTTTTCACGTCAAAGTATTCAGCTCGGTATTCTGGAATAAAAGTGGTATGAATTAAATATCCATTGCTTTTACATAGAGAGTCAGACGATTTATATTTTGATGACGTCATTTGAATAAAATTCATTTTTTCCGATGAAGTTTGAAGTTTTCAAATGTAATAAATTACTGTAGTACAGTGATAATTTAAAATATATCAGAGATGAATGTATCGCATTTTAGAGATGTTTAAATAAAATTACATTTCAGTTGGAAAGTGTATCATAATCGATGCTTTATGCATGATTGATCTTTCTTGTTTATTTATTTATTTATTTATTTATTTATTGTAAAACATGCATAAAACCAAAACACTCAGGAGCGGCTCATGCTAGCATTCTAAAGTTTTCGTTATTCATTTTCTAATGATAAATTACGCGTGAAATGATTATTTATTTAACAGTAGTGAAAGTTCTTAATAGGTTTTTTTTTTTATCAAGAATTCATTCGCAAATCGTGCAGAATCTCGAGAACGATTGATGAGAACTTTCTAAAGTTTACGTCATTTTTTTTCAAATAAAGCATTACGTATGAAATAATTCTTTATCAATACTAGAGGTGCTGAATTGCTATTGAGCTTCTCAAAAATTCATTAGAAAATTGTGAAGTGGGAGAGAGAGGGGGGGGGGTGTCTTTCGAACATTCGATTGCATTTGAAATCAATAGGGATTCCAATATTCATTGATTTAAATAATCATGCTACATTTCTTTGACACGCTTCATTTGCAAACATGTAAGATATTCAGGCACAAACATACGGATATACATACTAACATACATACATACACTCACATACAATACTTGGTAAAACGTTCGATTCAAGTTCAGAAATGTTTTAAACATTCTTTCTGGTCGAAAACTCGAATTCGAATTTTCTACCCGTCACAATATTTTCCACATGCATTATACTATGCATGTAAGGAAAGAAAAAATAACTTATTCGATAAAAGTTGGGACATTTTCTTTAATATATTGCTCCTTATCGTGATAAGGCCCTAATGAGATCAGAGGTGCTCTTTAAAGTCTGACTTTTCCCCCTTATCAGATAAAGCAACAGAGTTAAATAAATTGATTTGCCAGAAGACTTTCAATGCCAAGTGAATCTTCTCTTGTGATTAACGTTAACCTAGCTCGTTTAATATTTTAATTCCTCTAAAAAGAGGTTAATCGAAACCATTAAAATTAAGAAAATGATACTTCTGTGCGCATCAGTGCTACTTTCTCTGTGCACAATTGAAGCAGCGCCCATTGCATTGACAGTCGTGGATATGACATATACATATGATGAAAGCATGCAGAATTATCCCATGTGGAAGAAATTTAACATGACTGTTACTTGGAATGGGACTCATGAAGTTTTTGGTTGGTAAGTCACTTTTGATAGAAGTATCTGCACAGAAGTTTTCACTAAATTACGTAGTACTTACACAGAAAGTGTTTAATAATGTTGCGTCTTAGTATTACTACTTCAATAACAGATCACACATAGATGCTTAATTCTGAAAAAATTGTAAAGTAAATATTGTGATTCAAAATTGAAATATTTGTTATTCCATATTGTAAAGTTGTTGAGAAAATATTGCATTTCTATATTAAAGCAGTTGTATTCCCAATTTGAAAAAGTTGTGGAATTTGCAAGGTTGTACAGAAATATAATAACGTTGATGTACTGAAAAGAAATAGATGTATTTTAAATTATAAAAAGCTGCAAAGAAGGCGTTATGCTTTCAGTTTTTAAAGTTGTAGAGAAAATGCTGTACTTAAAATTTTGAAAAATTGTAGTTCCAATCTTAAAAAGTTGTGCTTCTAATTTATAAAGTGGTAGAAAAAAGTTATACTTACTACTTTCAATTCAAAAGCGATGAAAATAAAAGTTTTACTTCTAAGTTGAAATATCTAACTTGAATTTCATTTCATTTTGAAAAATTGTAGAGATAAATCTGTAGAGGAAAAGTTATACTTCCAATTTGAAAAAGTTATATTTAAAATACAAAAAGTTATACTTTAAATTTGGAAAAGTTATACTTTAAATTTTAAAAAGTTATACTTTAAATTTTAAAAAGTTATACTTTAAATTTTAAAAAGTTATACTTTAAATTTTAAAAAGTTATACTTTAAATTTTAAAAGTTGAAAAGATAAAGTTGTAGAGAGAAAGTTATGCTTTCAATTTAAAAATCTGTGCTTCCAATTTGTAGAGTTGGGGAGGAAATTTATACCTCTAATTTGAAACACGTTGTAGGAAGAAGATGTACTTTTAATTCTAACTGTTGTAGAACAGAAACTGTACTTCAATTTTAAAAAGTGCAAGCTGTCAACTGTATATTAAAAGCATGGATGTTTAATCTCCGGGTAGGAGACATAAAAATATAAAGCTTCAGTTGACTTTCTCAGGTATTGTTTAGATCCCACCATCAATATCAGAATACAAAAAAATCTGATGTGGGCAGCACATGACTTTCCTTATATAATACAATGTATTTACTACTTTTACAGTAAAAACAAAATAGGTTATTCTTATAGTAGATACTTATATTTTTCCAAGATATTGAATTTTCGTCAAATAGTCGTTATTTTCATTGATTTAGCGTCATTTTTATCCATTTGGCGAGATTTTCTTTGATTTGGTAAAATTTAAAAAAGTTGCCAAGTTGGCGACATTCGGCCAAATTCGTCGCCAAAATCTCGCTAAGCGTTTTGGACGGAGAAATAATTTATTCTTATAGCAAATAAATGACTATTGGCGTTCAAATACAAAGGTATTACTCAAAGTATCTTTTTTCAAAAATGGAACGAGCTAGGATCCACGAGAATGATGTCACCAAATTTATCGCATGATATTACATATGAAAAGTGAACACGTTTCTCAATAGGAAATATTTTTTTTTTATTTTATATGACTTTTTGATAATTTTTTTTAAAAATATGCAATATCTCGAGAACGGTTCATGTTAGCGTTCTACAATTTATGTTAATCGTTTTCTAATGAAAAATTACATAAGAAATGTCTATTTCCGTAACTTTATTACAGGTTTTGATTTTTTAATGATTTTTTCAAAATCTCACTCGAAAATTTAGGGGGATTCTGAACATTCGATTGCGTATAAAAACAATAGGCTTCCAGTATTCACGGATTATAATTTTTGTACCAAATTTCATTCGAATCGGTCCATTTATTCGTCAGTTATTGTCTCCACAGACTCACACACACACACACATCACCTCAAAAATGTTCGATTCGTGATCAGGGATGCTTGAAACGTGCTCTCTCGTCGAAAACTGGAATTCGAATTTTCGACCCCCGTCACAATACTTTCCTTATACATTATTGTATATAAGGAAAGTAATAATATGGAAAGAAAACTCGTATAAACACGCCGTTTATAAATGCTTTATTAATTAAAAATATTTAATCGATTTACCGTATACGGAAACATAAAATGTGCTACGGAATCATAAAATGTACTTTCTTCTCTCTTGTTCGTATTTTTCATTTGATAACCCTACTGAAAATATCTTAAATTCTAACTCTCACTTTTCAACACACCATATACTTTACAAGCAAATTGCCCTATCCAAGGACTTATTGCTGTGTTGGCGTGTTGGTGTGTTCTCCTACAAATTTTTTCGCTATTATCTTGAATACATTTTCAAACTTAAAAGAGAAAAAAGAAAAACTGGGCAATTTTACCACCGCCTCCCTCAAGTAAATATAAAATTAAAAAAAAAATGGTATTAGTCTATGTTTTAATGTGTCTGACTGAACATTTGTCTAAATCCTATTTTTTGGTACCCAACATTAATATTTGGTTTTATCAAATTTCCATTCCCCCCCTTTTATTTTCTAATCAACTTGAAATATTTGTTATTTTCACTTTCCTTATATACAATAATGTATAAGGAAAGTATTGTGACGGGGTCGAAAATTCGAATTCGAGTTTTCGACGGGAGAGCACGTTTCAAGCATCCCTGATCACGAATCGAACATTTTTGAGGTGAAGTCTCTCTTTGTGTGTGTGTGTGTGAAAATGTGTGTGTGTGTGTATGTCTGAATGTGTGTGTGTGTGCGTGTGTGTGTGTGTGTGCGTGTGTGTGTGTGTGTGTGTGTGTGTGTGTGTGTATCAGTGAGTCTGTGGAGACGATATCTCTAGAACGAATTTAGCGATTCGAATGAAATTTGGTACAAAAATAACAATCCACGAATACTGGAAGCCTATTGTGTTTTAAACACAATCGAATGTTCAGAACCCTCCTAAATTTTCGAGTGAAATTTTGAAAAATCATCAAAAAATCAAAATCTTTAATAAAGTTATGCAAATGGACATTTCTTATGTAACTTTTCCTTAGAAAACGATTGGCATAAACTTTAGAAGGCCAGCATGAACAATTCTCGAGATCTTGCCCGTTTTTCACATAAATGTATCAAAAAATCTCATTAAAAAAATATTAACTCTTGAAAAACATGTTTACTTTTCATATGCAATATCATGCCATAAATTTGATGGCATCATTCTTCAGGATCTCACTCATTCCATGCATGAGAAAAGATACTTTGAATAATACTTTTGCATTTGAACGCAAATAGTCATTTATCTGCTATAAGAATAACTTATCTCGCCCTCCATAACGCTTGGCGAAATTTTGGCGATTAATTTGGCGGAATGTCGCCAACTTGGCGACTTTTTCAAACGTTGCCAAATTAACTAAAATCTCGCCAAATGGATAAAAATGGTACTAAATCAATGAAAATGACGACTAATTGATGAAAAGTCAATATCTTGGAAAGAATATAAGTATCTTCTATAAAAATAACCTATTTTTACTTTCCTTATATACATAATGTATAAGGAAAGTATTGTGACGGGGTCGAAAATTCGAATTCGAATTCGAAACGGGAGAGCACGTTTCAAGCATCCCTGATCACGAATAAAATATTTTTGAAGTGATGTCTGTGTGTGTGTGTGTGTGTGTGAAAGTATGTGTGTGTGTGTGAAAGTATGTGTGTGTGTGTGAAAGTATGTGTGTGTGTGTGTGTGAAAGTATGTGTGTGTGTGTGTCAGTGAGCCTGTGGAGACGATAACTGACGAACGAATGGACCGATTCCAACGAAATTTGGTACAAATATCACAATCCGTAAACACTGGAAGCCTATTGTTTTTAAACGTAATCGAATGTTCAGAACCCCCCCTAAATTTTCGGGTGAAATTTTGAAAAAATCGTCAAAAAATCAAAACCGCTAATAAAGTTACGCAAATAGACATTTTTTATGTAATTTTTCATTCGAAATCGATTAACATAAATTTTAGAACGCTAACATGAACCGTTCTCGAGATATTGCACATATTTCAAAAAATTTATCAAAGAGTCATATAAAATAAAAAAAATATATTTCTTATTGAGAAACATATTCTCTTTTCATATGTAATACCATGTGATGAATTTGGTGACATCATTCTCGTGGATCTAGCTCGTTCCAATCATGAGAAAATATACTTCGAGTAATACTTTTGTAGTTGAACGTAAATAGTCATTTATCTGCTATAAGAATAACTTATTTCTCCGTCAGTAAAGATTGGCGAGATTTTGGAGACGAATTTTGCGGAATGTCGCCAACTTGACGACTTTTTCAAATGTTGTCAAATTAACGAAAATCTCGCCAAATGGATTAAAATGACGCTAAATCAATGAAAATGACGACTAATTGTTGAAAATTCAATATCTTGGAAAGAATATAAGTATCTACTATAAGAAAAACCTATTTTTACTTTCCGTAATGTTACATACATAATGTATAAGGAAAGTATTGTGACGGGGTCGAAAATTCGAATTCGAGTTTTCGACGGAAGAGCACGTTTCAAGCATCCCTGATCACGAATCAAACATTTTTGAAGTGATGTCTGTGTGTGTGTGTGTGTGTGTGTGTGTGTGTGTCAGAGGGCCTGTGGAAACGATAACTGACGAACGAATGGACCGATTCGAACGAAACTTGGTACAAAAATCACAATCCGTAAACACTGGAAGCCTATTGTTTTTATGCGCAATCGAATGTTCAGCACCCCCCTAAATTTTCGAGTGAAATTTTGAAAAAGTCGCCAAAAAATCAAAACCGCTAATAAAGTTAGGCAAACAGACATTTCTTACGTAATGTTTCAATAGAAAACGATTGAAATAAATTTTAGAACGCTAACATGAACCGTTCTCGAGATATTGCACATTTAAAAAAAATTATCAAAAAGTTATATAAATAAAAATAAAAATATTTCCTATTGAAAAACATGTTCACTTTTCATATGTAATACCTAGCGATAAATTGGGTGACATCATTCTCGTGGATCTAGCTCGTTCCATTCATGAAAATTATACTTTGAGTAATACTTTTATATTTGAACGCCAGTAGTCATTTATCAGCTGTAAGAATAACTTATTTCTCCGTCCATAACGCTTGGTGAGATTTTGGCGACGAATTTGACGGAATGTCGTTATTTTGGCGACTTTTCTAAATGTTGCCAAATTAACGAAAATTTCGCCAAATGGATAAAAATGACGCTACATCAATGGAAACGACGACTCATTGAAGAAAATTCAATATCTTGGAAAGAATATAAGTAACTACTATAAAAGTCACATTTTTTTAAACTGTAAATGTAGTAAATTCATTTCATTATATAAGGAAAGTCATGTGTTGCCCACATCAGTTTTTTTTTTTACTGTAAAAGTAGTAAATTCATTGCATTATATAAGGAAAGTCATGTGTTGCCCACATCAAAATTTTTTTAATGTAAAAGTAATAAATTCATTGCGTTGTATAAGGAGAGTCATGTGCTGCCCACATCAGATCTAATGATAATCACTGTAAATGAAATATCGTACATTCCCATAAATTCCCAATCGCATCCCAAATTTCTGTTTGACCGTGATCTTAAAATGAAAACCGGAATATAAAAATAAATGCCAAATAAAGGTCCTGTAAAATAAAGTAAAATAAAAATCGTTTATTCCCAAATTCGTAAAATGAAAAGAGTAACTTCCATTTGACTTTCTTATTCAATAAAATGAAAAACTGTAGGTTCCCATAGATCACTACCAAGTATAAATCGAGTTCTTCCGAGCATAAATCGAATTCTTTATTTCTAAAATCGAATGAAATCGAATAGAACAGAATGGATCAGCGTTTACGCAGCTGTGTTTAGTGAGGTGCGATTTCATATTGGATGTAAAGAGCATTTGCACAACGCATTTTGGGTTAAATTTCTTGCAAAAAATATATTGAAAATAAAATAAACAGTGACAATTTTTATTGACAGCCAAATTTTAAACCAGCCATGTAACAGAATGCATAAAGGTACTCGCCAATCCACCCACCTGCAGGACTTAAGATCTTCAAATTCCCAAACTCACGCGTGCCATACACCTTTATCACCTTGTCTCGATTAATATAAATTACTAAACAACCCGTATTTAATTTTTTTTTTGTTAACTTATAATCAGTGCAAAGATCATCAATACTGAATGAACATAATGCAGAAATCAAGAACGTGAGCAAAAAAAATCGATGTTCCCTGGATCATTGGGAGCGCGATTCCAAGTTTTTTTCCCACCAAATCTTGTCCCTGACTTCTTCCTTCGACCCAGACAATCCGACCAACATAAAGATGTGGACTGCAGGGCTGTGACTAACTTACTTTAAGTCTCTATCTCACTGTAAGTCTCTATCTCATGTTAAATCTCTATCGCATGTTATGTCTCTATCTCCTATTAAGTCTCTCTCTCACTTGAAGGAAGATGTTTGTTATCAAAGCGGCTAATCAAACATTTTGAAATGCGGTGCCGCTAATGTAGTAAATATTGGAAAACTGAAATTAAACAAATTATTCCATTCAGATGATGTAAACTTGCTTAAATTTTAAAGTTTCTATCTCATCTTGAAATATATATTCTATCATATCACGTTTCGAGAGTTTTGATGTGGAGTAAGCTAAAACAATTCTTGAAGAAATCACCTTCTTATGAGTATTTTATTTAACTACTAACTTGTGCATCACATCTCGTCACAATCTCACTTTAAGTCTCTATCTCTGTCTCTCTAACTTAAAGGAGGGTATTTGTCATCAATGCGACAAATCAAACATCTTGAAGTGCGGTACCCCTAAAGTAAAAATCTGATGTGGGCAGCACATGACTTTCCCTGCAGACTTATATACACGTTCTTTTTATTTTAATTAGATTTAATTAACTTTTAATTCAATTTTTGTTTTCATTTGGTAACTGGACTCATTTTCAATGGTGGCGTAAAGAAAAAACGAAAAAAATAAAATATCTCGAGAACAGCTAGTCCTAATGTAATGAGGTTGGTCTTATTCTTTTCTTCGTTAAAAATTACGTTTTAAACAAGCATTTAATGGATATATTTGAGCATACGTAGTTTTTTATTATAGATTTTGTCGATTTTTGCGGGCCAATTTGCAAAAAAAGGCAGGTTAATTTTTTCCGAATCATGCCAAAATCTAATCAGCACCAGGGTAATCCACGAACGACTTCTCTACTGAATTTGATAAAATTCGGTCCATTAGTTTTTCAGATAGAGGGGATACAAGCTTTTGCGGGCCATTTCACAAAAAAGGCGGGTTCACTTATCCCGACTCGTACCCAAAACTAATCAGAACCAGATTATCCCACAAGTAACTAACCTACCAAATTTTATGAAATTCGGTCCATTAGTTTTTTAGTTAGAGTGGATACAAAATCTGCACAGACAGACAGACAGACACACACACAGACGTCACGCTAAAAATAGTTTTTTCGTATTCTAGAGGTCTCGAAACGTGTAGATCCGTTGAAAACTCGAGTTGCGATTTTCAGCATGATTCCAATACTTTCCTCATACATTACCATGTATTGCAGGGAAAGTAACAAATATAAAACTGAAATTAAACAACTTATTCCTTTCAAATGACGTACTCTTGCATAAATTTTTAAGGTTCTATCTCATCTTGAAATATATTTTCTATCATATCACATTTCGAATAGTTAGGTATATAGAGCACCCCTCTTTAATTCGATTTTTATTCGATAAAATATAAATCCTCCCCTTTATTCAATGAAATTAGAATTTTTTTTTCCGGGGATTGTATCAAAGGACCTATATACCAAATTTTAAATTTCTAGCTATTCCGTAAGAGCCTAAAAATAGTGTTACAGAAAGATATAAAGACAGATAAACGGACACTTAACCCTTTCGCGACGAGTGGCACGCCCACGCGCCAGCTGTGAAGTTGCATTCAAGGACGAACGGCACGCCCGCGGGCCGGAGAAAATTTTACCCTAAAGGACGACTGGCACGTATGGGTGTTTCTATGTGGAACGTTTTAGTTTGAATGTATTTGTCTCCTAGATGGCGCTAAATGCCCGTGGAAGCAACTTAAATGTATTTTGTAGATGTTTGACCTTGGCACAAGGAGAATCCAATGAATTATTTCTCCATTTGGAGCGGTGAAACACATGGTTCTGTAAAGTAAACATAGCACTTCTCGTAGCATCAACAATTTTATAATTGAGTTCCGGGTCTCGTTCTGATTTTGTCTTTTATTGATTTGGTTGTTGAATTAGAGGAATATAAGAGAGGTTTTTTTTTTTGAGTGGGTGGGGGAGGGGGGGAGTAAAGGAATGTGCGGCAATGAAATGATTAGGTTATTTATGTTCTCATGGAAAGGAAGGCTGGGATTTCGTTAATATATCCCATCGAAAAGGTCCAGATATGGAATAAAAATATATAAATCGTCAGAATCGGAATGAGGCCATAAATGGAATTTCCTTGTGTATACTGGAAAGGACACGGGATTATCAAGCTCTGATGGTGGGTATGGAGAACGCGTTGTGAAAACACTTCTAAGTGAACTTTCAGGAAAAGGATATACTTTGTATTTGGATAAATTTTTTACCTCTCCTGTACTTGCAAAGTATTTGTTGTCTAAGAATACGCATATATGTGGTACAGTTTTAAAAAATCGGAAGGACATGCCAAAGAATTATCCATCTGTACCTAAAACATATATACACTAACATTTTTAATATTTTGATAAAAGAAAATTTGTATAAAAATATACATCAAATAGAAAATAAGTATTTCCTTTCTTCCTGAAAAAAGTAGAATGCTGTGTTGAACGGGTGAGTTTTAGTGAATTTTTTTCGAGAGTTAGGCTTAGCGCAAAAAAATAGCCGTCTTTTGGGCACATTTCGGAAACGAAGCGCTTCGTCCTTTGGGCCACGGTAGTTTCGGAATGCCGCCGTCCCGAAAGGGTTTAAGAATTATCATGTGCAGAATTTTTTTTTTCCTATACAGTATAATATATAGGGAAAGTACTGCAACACCGTTGTTGATTACGGTTGTCTATGAAAACGAAAAAATCTGATGTGATCAGCACATGACTTTCCCTGCAGACTCAAATTCATATGTTCTTTATTTCTTTAATAATTCATTAGATTGAGTTGAATTGAACCAAATAACACTAAATTTGCATTTTTAATTCAATTTTTGTTTTTATTTGGTAATTGGACATTTTTCCAAAAGTGGCATAACTAAATGCGAAAAATCTCAAATATCTCGAGAACGGTTAGTCTTAAAATAATAGAGTTGTTCTCATTCTTTTCCTCATCAAAAATTACGTATAAAACAAGCATTTAATTGATATATTTGAACATAAGTAGCTTTTTTTTAGATTTTAGCGACTTTTGAGGGCCATTTCGTAAAAAAAAAGACAGGTTGTTTTTTTCCGAACAATACCAAATTCTAATCAGCACCAAAGTATCCCACAAGTAACTTATCTATCAAATCTTGTGAAATTTGGTCAATTGGTATTTCAGCTAGAGTGGAGACGTGACATTTTTGCGGACCATTTCGTAAAAAAAGGCTGGTTGTTCTTCTCCGATTAATACCAAAATCTAATCAGCACCAGAGTATTGTACAAGTAACTTATCTACAAAATTTTGTGAAATTTGGTCAATTAGTATTTTAGCTAGAGTGGATACATGAAATTTTTACGGGTCATTTTGCAAAAAAAGGCGGGTTCTGTTTTTACGAATCGTACCAAAAACTAATCAGCACCAGGGTCATACCCAAGTGACTTACATACCAAATTTTATGAAATTCTGTCCATAAGTTTTTGAGTTAGAGTGGATACATACATTGCACAGACACACAGACAGACGAATGATTAATATATGAATAGCCCATTTCTCCGCCCGTCCGTAATGCTTGGGAAAAATTTGACGGGATGTCGCAAACTTGGCGATGGCGACTTTTTAAATATTGCCAAAATGACGAAAATGTCGCCAAATTAATAAAAATAACGCTAAATGGGAGGCAATGCTTTGCCAATTTATAGTTTCGTCATATGACGAGCATACCTTCTAGTATAATAGTGCACGTGCCAATCAGTATTTTGCTATAAAATACATTGTCCCGGATTCTAACGCTAAAATTATCATTTTTTTTTATACTTTCATAAACAAATGTTAACATGAATCATGATTTAATATCGACTGATCTCTTATGTAATATATTTATTGCGAAAATTAAGGTGTAATTTCATTTAACTTAGTATTAAAATACATTGTCAGGGATTCAAATGCTTAATATATTAACTTTCTCATACTATGGAATACAGTATAGAAAATGTATCGATTTCGAGATTTTGATGTCAATATATGTTTTAGGACCTCCTGAATATGTTTTGACTATTTTTGGAGTGATGTCCATCTGTCTGTCTGTATGTCTGTACTCAATTTCTGGTACACGCGATAGCTGCCACAAATACTATTGAATTTTCACGAAACATTATATCCGGCTTTGTTATCGAAAATTCAGGAACTAGATAGAATCTTTTTAAATTTCAATAAAAATTTCGAAATTTTATATTATTTTAACATGGCAGGATAGGACAAAATTTGGCATAATCTTGCGTAAAAGGTGTTATTTATGGCTCAATAATCATGAGACTCAATCCATAGATTCAATCATTGTTGTGAAAATTAGCCGGGATACAATTTCTGTGTTCGTGATATCATTAGGCTCCCCCCCCCCCCGGGAGGCAAATTGCCCTCTTGAGGGGTGGATTGTCAAGTGTGCTATTAATCGTAAGATTTTTTTCAAGCCCTTTAAAATGAAGGGTAACACTCTATAATTGTAAACATTTGAACCAACGATGCAAATTTTTCTAAATTCAACTTGTAAAATTTAAAAAAAATTTTAAAACCCCACAAGCTATTTAAAAATCTAATGTGGGAAAAAGCTATTTAAAAATCCAATGTGGGAAAAGCTATTTAAAAATCTAATGTGGGAAAAATCTATTTAAAAATCTAATGTGGGAAAAACCTATTTAAAAATCTAATGTGGGAAAAACCTATTTAAAAATATAATGTGGGAAAAAGCTATTTAAAAATCCAAGGTGGGAAAAAGCTATTTAAAAATCTAATGTGGGAAAAAGCTATTTAAAAATCTAATATGGGAAAAATCTATTTAAAAATCTAATGGACTATTTAAAAATCTAGCGTGAGAAAAAGCTATTTAAAAATATAATGTGGTAAAAAGCTATTTAAAAATATAATGTGGGGAAAAGCTATTTAAAAATCTAGTCTGGGAAAAAGCTATTTAAAAATATAATGTGTGAAAAAGCTATTTTTAAAAACATAATGTGGGAAAAAGCTATTTAAAAATCTAATGTTAATAAAAGCTATTTAAAAATCTAATGTGGGATAAAGCTATTTAAAAATCTAATGTGGAAAAAGCTATTTAAAAATCTAATGTGGGAAAAAGCTATTTAAAAATCCAATGTGGGAAAAGCTATTTAAAAATCTAATGTGGGAAAAATCTATTTAAAAATCTAATGTGGGAAAAACCTATTTAAAAATCTAATGTGGGAAAAACCTATTTAAAAATATAATGTGGGAAAAAGCTATTTAAAAATCCAAGGTGGGAAAAAGCTATTTAAAAATCTAATGTGGGAAAAAGCTATTTAAAAATCTAATATGGGAAAAATCTATTTAAAAATCTAATGGACTATTTAAAAATCTAGCGTGAGAAAAAGCTATTTAAAAATATAATGTGGTAAAAAGCTATTTAAAAATATAATGTGGGGAAAAGCTATTTAAAAATCTAGTCTGGGAAAAAGCTATTTAAAAATATAATGTGTGAAAAAGCTATTTTTAAAAACATAATGTGGGAAAAAGCTATTTAAAAATCTAATGTTAATAAAAGCTATTTAAAAATCTAATGTGGGATAAAGCTATTTAAAAATCTAATGTGGAAAAAGCTATTTAAAAATCTAATGTGGGAAAAAGCAATTTAAAAATCTAATGTGGGAAAAAGCTATTTCAAAATCTAATGTGGGAAAAAGCTATTTCAAAATCTAATGTGGGAAAAGCTATTTAAAAATCTAATGTGGGAAAAAGCTATTTAAAAATCTAATGTGGGAAAAAGCTATTTCAAAATCTAATGTGGGAAAAAGCTATTTAAAAATCTAATGTGGGAAAAGCTATTTAAAAATCTAATGTGGGAAAAAGCTATTTAAAAATCCAGTGTGGGAAAAAGCTATTTAAAAATCTAATGTGGGAAAAAGCAATTTAAAAATCTAATGTGGGAAAAAGCTATTTCAAAATCTAATGTGGGAAAAAGCTATTTCAAAATCTAATGTGGGAAAAGCTATTTAAAAATCTAATGTGGGAAAAAGCTATTTAAAAATCTAATGTGGGTAAAAGCTACTTAAAATCTAAATTCGTCGCCAAAATCTCCCCAAGCGTTATGGGCGAAGAAATAAGTTATTCTTACAGCAGATAAATGACTATTGGCGTTCAAATACAAAAGTATTACTCAAAGTATCTTTTCTCGTGAATAAAACGAGTTAGATCCACGAGAATGATGTCACCAAATTTATCACAGAATATTACATATGAAAAGTGCACATGTTTCCTAACAGTTAATATATATTTTTTTAATAATGGGATTTTTTGATAAATTTATTTGAAAAATGCGCAATATCTCGAGAACGGTTCATGCTAGCGTTCTAAAGTTTATGTCAATCGTTTTCTAAGGAAAAATTACATAAGAAATGTCTATTTGCGTAACTTTATTAAAGGTTTTGATTTTTGATGAATTTTTTCAAACTTTCACTCGAAAATTTAGATGGTTCTGAACATTCGATTATGTTTTAAAACAATAGACTTCCAGTATTCACGGATTGTGATTTTTGTGCCAAATTTCCTTCGAATCGCTCTATTCGTTCGTGAGATATCGTCTCCACAGACTCACTGACACACACACACAGACATCACTTCAAAAATATTCGATTAGTGAACAGGGATGCTTGAAACGCGCTCTCCCGTCGAAAACTCGAATTCGAATTTTCGACCCCGTCACAATACTTTCCTTATACATTAGGTATATAAGGAAAGTAAAAAAAAATCTGATGGGGGCAACACATGACTTTCCTTATATAATGCAATGAATTTACTAGTTTTACGGTTAAAAAAATATTCTTATAGTAGATACTTATATTCTTTCCAAGATATTGTATTTTCTACAATTAGTCGTAATTTTCATTGATTTAGCATCATTTTTATCCATTTGGCGAGATTTTTGTTAATTTAGCAGCAAGTAAAAATGTCGCCAAGTTGGCGACATTCCGCCAAATTCGTCGCCCAAATATCGCCAAGCGTTACGGACGGAGAAATAAGTTATTCTTGTAGCATGTAAATGACTATTGGCATTCAAATACAAAAGTATTACTAAAAGTGTCTCTTTTCATGAATGGAACTAGTTCCACAAGAATAATGTCACCAAATTTATCGCATGGTATTACATATGAAAAGTGAACATGTTTCTCAATGGGAAATATATTTTTTTTTATTTTATATGACGTTCTGATAATTTTTTTAAAAAATGTGCCATATCTCGAGAACGGTTCATGTTAGCGTTTTAAAATTTATATCAATCGTTTTCTAATGAAAAATTACATAAGAAATGTCTATTTGCGTAACTTTATTAATAGTTCTGATTTTTTGACAATTTTTTCAAAATTTCACTCGAAAATTTAAGGGGGTTCTGAACATTCGACTGCGCATAAAACAATAGGCTTCCAGTGTTTACGGATTGCGATTTTTGTACCAAATTTCGTTCGAATCGGTCCATTCGTTCGTCAGTTATTGTCTCCACAGTCTCACTGACACACACACAAACACACACAGAAACATCACCACTTAAAAAATGTTTGATTCGTGATCAGGGATGCTTGAAACGTGCTATCCCGTCGAAAACTCGAATTCGAATTTTCGACCCCGTCACAATACTTTCCTTATACATTATGAATATAAGGTAAGTAAAAATGTTATTCTTATAGTAGATACTTATATTCTTTCCAAGATATTGAATTTTCTTCAATTATTCGCCATTTTCATTGATTTAGCGTCATTTTTATCTATTTGGCGAGATTTTTGGTAGTTTGGCAACAATTAAAAATGTCGCCAAGTTGGCGACATTCCGCCAAATTCGTCGCCAAAAGTTATGGACGGAGAAATAAGTTATTCTTACAGCAGATAAATGACCATTGGCGTTCAAATACAAAAGTATTATTCAAAGTATCTTTTTTTATTAATGGAATGAACTAGATCCACGAGAATGATGTCACCCAATTTATCGCATGTTATTACATATGAAAAGTGAACATGTTTCTCAATAGGAAATATTTTTTTTTTATTTCTTATGACTTCTTGATAACTTTTTTTAAAAATGTGCAATATCTCGAAAACGGTTCATGTTAGCGTTCTAAAATTTATGTCAATCGTTTTCTAATGAAAAATTACATAGGAAATGTCTATTTGCGTAACTTTATTAGCGGTTTTGATTTTTTGACGATTTCTCAAAATTTCACTCGAAAGTTTAGGGGGGGTTCTGAACATTCGATTGCGTATAAAAACAATAGGCTTTCAGGGTTTACATATTGTGATTTTTGTACCAAATTTCGTTCGAATTGGTCCATTCGTTCGTCAGTTATCGTCTCCACAGACTCACTGACACACACACATACTTTCACACACACACACAGACATCACTTCAAAAATGTTTGATTCGTGATCAGGGATGCTTGAAACGTGCTCTCCCGTCGAAAACTTGAATTCGAATTTTCGACTCCGTCACAATACTTTCCTTATACATTACTTATACAAGGAAAGTAAAAACATTACGTATATAAGGAAAGTAAAAACATTACGTATATAATGAAAGTAAAAATTTAAGTTCTTAGAACTTAAAATTATTTTCGGGAGTTGGACATTGGTAGTACAAAACGTACTGTAGGCATTCGTGTAGCTGAGTGCAGACGATGTTAAAAATAAAAAAATGTCCATGACTCTTGCCCAGTTTGTTATTAACGATAATTTTCATCCTGTGTTCGGTAAGACTCTTCTTTTAATTAACTGCAACAATCCCCGTAATATTTTACTTTATGAATCCCTTTTCATTTGTCTTTATTGTGATTCAATTTACAATTTTGATCCCGTTCAGTCTTTTAGTTGTGCTTGGCGTCTCGTTCTCGACTCACTGCGCATTAAACCATTCTATGGTTTTCTGGATATTTAGTAAGCTGCTTTCTTTTACTTTTGACGACATGTCTATTGGTTACCCTGCAATTTATGAACATTTATCTTTTTGTATTTTATAATTAAATTATGTTTTTACTTTCCTTATATACATAATGTATAAGGAAAGTATTGTGACGGGGTCGAAAATTCGAATTCGAGTTTTCGACGGGAGAGCACGTTTCAAGCATCCCTGATCACGAATCAAACATTTTTGAAGTGATGGCTGGGTGTGTGTGTGTGTGTGAAAGTATGTGTGTGTGTGTCAGTGAGTCTGTGGAGACGATAACTGACAAACGAATGGACTGATTCGAACGAAATTTGGTACAAAAATCACAATCCGTAAACACTGGAAGCCTATTGTTTTTATATGCAATCGAATGTTCAAAACCCCCCTAAATTTTCGAGTGAAATTTTGAAAAAATCTTCAAAAAATCAAACCGCTAATAAAGTTACGCAAATAGGCATTTCTTATGTAATTTTACATTAGAAAACGATTGACATAAATTTTAGAACGCTAACATGAACTGTTCTCGAGATATTGCACATTTTTTAAAAAAATTATCAAAAAGTCATATAAAATAAAAAAAATATTTCCTATTGAGAAACATGCTCACTTTTCATATGTAATACCATGCGATAAATTTAGTGACATCATTTTCGTGGATCTAGCTCGTTCCATTCATGAAAAAAGATACTTTTGGCGTTCAAATACAAAAGTATTACTCATAGTCCTTTATCTGCTGTAAGAATAACTTATTTCTCAGTCCATAACGCTTGGCGAGATTTTGGCGACGAATTTGGCGAAATGTCGCCAACTTGACGACAGTTTTAATTGTTGCCAAATTAACAAAAATCTCGCCAAATGGATAAAAATGACTCTAAATCCATGAAAATGACGACTAATTGAAGAAAATTCAATATCTTGGAAAGAATATAAGTATCTACTATAAGAATAACATTTTTTTAACTGTAAATGTAGTAAATTCATTGCATCATATAAGGAAAGTCATGTGTTGCCCACATCAGATTTTTTTTAAAGTGTTGATAATTTGACGTGCTTTCCCTAAAATTTTATATTTCTAGTACAATAATTTGCATTTTATCTATCTAGGATTCAAGCCGAGGACATCATTACAGCGACTCATATGGGGACCCACATGGACGCCCAGTCCCACTTCATCAAAGGTGGGATGAATATCGACCAGACCCCCCTAACCCTTCTCATCGCTCCTGCAGCAGTCATCAACATCACAGCTAAAACAATAGAGAACAGAAATGCTGTAATCTCTGTGGAGGACCTTGAATCCTGGGAGCAAACTACAGGGCAAAGTCTGGATGGCACAATTGTATTGCTCAACTCCGGATGGGGCAAGAAATGGCACAACCGTGAGGAATACATAGGAACACCAGAAGAAGATGTAACGAAATTGAATTTTCCTGGATTTTCTCCAGAAGCATCACAGTGGTTGGTGGACAACAGGCACATCAACGGAATTGGGTCGGACACTATGTCTTTCGATACAGGGAATTCCACGCAGTTCTTGAGCCATAAAATCTTTCTAGGAGCAGGTATATTTGGACTTGAAAATGTGGCCAATGTGAATAAAATTCCGATATATGGAGCGACTCTGCATGTGATGCCCATGAAGATTGGACAAGCTAGTGGGGCGCCCACCAGAATTATAGCCACCTATCCTAAAGTTATTTTTGATTAAGTAATATAAGTAATCAAATGAATGATTCGAAGGAAATACTAATAACCCTAATGCGCAATGAAGAAATTGTATTCTATATTTGTTATTATTTTTGTTTTAATAGTCTTTTGACTTGTGTTATTGGTTCAGCGTTCTGTACTTTTGTAGAGGTAATATAATTTCATAAAAAAAGTGGCATCTCTAAAATTAATTTGGGAGATACAACTGAAAAGCTGTACTTCGTAATTCTCTGTGTCGTTTCGCCGAACTCCGTTTTCTCACGATGAACAATTAAAGCCTCGAATTTTAATTATAAAATTAAATATTTCAAATTTTTAAAATTGCAATTAGAATATCCTAGTTGGTTCAGCGTTCTGTACTTTTGTAGAGGTAAAATAATTTGATAAAAAAAAGTGGCGTCTCTAAAATTAATTAGAATATCCTATGTTGGTTCAGCGTTCTGTACTTTTGTAGAGGTAAGATAATTTGATAAAAATAGTGGCGTCTCTAAACTTAATTAGATTATCCTATGTTGGTTCAGCGTTCTGTACTTTTGTAGAGGTAATATAATTTGATAAAAAAGTGGCGTCTCTAAAATTAATTAGATTATCCTATGTTGGTTCAGCGTTCTGTACTTTTGTAGAGGTAAGATAATTTGATAAAAATAGTGACGTCTCTAAACTTAATTAGATTGTTCTATGTTGGTTCAGCGTTCTGTACTTTTGTAGAAGTAATATAATTTGATAAAAAAGTGGCGTCTCTAAAATTAATTAGATTATCCTATGTTGGTTCAGCGTTCTGTACTTTTGTAGAGGTAATATAATTTGATAAAAAAAGTAGCGTCTCTAAAATTAATTAGAATATCCTATGTTGGTTCAGCGTTCTGTACTTTTGTAGAGGTAATATAGTTTGACAAAATAAATTGGCGTCTCTAAAATTAATTTGGGCGATACAACTGAAAACTTGTACTTCGTAATTCACTGTGTCGTTTCGCCGAACTCCATTTTTCTCACGATGAACAATTAAAACCTTGAATTTTAATTATAAAATTAAATATTTCAAAATTTTAAAATTGTAATTAGAATATCCTAGACGAATTTTTAGATTAAAAAAGCATCATTTATGTTTTGTATTAATGTAAACTTTATTATCTGTATTATTATATACTAACATACATATAAACATGCTTAATACTAAACATAAACAAGCATATTTAAACATATTTAAAAAAATCTATGGCAGGTTCTGATCTAAAATTTTATGGCAACATTATGACTCATATTTTCATGGCAACACATAGACTTTTAGAAATCTCTATTAAATATTATACTAACTAATTTTATAGTAATTCAGAATAGCTTTCAGAATTATTTATAAAATTATTAATATATGAAACTTTCTGATGTTTATTTAGTTTCATTAATGATAAGATTTCGATTTCATAATTCAACATATAATTGCATAACAAAGGATATACTTTTGAGGACGTTTTGTTTTTCTTAAATGAGAGTTAAAGGGAGGCGACCGCTAAAAATGTTCCACTGTAAAAAGTTTTTCAACTGAACACTGCACAGTAAAGTGAATACAATTTTAATACTAGAAATTAATGGGTTTCTTTTTTTTCGGGGGGGGGGGAGGGGGGGTATCCTTAAATCTAAATTACCCTCTTAGCAACACCACTGGATGAAACAAATCTATTCATCAATTTTGGATAGGATAAAAATTGTTAAATAGTGTTGAAATAGAACCAGATACTTTGAAACGCTTGGAAGGGGGGGGGGGGGGTAGGGAAACGTTATTTTTCGTTTTTTTGTGTGTGTTTTATTATTTTCAATTAGCGGGGATGTTAAAAGTGTTAAATTTTTGGGTAAAACTTCTCAGAGTATATACTAATTCCTGTAAATGTTTGTTCATTATTAAAAAGTGTCAAATATAGAACAATACTTCATATCCTTTACTATCCGTTATAAGCTATATGCAAAGCTTATGTGATCATTTTAAGCACTAATTATTTTATGTGTATTTAGAAATTTGTTGATATTTCCGTGAATCCCAATTTTTTTTTTATAAAATTGATAATTTGAAAAACATTATAAAATTTTCTTAAATATTTCGTTACTGCAAAGTAAAAAAAATATTATACTGAAATATTTCGTACTGTAAAGGTTTTCTGTCGATCAAATTTTGTGTCAAAAAACACTTTTGAAGCCAAAAAAATTATAAACAAGAATTTTTCTACGCAGTTGAAAAATCAGTACTTAAACCGAATGTTAGAGCCTAATTACCGGAAAGGCATGCAGTGGGTATTTACACCAGATCCAACAATTTAACGGGTCCTTAAAATTAACTATATTAGAACATTTTTCTAATAAATCCAAAATGCTACTTAAATAAAGTTTAGAACATTATAATATAAATATATGCAATTTTTGACATATATATATATATATATATATATATATATATATATATATATATATAACCTTCAAGTAATAATTCTAAACAAGTCTTAAAGGATCAATTATCAAGGTCAATCAATCTTGACCTTGATAAATATATTTATAGATTAGCTTCTAAATATGATCAGCCTTTAGAGACATTTAATATGTGGAAAATTACTATTTTAAGATCCATTAAAAATGCCATTTGTAGTATCAATTTATCTAGATCTATATATAATATGGATAATATAAAACACTCTGTTAATGATTTACATAGATCTTTTGTTTTTACTTATGTTGATAAAGCCTCTAATAATTATGCTATTATCTGTAAAAAATTCTATATACAATATCTGTTAGATTATTTAAAAAATAATAGTCTATTTAATCCTTTCACGACGATCGGCTACGAACTTGCATTCAATGACGAACGGCAAGCACTCGTAACGGAGGAAACTTAACCGTAAACGGCGAGTGGCATGCATGCGTTTTTTCACATCGAACGTTTTAATTTGTCTACTAGATGGCGTTAAATGCCCGTGGAAGCATCTTCAATGTATTTTGCAGATACATGACCTTGGTAGAAGAGGATCCAATGAATTATTTCTCCATTTGGAGCGGTGAAACATGATTTCGTAATATAAACAGACAGAGCAATTCTCGCAGCATCAACAATTTTATAATTGAGTTTTGGTTTTGTTTTGATTTCAGTTTTATGCTTTCGTTGGTGAATCATAAGAATATAAGAGAGTGTATTTTTTTGGGGGGGGGGTTTTAGAGGCAGTGAAATTGCTCGTTTATTTCGGATTAAAGATTGGGAGCAACTAACGAGTATTTTGTATTCAGATTTGTATGAAAAATATACATCCAATAGAAAATAAATATTTCTTTTATTCCTGAAAAAAGTAGAATTCTGTGTTGAATAGGTGATTTTTAGTGAATTTTTTTCGAGAATTAGGCTGAGCGCAAATAAATTGCCGTCTCCTGGGAAGCGAAGCGCTCCGTCTTTTGGGCAGCGGCAGTTCCGGAATGCCGCCGTCGCGAAAGGGTTTAAAGTTGATTCCCACTCTGTTAATAATATCAAATTGAAAATTATCAATATGTATAGTGATTTAGATATTAATAAATTTTTGAAATTTCCATATATTGTGCTTATACCTAAATTTCATAAAAATCCTATTAAATTTAGAACTGTAACTAGTGGTCATAATTCATACTCTACTACTGCTAGTAAATTACTACTAAATTATTTAAATGTACTAAATAGTAATTTACGAGATTCTACATTATTCTAAACAATAGTAAAGAGTTAAAAAATAAATTAAAAACACTTGGTAAAATAATAGGATTTCAAACATTTGATTTTAAAGATCTATTTAATAATATTAAGATCACTGATCTTTATGATGTTATTTTAGCTTTATATAATGCTTATATTACTAATCAGTCTCATCTTACTGAATTTACCAATTTTCCTAAGCTTCTCCATTTTGTTCTTTTCAATAATTATATTTTTCAAGGTAATACATTATACTTACAAGTCTCAGGGGTTCCACAAGGTGGCTGTAGTAGCAGTATGTTAGCTAATTTATACCTATATCAATATGAAAAATTCTTTACTTCAACAGATTATAAAATTTACAGATATGTAGATGATCTGATTTGTCTTGTATTTACTGATAACTATGTCATAGATATAGATTTCTATCCGGATAATTTGGAATTAATACCTAATGAAACTACTATTAGTAAAAATATTAATTATTTGGATTTAAATCTAATTATAGAACCTACTAATGAGATAGATAGTCACTAATTTATATGATAAAAAAGATTTTTTTTAATTTAATATTAATAAATTATTACCATTTAATTCCTGCAACTCGATTCAATTGTTTAGAAATATTATACTTAATCAACTTTTTAGAATTTATAAATTATCAGATAAAAAATTTCATGCTTTGCACATTAATAACCTCAAAATTACCAGTAAATTTTATGAATATCCAGCATATTTAGTAAATGGTATAGTTAATAACTTTCGATTAGCCTAAAATTCTCATAATCTCTCCTTTGTATCTTATTTTAGCCATACTTCCACATTCTCTTGAATTTACATTATCATCTTTTTATTTTGCAGCTTTAACTGTAGAATATCTCATTTTACTGCCTTTACGCAGTACGGTTTTTATTACTCTCTTTGGCAACAACAGATCACTTCTTTTCATTTCTGCGTATGGCATCATTGGTCTAGTCATATATTGCTCGTAATGTTGTACTTTTGAGGTGTATTTTAAGGTATTTTTATTTCCTTTATTTTTTTTTCCAATCTTTATGCTTGTCGTCCATATAACACAAGTTTATAGATAAAATCTATCTTGTGTTTCAGAAACAAGCACTTTTGTGTTCATTTCGAAGGGATATATGGACTTGAAAAAGAATTTTTTCGAAATGAACTATTCTTAAGCCTAGAGCTCTTCCACGTGCAAGCTTTTTTGCTTGATTTTTTGTTTTCCTATTTTCATTCCGCTCCTTTGAAATTTGTTGATTGTCTTTGTCTTTATGACCTGCATTACGTATTATAATTTCCTCTTTATGGTTGAATTTCTTTTATTTCATTGTATTTTGTAGGCAAATTTTAAGATAGTATATTATGAGTAACTACTTACCATTGGATTTACAATTTTATATATATATATATACAGGATGTCCAGTGCTATCGGTGCCCAATGGCTATTTTCTCAACCGTTAGTCACAGAGATATACTTCCAATTGCAAAGATGTTTTAAATTTTATAATCTATTATCTTAGAAACAGTTTAAATCAATAAATACATTTCTGAAAGAAATACGAAATATAATTTTTTATGCGGTCCCCCGGTCCTACCAATTATATTTAGGAAAATCATCCTCATACAATTTCATGCAAAATAAAAAAAAAATCTTCCTTTTACGACCAAAATTCACCGAGTTATGAAGCATTAAACTTTATGACTTAAGTTGTTTTTCCACGCATACAAATGTCCTGTTTCAGGTAACCAGCCAATCAGGGACCGTCGTGACCATTTCTCCAGGCAACCAATCAGGGACCGTATTGACCATTTCTCAGAACAAAAAGTGCTCCAACTTTAATCAGCTATAAGTCGGTCAATTTTGGTCGTAAAAGGATGATTTTTTTTTTATTTTGCATAAAATTATATGAGGATGATTTTCCTAAATATAATTGGTAGGACCGGGGGACTGTATAAAAATTTATATTTCGTATTTCTTTCAGAAATGCATTTATTGATTTAAACTGTTTCTAAGATAATAGATTGTAAAATTTAAAACATGTTTGCAATTGGAAGTGTATCTCTGTGACTAACGGTTGAGGAAATAGCCATTTGGCGCCGATAGCACTGGACACCCTGTATATATAATATCAAATGTTTGAAATAATTTTAAGAATATATATACAAATAAAACCAAATGTATGAAATAAATTAAGGGATATGTATATGAAAAACGAATAAAACATATTTCAAAGAATACCAAGAATGCCATGAAATATCAGACGCGAAGCAGCCTTAACATATAACGATGCATAATATAATAGCCAAAAGGAATGCAAACAGAGTAGAACCATAAGAGGCCGTGGAGGGGGGGGGGTTGTGACCCCCACTCCCAGGTTAAAGCATGCTTACTTTTGCAATATCGATGTTCATTCAAGTCGTTCTAGATTTTTAAATTTTACTGAAGCCGATGGCAACAATGGGTACAAAACACCTGATACAATATTTTGCAATATATGGTTGTATTTGATAATGCGTGCACGTTACTGTGTTGGGATTTTAGGGATCGAGATCATTTGTAATGGTCTCGTTCTGTTGTACTACTTATGTTATATTTTATCATGTTGTCTTTGATAACGGTTTTCATTTTGCATTCGGCTTTTTTTATACAATACGGATTTGGTCCTTTCGATGTATACTTTGGTTTGGGTGACATTCTGTGAGTAGTACCGGTTTACTGGCAGTGTTGCAGCGGCTCTTAAGCATGCTTTAACTGGGGAGTGGGGGTCACAACCCCTTCCCCCCACGGCCTCTTATGGTTCTAGTCCATTTTTATTCCGTTTATTCCTTTTGGCTATTATATATATATGAATATATATATATATATATATATGAATATATATATATATGAATATATATATATATATGAATATATATATATATATATATATATATATATATATATATGAATATATATATATATATATATATATAAGAGAAAATTTTTAACACGTGATACTGCTCATGGTTAGTAATGAACTGATGATTTTATATATGCAGAACTTCTCTAAAAATAGTCAAAACGTATTCAAGAGGTCCTAAAACATATAATGACATCAAAATTTCGAATTTGAAAATTTTCGTGAAAACAATATTTTCTCTATACTATATAATTACGTAATTAGAAAAAACGACAATATATAATAAAACAATTTTGACATAACCAATTAAAATCCCATTCATACAACTAAGTTGCATAACAATTTTTACTTTCCTTATATACATAATGTATAAAGAAAGTATTGTGACGGGGTCGAAAATTTGAATTCGAGTTTTCGACGGGAGAGCACGTTTCAAGCATCCCTGATCACGAATCGAACATTTTTGAGGTGATGTCTGTGTGTGTGTGTGTGTGTGTGAAATTATGTGTGTGTGTGTGTGTGTGTGTGTGAAAGTGTGTGTGTGTGTCTGTGAGTCTGTGGAGACGATAACTGAAGAACGAATGGACCGATTCGAACGAAATTTGGTACAAAAATCACAATCCGTAAATACTGGAAGCCTATTGTTTTTATACGCAATCGAATGTTCAGAACCTACCTAAATTTTCGAGTGAAATTTTGAAATAATCGTCAAAAAATCAGAACCTCTTATAAAGTTACGCAAATAGACATTTCTTAAGTAATTTTTCATTAAAAAACGATTAGCATAAATTTCAGAACGCTAACATGAACCGTTCTCGAGATATTGCACATTTTTCAAAAAAATTATCAAAAAGTTATATAAAATAAAAAAAAATATTTCCTATTAAGAAACATGTTCACTTTTCATATGTAATACTATGCGATAAATTTGGTGACATCATTTTCGTGGATCTAACTCGTTCCATTCATCAAAAAAGATACTTTGTGGAATACTTTTGTATTTGAACGCCAATAGTCCTTTATCTGCTGTAAGAATAACTTATTTCTCCGTCCATAACGCTTGGCGACGAATTTGGCGGAATGTCGCCAACTTGGCGACATTTTCAATTGTTGCCAAATTAACAAAAATCTCGCCAAATGGATAAAAAATGACGCTAAATCAATGAAAATGACGACTAATTGAAGAAAATTTAATATCTTGGAAAGAACATAAGTATCTACTATAAGAATAACATTTTTTTAACTGTAAAAGTAGTAAATTCATTGCATTATATAAGGAAAGTCATGTGTTGCCCACATCAGATTTTTTTCTTTCTAATTCAGAAATAAAATCATTAACAGTATATCTATGGGAGGGCTACTAATAAATCATTTTCAAAACAGTCCTTAAACAAAATTTGGAACTAGAGGATTAGATTGATTCCGAGACTTTCTTCCAGATCCAAGTGGGCATTCAACATATGAGCTAAACTACATACATTTTTACACTGTTTCTATTATGGTTGATTTCTTTGTTTGTTTGGGTCAAATCTTAAAATCAATTCTTGACCCACTTCTACGTAATCGATTGTCTAGGAAATTTACACACATACGTGTTTGTGATGACAATACCGCATTTCATTGAATTTGAGTTGACCCCACCCCCCTTCCTTTCAGGATTCATATCCATACTGGCCCGCAAAAACCCCATTGCTGTAAGGTTGTTAAAAATGAGTCTAATATTAAACTTCGCTCTTTTGTATATATATAATCCAATTGTTTTAAGTTATTTAAATTAGAGTCCAATATGCATATATATATATATATATATATATATATATATATATATATATATATAATAAAAATAGTTTGAAAATCCAATGATAGAATGGAGAGAATCTGCAACTCAAAATACCCCAACATTAAAAAAAATGCCTAACTAATAAAAAAGTATCAGACAGTGAATCATCAATCAAGTGGAATATAAAAGGCAAAATACTTCTCATGGGGAGTAATAAATTGATATTTTAATATAAAAAGAACCTCTGTAAATTTATCGTAGATATAAAGTTTTGATTGGATATCTAACGAAAAATTACTTATAAAATCGCAAAGACTATAAAGTATAAAATAAAATATTATAAAAAATATTTTGAAGTTATACTATTTTAGTAAAATGCACTAAGTAAAAAATAACTTTTAGCTATCTCAATATACTTTGTCATATGCGACTAAAAATAAAATCATAGGTCGCCCATAACAGAATTCTATCTGGACATAATCAAAATTTCAAAGAACAATGGTTTTTATGCTATCACTTCTATTATTTCTTAAAATTCTCTGAATGTCCAAATGCAATTCTTTCATGGGCGTCCCATGATTTTATTTTTAGTTGCATATGAACAAGAATGCTGTAAAAGCGGAACTTTATGTTTTTACTTTCCCTGCAATACATGGTAATAATGTATAGGGAAAGTATTGGAATCATGCCTAAAATCGCAACTCGAGTTTTCGACGGATCTACACGTTTCGAGACCTCTAGAATACGAAAAAACTATTTTTAGCGTGACGTCTGTATGTGTGTCTGTCTGTGTGTCTGTGCAATGTATGTATCCACTCTCAAAAACTAATGGACCGAATTTCATAAAATTTGGTAAGTCACTTGGATGTGACCCTGGTGCTGATTAGTTTTTGGTACGATTCGTAAAAACAGAACCCGCAATTTTTTTTTGCGAAGTGGCCAGTAAAAATTTCATCATAATAAAATACTAATTTACCGAATTTCACAAAATTTGGTAGATAAGTTACTTGTTGGATACTCTGGTGCTGAGTAGAATTCGGAAAAGAAGAACCCGCCTTTTTTTTACGAAATGACCCGCAAAAATTTCATGTATCCACCCTAGCTAAAATACTAATTGAACAAATTTCACAATATTTTGTAGATAAATTTCTTGAGGCACTCTGGTGCTGATTCGATTTTGGTACGATTCGAAAAATAATAACCTGCCTTTTTTTACGAAATGACCCACAAAAATCGCAAGTCAAAAAAAAAAAGACTACGTATGTGCTTAAATGTATCAATAAAATTCTTGTTTTATACGCAATTTTTGACGAGGTAAAGAATATAACACACTCCATTATACTTTAGGACAAACCGTTCTCAAGATATTTGAGATATCTTGCATTTTTGTTACGTCGCTATCGGAAAAATGTCTAATTACCAAATGAAAACAAAAATTGAATTAAAAATGCAAATTTAGTGTTATTTGGTGCAATTAAACTCAATCTAATGAATTATTAAAGAAATAAAGAAAATATGAATTTAAATCTGCAAGGAAAGTCATGTGCTGCCCACATCAGATTTTTACTTTTCAGTACATTTTACTAAAATCGTGAAACTCAAAAAGTTTTTTTTATGATATGTTATTAACATTTATTTTACTGTATTCACATCTATACAATATACGCAGTATACCACCCACCGAATTTTGTCCAAATCTTTTCAGTGATTTTTGAGATTTACGAAGTGTCCCTAGGTTTAACAAAATCTCGTTTCATAGCCAAACTGCATATATTTTTTGGATTTGTTGCCTGCGTTCGCATATAGACAATATACGCAGTGTACCACACAGACTTGTTTGATCACAGACTTGAAAATCGTTTCAGAAGTTTACAAAATTAAGAAATCGGTAGCGATTTTTACAAAATCCCGCCTTATAGCTAAACTATATATATTTGCCAAAAAAACATTCTGCAATCATATCTACATCTAGAGTTGCAAAGACAGGGAAAAAGCCGGTTTATTATCGGGAATAAACCGGGTTTCTTTAAAAAGGAATCTTGAAAAAACTGGGAATTTTGAAAGCTTCTAAAAAGTAGTGGGACTTTTCAATCATTGTATTTTGCACTGGAAAAGAAATATGTGACCCAAAACTAATATTTATTTGAGATTTTGTAAGTAGCTGAAGTACGGAAAATTGAAAGAAATTTGTTAGATACAAGAAAGTATTTAAATTATGTGACTTTACTAAGTATAAAAAAAATGAAAATTGATTCCACAAATAAACTGTAATTTTCTTTGTACATATTTTAAAGGCAAAAATACTCCGAACAATGAAATACTTATTACAAAGTCATTCATTCATATTCATATAATATTGAACGATAATAAAATATCTACAGTATCACCAATAACATTTTTAATAATTTTGTGACTAGTATAATTAATTCGTACACTTTCAGCAAAATTTTTGTACTTTCAAATTTTCAAAACTCTAGTAGATTTTACAGTAGATTTTACTTTCAAACTCAAAGATTTAGTAAATTTATCTAAATGGCGATCCATCATTAAGGTTTAAACTGTGCAATGTACCGAATTAGCCAGCACATGACAGAAATGCGTAGATTTGTTTCTTCCCATCAAAGTTTCCAATGTCACCAAAATTTTTTTGCAACTCTTATCTACATCATACATGAAAACGTGCCACCAATTTCAGTGGCTTTCAAAATTACGGAGGACCAACGATTTGTTGCACACCCACGGTCAAAAGTTCTTTATGGTATCTAAGATACACACACCCCACCACCACCTCCCCCGATGCGGTGAAAACTTGACTGATGATTAACATGGTGATCACCATATTTTTCTTAGGCTACACCATCGCTTAAAGTAAAATATTAGTTTAATCTACTGCCAAAAATATATGCATCAAGAAAAGTGATATACATTAAAAGTGGTATAAGTATGCATTGCACTGATATTTTTTCTGCATTCATATGTACATAATACGTGAAACTTGCCACCAAATTCAGTGGTTTTCGAGATTACGAAGGGCTAACGATTTAACACATCCCACATTCAAAAGTCCTTCATGGTATGTAGGACCCCCCCCCACACACACACACACACACACACCACCACCACCACCACCACACCCTACTATATGTATTCACAATGAAAACTATAGACTTGTGATTACATCGCGATCACCACAGTTTTCTTAAGCTACATCGGTTTTAATAAAATATTAGCTTAATCTATTGCTAAAAACATATGTATCAAGAAAAGTTATATAAGTATACATTTCTCGCATATATTTTCTGCATTCATATATACATAATATATTGAACTTATCACCAAATTCAATGGTTTTCGTGATTACTAAAAGTCAACGATTTGACGAATCCCGCCGCCAAAAGTCCTTTATGATATCTAGGTCCCCCTCCCCCTATATGTATTTACGGTGAAAACCAGGCTTGTGATTACATCACGATCGCCACAGTTTTCTTAGGATACATCGGTTTTAATAAAATATTAGCTCAATCTATTGCTGAAACATATGTATCAAGAAAAGTGGTATAAAGTTACAAACACTATCACCATACTTTCACGCAAGAAAAAGTAAACATTTATCATTTGGCGTATAAATACCAATTCCCCAAAATCAACCCCTCACCGTACTACAACATACATGAAAATCAAAATTTGAAATAATATGAAGTTTTAACTCACCTTCAGAAATCCAGATTTTGCTTCAAACAGTAATATAAATTTTGTCCAATCAAAAAGTTCAAGTCAGCAAACGAGGTTCATGCTATAGAACTAGGATGGTTTGTGTCTCTAATTGTCCATTGGAGAATTTGGAACACAATTATTTAAAAAACGGAGGGTGTTTAAATATTCAGCTATGCACAACACTATACAGACACTATGCACAACACTATGCACTACGATTAATGATAAATTATAAGAACTTTCAAAATCTTAACTAAAAGAAGACAAGAAAAAAGCTGTCATAATTGGCCTGTAGGCTCCTAACACTTAAATAACAAGTATTTATGCCTTGAAGAACACCTTAATGTAAAAAGCAACTTAAATCGTTAATAGAATCAGTATCAAAGTCCATATTGTAAACATTCACTAATATGATTCACTTCTTCCAAACATTTTATCCGGTGTATTTTAGCAGATTATCAGACCTAAGATACTTGTGGCCGTTCTTAATCCAAACAAACGTAAAATTCTTCTTCCTCTTCTTCTTCTTAAATATTTCAACATTATATCAAATATTTTTATTAAAAGAGGGCGTATGCATGGGCGTTTGTAGGATTTTTTTCCACAGGGGGTGCTAAAATTGATTGCATTAAACATTTAAAGATAACTATCAACCTAGAAATATGTATTGTTACAAAGTTAATTTGAATAGATGGTATTATCATCCCATTTTAAGAATTCGTGTGTATAGCACTTTCAAAAATTAGTATGCACCAATTTTTAAAAATTAGTGTGTACCACTTTTAACAAATATTCCCCCTTTCATAACAGAATTATAACCTTCATGAAGGCAGATCAACTGACCTAACAAATTGGACATTCATAAACATACCAAATGCAATAATCCTAAGTTTCCCATTGAGTTATAAATTCATATTTTTTTTATTAATATACACGTGAGAAAAAACACACAGTTGTGGTTAAATGTTCTAATTCATAATATCATATTGGCTTTTAATTAAATTAATAATTTTCCAGGAGGGTGCTTTAGCAACCCCGTGCCCCCCCCCCCCCCCCCCCATAAATACGCCCATGATTATATGCCCATTACTATAGATTTCAGAATCCCCTAAGATATCCAAGACTTGAGACGCTTTTAAAGTGTATGCAGTTTAGATTGGGTAATTCAAATGTATTTTACCGCCTGATTGGTCAGCTAAATCACTACAATTTTGGGTAGATTCACATTTGTTAAGGGCACTCTGTATAGAACAAAAATTCTGATGTGGACAGCACATGACTTTCCTTTTATAATGCCATGAATTTACTACTCTTACAGTAAAAAAATAGATTATTTTTATAGTAGATATTTTATATTCTTTCCAAGATATTGAATTTTTGTCAATGAATCGTTATTTTCATTGGTTTAGTGTTATTTTTATCCATTTGGCAAGTTTTTCGTTAATTTAGCAACATTTAAAAAAGTCGCCAAGTTTTCGATATTCCACCAAATTCGTCGCCAAAATCTCGCCAAGCGTTATATATGAAGAAATAAGTTATTCTTACAGCAGATAAATGGCAATTGGCGTTCAAATACAAAAGTATTACTCAAAGTATATATTTTTATGAATGGAACGAGCTAGATCCAAGAGAATAATGTCACCCAATTTATTGCATGGTATTACATATGAAAAGTGAACATGTTTCTCAATAGGAAATATATTTTATTTATTTTATATGAATTTGATATTTTTTTTAAATGTGCAATATCTCGAGAACGGTTCATGATAGCGTTCTAAAATTTATGTCAATCGTTTTCTAATGAAAAATTACATAAGAAATGTCTATTTGCGTAACTTTATTAGAGGTTTTAATTTTTTGGCAATTTATTCAAAATTTCACTCGGAAATTCAGGAGGGTTCTAAACATTCGATTGCGTATAAAAACAATAGGCTTCCAATGTTTACGGATTGTGATTTTTGTACCAAATTTCGTTCGAATCGGTCCATTCGTTCGTCAGTTATCGTCTCCACAGACTCACTGACACACACACACACAGACATCACCTCAAAAATGTTCGATTCGTGATCAGGGATGCTTGAAACGTGCTGTCCCGTCGAAAACTCGAATTCGAATTTTCGACCCCGTCACAATACTTTCCTTATACATTATTGTATATAAGGAAAGTAATAATATATAAGAGTTACGGCACAGTGCTTTTACCGTTAAATTGTACATCTGGATCTTTTCCGGATGACAACATGTAAAACTATTTCATAGTGCCCAATTTACTTATACTTCACGCAATTCTAAATTGACAATTATCAATACTGATAGCATCCTTAATTAGTAATCTAGTCCATATATTAATATATTTTAATATTTAATTCATCAATTATGCGATATTTTCGTTCATTTGGTGTTATTTTTCCAATTTTGGCAAAATTTTAGTCACTCTAGGATGAATTACTGCCAAGTTGGCGATATTTTGCTAGATTTTTCACAAAGCTCGTCAAATGTATCGGTAAAGGTTCCAAAGGGAGAGAAGATTATTACTTATATATTATAGAAGGTATGCCGGTTGTATGACGGAATTCAAAATTTGCAAAACCTTACCTCCCAATAACGTCATTTTTATCAATTTGGCTACATTTTTATCACTTTGCGACATTTTCGTCAATTGGGGTACATTTAAACAAGAAAGATCAATCATGCTTAAAGCATTGATTATGAAACACTTTCCAACTTCAATGCAATTTTATTTAAACATGTCTAAAATGCAATACATTCCTCGGTAATATTTTAAAACTTATCACAATACTACATTAATTTATTATATTTGAAACCTTAAACCCTCATCGAAAAAAATAAATTTCATTCAAATGACGGCATTAAAGTATAAATTGCCTGGTTTAAACATCTCTAAAATTTGATACATTCCTCGGTAATAATTTTAGAATTATCATAATACTACGATAATTTATTATATTTGAAAACTTCATCGAAAACAACTGAAATTGATTCAAATGACGTCATAAAAAAATAACACGCCTGGCTCTCTCTATAAAAGCAATATTTCATTCATAAATAATTCCCCCATTCATGTCATTCATCAGAATACTATAATAATTTATTTTATTTAAAAATTAAGACCATGGAGCTACAAATAAGTTAACTGTATGCTTAAAACTTCATCGAAAAATATCGTCCTTCTCTTTCTACAATCAATGAATACTTCATTTATATCAGCTAAGCAGACTCCATGGACTAAATGATTTTGTGTTAAAGAATTAAAGCGATTCTAATACAACTCATTCTACATATTTTGCTGTTTACATTTTACATAGGTGAAAAATAGGCTTAATAGTAGAAATAATCATATTTGGATGAGCATTTAAACTGAAATATATTGTCATTGCGTTGTTTCAGTATGTAGATGCACAGAATTTAGGCAGAAATAAAGTAGTTTTAGGATGGATACAACACTCAATATGAATTAAAAAGAACTTTAAAAATCACGATTTTGACACAAGATGGATGCCATATATCATTTTGAAATGGGTCATGTGATCGTTTCATATCATGGACACGTGATCGCTTCATATAAAAGGTGTTATTATTATTTTAATTTTTATTTAAAAAACTACTGAATATATTTCGCTGAATTTTTTTTTATATATTTTATGGAACAATTTGAATACTGCCTAAAATTTTTGAAGCAATTTGTGAATTTTAAATCCGCTTAAAAAATGCTTGAAAAATTAGGTCCCATAGGGTTCAATGTATTCCATTTTTTCAACCCGGGTTCAATCCAAAACTAATTGGGTGATATTATTCATTTATATTCCCATAGGTCCTATAGACCGTCTGAACAACATACTAAAATTTCATTTTGATTAAGCCATTTTTACGGCAGTTATCGTGCTAACGGACAGACAGACAGACAGACAGACAGACAGACAGACAGACAGACAGACAGACAGAATGAACAACGTCATAAACACTTTTCAACTTTGTTGTAAAGTGTTAAAAAGTCGTCAAGTTGATCACGTCCCGCCAAATTCGTCGCCAAATTTTTCGCCACGCGATACGGGAGAAGAAACGAGTTATTCTTATAGTAGATTCTTATATTCTTTCCAAGACATTGAATTTTCACAAAACAGTCGTCATTTTAATTAATTTAGCGTCATTTTTAACACTTTACAACAAAGTTGAAAAGTGTTTATGACTTTTTTCATTCTGTCTGTCTGTCCGTTAGCACGATAACTGCCGTAAAAATGACTTAATCAAAATGAAATTTTAGTATGTTGTTCAGACGGTCTGTAGGACCTATGGGAATATAAATGAATAATATCACCCAATTAGTTTTGGATTGAACCCGAGTCGAAAAAATGAAATACATTGAGCCCTATGGGACCTAATTTTTCAAACATTTTTTAAGCGGATTTAAAATTTACAAATTGCTTCGAAAATTTTAGGCAATATTCAAATTGTTCCATAAAATATTTTTAAAAAAATTCAGCGAAATATATTCAGTAGTTTTTTAAATAAAAATTAAAATAATAATTACACCTCTTATATGAAACTATCACGTGACCATGAAATGAAAAGATCACATGACACACTTCAAAATGATATATGGCATCCATCTTGTCTCTTGTGATTTTTAAAATTCTTTTTAATTCATATTGAGTGTTGTATCCGTCCTAAAACCACTTTATTTTTGCTTAAATTCTGTGCATCTACATACTGAAACGACGCAATTACAACATATTTGAGTTTAAATGCTCATCCAAATTTGATTATTTCTACAACGAAGCCTATTTTTCACCTATGTAAAATGTAAACAGAAAAATATGCAGAATGAGTTGTATTAGAATTGCTGTATTTCTTTAACACAAAATCATTTAGTTCATAGAGTCTGCATAGCTGATATGAATGAAATATTCATTGATTTTACAAAGAGAAGGACGATTTTTTTCGATGAAGTTTTACGCATAGAGTTTAATTACTTGTAGCTCCATGGTCTTAATTTTTAAATAAAATAAATTATTATAGCATTGTGATGAATGGCATGAATGGAAAATTATTTATGAATGAAATGCTGCTTTTATAGAGAGAGCCAGGCGTGTTATTTTTTCTACGACGTCATTTGAATGAATTTCAGTTGTTTTCGATGAAGTTTTCAAATATAATAAATTATCGTAGTATTATGATAATTCTAAAATTTTTACCAAGGAATGTATCACATTTTAGAGATGTTTAAACCAGGCAATTTATATTTCAATGCCGTCATTTGAATGAAGTTCATTTTTTTCGATGAAGGTTTAAGTTTTCAAATATAATAAATTAATGTAGTATTGTGATAAATTTTAAAATATTACCGAGGAATGTATTGCATTTTAGACATGTTTAAGTAAAATTGCATTGAAGTTGGAAAGTGTTTCTTAATCAATGCTTTAAGCATGATTGTTCTTTCTTGTTATAAATTTGGCGAGATTTTGTTCAATTTAACTACATTAAAAATGTCAAGCTTTTAAGCACAATTGGCAACTTTTAAGCACTATTTAATTTACCTCTAGATCTAACTGGAGAAAGCACATAAGTCAAAACAAGGATTTTGAAATAACGAGGAATGAAAATTTTGATGCTTTCAGGAAAACTTTTTTTAAATTTTATTTTTTGTTTTCAGAATACAAATTTGATTTTTATGGAGTTTGTTATGCATTTATAAGCTAAATAAATAATAACTTTTCTTAATTTATATTTTTTACCCCACTGCTATCCATACAAAATTTAATAAATGTTTAAAGTTGTTCTTTTTTAACATCTTAGAAGCCTAACTGAATTATGTGCTTTTCTCACAACAAAGATCATAAATTTCTTAAATCAATATGCTATAAAAACAAAAAAAAGAAATTGGAATTTTTGACTTTTTTTCCGTCACCTCTAAGTTTACACCATATGAACATAAAACATCCACGCGTTTGCTTCCCAAATTACTTTAACAGTGAATTACTAAAAATTTTGTCGCACCACAAATTCATTTTAATCTCGTAATCCTCACATTTTTGTTCATTAAATCCTATTAATTCTGCACCATACGCAGGGGCAGTTATATGCTGCCTCACAAAAAATTTCTTCCGGCCATCTTAATACACCAATAACATAAGAACAAACCAAATTTCCACAACGAAATGAAATAAAATTCAAAGCGAATCGAATAAGCCAGAATAAACAGAAATAAAGAGACTACAACATTCAGTCTATTTTATTGCATTGCTGAAATAACGTAAGAACTCACTTTATGTTCGGAAGTGCCTCCCTGAAACTTCCATTTCTTTTCCATTATGATATTGAATGTAGACGGAAAACGTGAAATTTACTTTTTCTATTTTACAAACTGTGTGGACAAAATTCAAAGGGTTTTTCGATTTCCGTTCGCTGTATGGTGTTTACTTTCTATACCATGAAGCAACGATAGTGGACATATATTTTACTTTCCTAACTTTTATAGAATATAGTATGGAAAAATCTGAGGCAGCACATGACTTTCCCTGCAGACTTATATTCACGGTCTCTTTATTTTATTTCAATTTAATTCACTTATAATTCAATTTTCGTTTTCATTTGCTAAAGGGAATTATTTTCAAAGGTGGCGTATCGAAAACACGAAACAACTAAAATATCTTGAGAACGGCTAGTCCTAGTGTAATGGAGTAGGTCTTATTCTTTTCTTCGTTAAAAATTATGTATAAAACAAGCATTTAATGGATATATTTGAGCATACGTAATTTTAATTTTAGATTTTGACGATTTTTGTGGGCCATTTTGCAAGAAAAGGCTAGTTATTTTTTTCCGAATCGTACCAAAATCTAATCAGCACCAGGATAACCCACAAGCGACTTATCTACCAAATTTTATGAAATTCGATCAATTAGTTTAGTTAGAGTGGATACAAAATCTGCACAGACAGACAGACACACAGACAGACAGACACAGAGACAGACAGACAGACACACAGACACACACACACAGACACACACACAGACATCAAGCTAAAAATGGTTTTATCGTATTCTAGAGATCCCGAAACGCGTAGATCCATCGAAAACTCGAATTGCGATTTTCGGTATGATTCCAATACGCTCCCTATACATTACCATGTATTGCAGGGAAAGTAAAAAATAAAATACAGGCAAAATTACGTTAGATATGTATGAAATATATATTTATTTTCCGATCATGATTTTTATTTTCCTTCCTTACTTATAACAGATAATTCGGCTACATTAATTACATTATATTTGAATTATTGAATTAAAAAAAATGAATAAAGCATGCCCACCACAGTTATATCTTTGGGATATCTTTGTATCCCACAAGAACTTCTATTTATATTACAGGGTACTATTTGTATTACAGGGAAAATAAAAAGCGTTGTTTTCACCAAAATTTTCGATTTTGAGACTTTTATGCCGATATATGTTTTAGGATCTCATGAATACCTTTTGACTATTGTTAGAGTGATGCCCGTCTGTCTGTAGGCGATTTCTTTGTATACACGGTAACTGACACAAATATTAATGGATTTTCACGAACGTTTTTTTTCCGGCATTGCTAGCGAAAAATCTAGAACAGGAGAGAATTTTTTGAAAATCGAGCAAAAATTTATATTTTCTTAACAGGCCAACGTAGGACAAAATTTAGCATAATTATGCATAAAAAGGGTTATCTATAGATCATTGATCGCAAAACTTAATAGTTTCAATATTTATTGTGGAAAATAGCCGCCATGAAATTTCTCTGTCCTTGCAAATTAACCCCCTGGGAGAACGTTATCAAACTCCAAATCAATCTAAAGCATTTTCCAAGCCCTTTAAAATGAAGGGTAACATGCTATAATTATAATCAACTGGACCAACAATACAGATGTTTCAAATTTTTTCTTGAAAAACTTGCAATGGAAAAAAATCTGATGTGGGCAGCACATGACTTTCCATGCAGACATATATCCACATTCTCTTTATTTTAATTAAATTTATTTCACTTTTAATTCAATTTTCGTTCTCATTTGGTAACTGGACTTATTTTCAAAGGTGGCGAAGAGAAAATACGAAGAAATTAAAATACCTCAAGAACGGCTAGTCCTAGTGTAATGGGGTTGATCTTTTTCTTTCCTCCGTTAAAAATTACGTATAAAACAAGAATTTAATGGATATATTTGAGCATACGTAGTTTTTTAATTTAGATTTTGACAATTTTTGAAGGCCCTTTTGCAAAAAAAAAGGCAGGTTATTTACTTTCGAATCGTATCAAAATCTAATCAGCACCAGAGTAACCCACAACCGAACTATCTACCGAATTTTGTGAAATTCTGTCAATTAGTAGTTCTCAGCTAGATTGGATACAGGCTTTTGCGGGCCATTTCGCAAAAAAAGGCGGGTTCTTTTATCCCGAATCGTACCCAAAACTCATCAGCACCAGATTCGACCACACATGACTTACGTACGAAATTTTTTGAAATTCGGTCAATTAGTTTTTTAGTTAGAGTGGATACAAAATCTGCACAGACAGACAGACAGACAGACGTCACGCTAAAAATAGCTTTTTTATATTCTATAGGTCTCGAAACATGTGGATCCGTCGAAAACTCGAGTTGCGATTTTCGACATGATTCCAATACTTTCCCTATACATTACCATGTACTGCAGGGAACGTAAAAATCTGATGTGAGCAACACATGATTTTCCTGGCGACTCATATTCGCGTTCTAAAAACTAATTGACCGAATTTCATAAAATCTGGTAGTTAAGTCACTTGTGGGCGAATCTGGTGCTGATTAGTTTTGGGTACGATTCGGGATAAAAGAACCCGCCTTTTTTTGCGAAATGGCCCGCAAAAGCCTGTATCCAATCTAGCTGAGAACTACTAATTGACAGAATTTCACAAAATCCGGTAGATAAGTCGTTTGTGGGTTACTCTGGTGCTGATTAGATTTTGATACGATTCGAAAAACAATAACCTGCTTTTTTTTTGCTAAAGGGCCTTCAAAAATCGACAAAATCTAAAATAAAAAACGACTTATGCTCAAATATATCCATTAAATGCTTGTTTTATACGTAATTTTTAACGAAGATTAAGACCCACCCCATTACACTAGGACTAGTCGTTCTCGAGATATTTTACTTTTTTCGTGTTTTCGCAGCGCCACCTTTTGTCTAGTTACCAAAGGAGAACGAAAATTGAATTAAAAGTGAATTAAATTGAATTAAAATAAAGAGGCCGTGAATATAAGTCTGCAGGGAAAGTCATGTGCTGCCAACATCAGGTTTTTACCCTCTCTGCAGTACATTGTAATGTATAGGGGAAAGTATTGGAATCATTCAATTCGAGTTTTCGGTGGATCTACACGTTTCGAGACATCTAGAATACGAAAAAACAATTTTTAGCGTGAAGCCTGTGTCGGTGTGTGTGTGTTTGTGTGTCTGTCTGTGTGACTGTCTGTGCGTCTGTGTGTCTATCCGTCTGTGCAATGTATTTATCCACTCTAGCTCAAAAGCTGATGGATTGTATATCATAAAATTTGGTAGGTAAGTCACTTGGGTGTGACGTTGGTGCTGATTAGTTTTTGGTACCATTCAGAAAAAAAGAACCAGCCTTTTTTGTGAAATGCCCCGCAAAAATTTCATGTATCCACTCTAGCTGGAAAACTAATGGACCGAATTTCACAAAATTCTGTGATAAGTCGCTTGTGGGTTACCCTGGTGCTGATTAGATTTTGGTAGGATTCGGAAAAAATAACATGCGTTTTTATTTTTGCAATATGGTCTACAAAATTCTACAAAATCTAAAATAAAAAACTACGTATGCTCAAATATATGACTAGCCATTCTCGAGATATTTTAGCTTTTTCGCATTTTCTCTACGCCACCTTTGAAAATAAGTCCAGTTACCAAATGAGAACGAAAATTGAATTAAACGTGAATTAAATTTAATTTAAATAAAGAGAACGTGAATATAAGTCTGCAGGGAAAGTCATGTGCTGCCGACATCAGATTTTTACTTTCCGTGCAATACATGATAATGTATAGGAGAAAATACGGGAATTATGTCGAAAATCGCAAGTCGAGTATTCGACGGATCTACACGTTTTGAGACTTCCAGAACACGAGCAACTATTTTAGAGTGGCGTCTCCGTGTGAGGGTGTTGTTATTATTGAGACCCAGACTGTCCGACCTACCAGAAAGGTGTAAGGTAACCGCTTGGAACGTGTGAGGGTGTTGAAGACTCAGACTGGCCGACTCATCCGAAGGACTTGAGCAATTATTTAAACGGCCAGGTCGTGTGAGGGTATGTCTGTCTATGCAATATATGTATACACCCTAACTGAAAAACTAACCGAATTTCAAAAAATTTGGCAGATATTTCACTTGCGGACGACCCTGTCGCTGATTAGATTTTGGTGCGATTCGAAAATTGGCTTTTTTTTAACACTTTACAACATAGTTGAAAAGTGTTTATGACTTTGTTCATTCTGTCTGTCTGTCTGCCTATCTGTCTGATTCTTAGCATGATAACTGCCGTAAAAATAACTTTATCGAAACGAAATTTTAGTATGTTGTTCAGACGGTCTATGGGACCTATGGGAACATAAATGAATAATATCACCCAATTAGTTTTGCATTGAACCTGGGTAGAAGAAATGAAATATATGGAACCTAATTTTTCAAGCATTCGTAAATTGCTTCGAAAGTTTTAGGAAATATTCAAATTTCCCCATAAAATGTATAAAAAAAATTTCAGCAAAATATATTCAGTAGTTTTTTTAAATAGAAATTAAAATAATAATTACATCCTTTATATGAAGAAATCACGTGACCATTATATGAAGAGATCACGTGACCCACTTCAAAATAAAATATGGCATCCCTCTTGTCTCAAAATCGTGATTTTTAAAGTTCTTTTTAATTCATATTTAATGTTGAATCCGTCCTAAAACCGCTTTATTTTTGCTTAAATGCTGTGCATCTATATACTGAAACAACGCAATTACAATATATTTGAGTTTAAATGATCATCCAACTTCTGAAATGATTTAGATAGATATGAAATGATTATTTCTACAACGAAGCCTAATTTTCACTTATGGAAAATGTAAACACCAAAAGATGCAGAATGAGTTGTATAAGAATTGCTGGATTCCTTTAACCAAAAATTATTTAGCTCATGGAGTCTGCAATATAGTTGATATGAATGAAACATTCATTGATTTTACTCAGAGAACCAGACGATTTTTTCGATGAATTTTTTTTTAAGCATAGAGTTAAATTACTTGTACCTCCATAGTTTTAAGTTTTTAAATAAAATAAATTATTATAGTATTGCGATAAATGAAAGGATTGGAAAAAGGTTTATGAATGAAATGCTGCTTTTATATAGAGGCGATTTATATTTCGATGACGTCATTTGAATAAAGTTCATTTGTTTTCGATGAAGTTTTCAAATAAAATAAATTATTGCAGTAATAATGATTTTAAAAATATTACCGAGGAATGTATTGCAGTTTAGATATGTTTAAACCAGGCAATTTATATTTCAATGCCGTTAATTGAATGAAGTTCATGTTTTTTGATGAAGGTTTAAGTTTTCAAATATAATAAATTAATGTAGTATTGTGATAATTTTAAAACTATTACCGAGGAATGTATCGCATTTTAGAGATGTTTAAATAAAATTGCATTGAAGTTGGAAAGTGTTTCATAATCAATGTTTTCTGCAGTATTTGATCTTTCTTGTTTTTAAATGGCCCACAAAAGCCGTTAAAATCTGAAATAAAAGACTCCGTATGCTGAAATGTATTAATTAAATACTTGTTTTACATGTAATTTTTGACGATGAAAAGAATGTGGCCAACCCGTTCCTCTAGTAGTTATTCTCGAGATATTTTATTTTTTCATATTTTTGCTACGCCGGTTTTGAGAATATGTCCAGTTACCAAATGGAAACGGAATCTGAATTAAAAGGTCAATTTTGGTGCAATTTCAATTAATTATGCGTGTTATTTAGAGCAATTAAACTCAATTTAATGAATTAATAATGAAATAAAAAGAAAATGATTTTGAGTTTGCAGGGAAATTCATGTGCTGCTCACATCAAATTTTTTATACAGTAAGTATGGTGAAGAAGGTATAAATTGAGTATTTCACAGACTCAGTAAAAATATATTGATATTTATTGAATACAATCACTCAGATTGCCTAATTTTTATTTTTATTTTTTAGTTGGCTGAGCTCGGGAGATAATACTGCGAGATTAAATATAACAAGGATAATGCGAAAAGAGATGCGGTGTTGAAATCTTTCTTGCCTAACAGCACATGAGCTTCTCAACTTTTTAAAACTAGGAGGTCTAAATAACCTTTCGATTATTATTTCCTTCAATTTGCATAATAATTTATGTTTACTTAGACTAACAAGTCTAACTGGTTCGCTTGATAGACCAATCATACCCAGCTAATCAGCATTTTCTGCGTTCCTAAGGTAGAGTAGGATATGTTTCGAATCGTGAGAGTTTCAGTAGCTTCTTTTCTTAAGGAGTGGCTGCGTTAGTAGTGAGTTCTTGGAATGAAAGAATTGTTCTTGAGTAGAGGGTTCTTGGAATGAAAGAAGTGTTCTTGAGTAGTGGGTTCTCGGAATGAAAGAAGTGTTCTTGAGTAGTGGGTTTTCAGAATGAAAGAAGTGTTCTTGAGTAGAGAGTTCTTGGAATTAAAGAAGTGTTCTTGAGTAGAAGGTTCTTGGAATGAATGAAAGGTTCTTGAGTAAAGAAGTTTTGGAATGAAAGACGTGTTCTTGAGTAGAGGGTTCTTCGAATGAAAGAAGTTTTCTTGAGTAGAGGGTTCTTGGAATGAAAGAAGTGTACTTGAGTAGAGTGTTTTGAAATGACAGAAGGGTTCCTGAGAAGAGGGTTCTTGGAATGAAAGAAGGATTCTTGAGTAGACGATGAAGGTTGTAGTGAGTGGAAGGAAACCCCATTCGATACAACGATGACTAGGAAAAGTTTAGTATTCGGGGTGCGGCCGCAATACGGAGCAAAGTAACAGAATGCCGGGGTAAGCAAATAAGCTTTTGTAAATGCGTATCCATGTCAGCATTATCACCAGCCTACTAAATAGTAGTAGCTTGTATAACTGTCATCTATTCTGGGCGTGTGGAATAACAATTAGTATATATGTTGTACGTTGCTTTTAACAGCAAGCTGCTGTAATTTCCGTGAAGTCCCCAATAAACTGAGTTACATTAAAATACTTCCATCCTGTGTTATTGCCCTTAGACCGAAATGTCGAAATATCAAGTACTCTCAGTTTCAGTTAAGTCGCTTTTAACAGATTAAGTAAAAATCCTCTACAAAGGCATCTAAAAGGGATAAAGAGGCATTTAATCTTTACAATTATTGTATAAACATTTCTCTATATATATCCCTCTTAAATACGTAGGTACGTTACACGAAAGATGAACCTAATTATCGCTTGCAGAATGGCAACAAGTTTAACCTTAATCACATTGTTTGAAACATGTAGGTAAAGGGAAACTGTGGTTTATCTCCATGATTTAAAAACTGCATCAAAATTTGTATCTTATATACTTATCTTTTGTTCAAAATTTTAGTTAATTATTGTTGACCAGTAGAGTTCACTCGCTTCGTGCGCTACGCCCATCCATGGACACCATGGCCATGCATGGAAAAACAGGAACAGGCGGATATTTAAAAAGTTAAGATTGCGAACTCGGCAACAAAGAAGGGTAGATGGAAAATAATCAAATATAATGTTGTAGAGCGTTATCAAATGAATGTTTATCAAAAATAAATCTGTCACAGAAAGCAATTATTTGATACAATACGATTATTGGTCAATTGCTATCATATTTAGGAATGAGAACATTATCTGCACAGGAAACTTACATGCACTAACTTACATACGCTTACTTACATGCACAGAAATCTAACGTACAGCCTGCACAATATGCCCACCGTCAGCAACAATGCACATTTTAATTGGAGAAAAAATATCGCCCCGTACTTTGACAAGTGTTGCAATCTTTGATGATACGACTTCTTTACATGTATTTATTTCCTTACATATACCCTTTTTGTGCGTTCCTGGTGCCGATTCTCACTAATGAGATAACCCACTACAACTTTGTAATGACTCTATCTGGTCGTCCTAATTTTTAAAACTATTCACTATTGGCGTTGCAACCGTTATTATTCTATCGGGCATGGCCAATTTACTATAGATAGACCTAATGAAAACACTCGGGGGGGGCTTTCCTTATAAAGTCATTTGGGAGCTTAAGAACTTGCATGGAACCCCGTATATAGCTGTAAATTTTGCTTCTGAGGATACCTGTATTCAACGATCACTTGTCTAAAAAATCTGATGTGGGCAACACATGACTTTCCTTATATAGTGCAATAAATTTACTACTTTTACAATTTAAAAAAATGTTATTCTTATAGTAGATACTTATATTCTTTCCAAGAAATTGAATTTTCTTCAATTAGTCGTCATTTTCATTGATTTAGCGTCATTTTTATCAATTTGGCGAGATTTTTGTTAATTTGGCAACAATTAAAAATATCGCCAAGTTGGCGACGTTCCGCTAAATTCGTCGTCAAGATCTCGCCAAGCGTTATTGACGGAGAAATATGTTATCCTTACAGCAGATAAATGACTATTGGCGTTCAAATACAAAAGTATTACTCAAAGTATCTTTTTTCATGAATGGAACGAGCTAGATACACGAGAATGATGTCACCCAATTTATCGCATGATATTACATATGAAAAGTGAACATATTTCTCAATAGGAAATATTTTTTTTTATTTTATATGATTTTTGATAATTTTTTTGAAAAATGTGCAATATCTCGAGAACGGTTCATATTAGCGTTCTAAAATTTATATCAATCATTTTCTAATGAAAAATTACATAAGAAATGTCTATTTGCGTAACTTTATTAGCGGTTTTGATATTTTGACGATTTTTTCAAAATTTCACTCGAAAATTTAGGGGCGTTCTGAACATTCGATTGCGTATAAAACAATAGGCTTCCAGTGTTTACAGATTGTGAGTTTTGTACCAAATTTCGTTCGAATCGGTCCATTCGTTCGTCAGTTATCGTGCCCCCCCCCCCCCCCCCACACACACACACAGACATCACTTCAAAAATGTTTGATTCGTAATCAGAGATGCTTGAAACGTGCTCTCCCGTCGAAAACTCGAATTCGAATTTTCGACCCCGTCACAATACTTTCCTTATACATTATGTATATAAGGAAAGTAACAACACCTTATCATGATCCCTAAGTGTTCACTATATAGAGGTTTTGCAATATGCATAAAAAATATTGAAACTTTTACAGAAATATTAAATGAGAAGAGCAGATTTTCGACGTGAAAATGCATTGTTATTTTGACAGTAAAATCCCTTGGCACCTCCCCCCCCCCCCCCTCCCTCCTTCCCGAAGCTTCTATTTGTCTTTCTTTGGTCGGCTGAATTCGTGAGATAACGCTGGAGGGTAAACATGTCCTCTTGAGCAATGTTGGCAAGTAAAAACAAGAGAAGCGTAGAAAATGAATTGCTGAAAATACTATATTTCATTGAATATTTTAGTTATGAGAATATTTTACTTATCTACATTGAATATTTATTTTGAATATTTACATTGAATATTTACTTTCAATATTTTACTTATTTACTTTGAATATTTCATTTATTTACATTGAATATTTACTTTTTGCTTCCTTTAATATGAAAGCTAAAAATCTGATGTGGGCAGCACATGACTTTCACTGCAGACTCAAATTCATTTTGGCTTTATTTCTTTAATAATTCATTAAATTGAGTTAAATTGCACAAAATAACACTAAATTTGCATTTTTAACTCAAATTCTGTTTTTATTTGGTAATTGGGCATTTTTCCAAAAATGGCATAACTAAATGTTGTTGTTGAAACCCAGACCGTCCGACCTACCAGAAAGGTGTAAGGTAACAGTTTGGACGGTCGGGAAGTGCCATCCAATTTAGACCGGAACCCAGTGGGGGAGGCATCCACAGGGACCGTACCCTCCTTAACTAAATGTGAAAAATCTAAAATATCTCGAGAACGCTTAGTCCTAGAGTAATTGAGTTCTTTTCTAAGTAACTATTCTAAGTAACTATTTTGAGTAACTATTCTTTTCCTCATCAAAAATTGCGTATAAAACAACCATTTAATTGATATATTTGAACATATGTAGTTTTTTTTTAGATTTTGGCGATTTTTGAGGGCCATTTCGTAAGAAAAGGTAGGTTGTTCTTTTCCGATTTGTACCAAAGTCTAATCAGCACCAGAGTATCTCACAAATAACTTGTCTACGAAATTTTGTGAAATTTGGTCAATTAATATTTTAGCTAGAGTGGATACATGACATTTTTACGGGCCATTTCGTAAAAAAAGGCAGGTTGTTCTTTTCCGATTAATACCAAAATCTAATCAGCACCAGAGTATCGTACAAGTAACTTATCTACCAAATTTTGTGACATTTGATCAATTAGTATTTTAGCTAGAGTGATGGATACATGAAATTTTTACGGGCCATTTCGCAAAATAAGGCGGGTTCTGTTTTTACGAAAAGTACCAAAAACTAATCAGCACCAGGGTCATACCCAAATGACTTACCTACCAAATTTTATGAAATTCGGTACATAAGTTTTTGAGTTAGAGTGGATAAATACATTGCACAGACACAGACAGACACACAGACACACACACAGACAGAAACACACACAGATGTAACGCTAAAAATAGTTTTTTCGTATTCTAGAGGTCTCGAAACATGTAGATCCGTCGAAAACTCGAGTTGTGATTTTCAACATGATTCCAATACTTTCCCTATACATTACCATATATTGCAGGGAAAGTAAAAAGTCAACATTTTTCGTTAAAGCACATCATAATTAGCAATATCATCAATCGGTTTCGAAGGTAAAAATGAAGCCTCCTCTTCTGAATAAAAAAAAAAAATCATGGAGTTAGAAAGAAGGATATAAAACTCCTGTGAATGAAACGCTTGAAAAATGCCATAACGCTTTGAGAATTATATCTAGGTGTAGCTAGTGTTAGTAAAGTAGCTGCTACTGATAGTTGACACAACATAAAGGCGTAGTATTTAAAACATGTATTTTTGATTATTTTTAAATTAAGGGTTCCCTAATGAGTATAATTAACAAGTATTGCTTTTATAGTTGTAGGATATATAGTGCAGACTATAGGGAGATAAAAATAAATTGAATGGTAAAAAGAATTTGGAATAAGTAGGGTTATTCCTCATTATTTCAGCTCAAATTTGCATTGCGCTAATAATTTATTTTTACAAAATTGACAGTTTAAATAAATATTTTTAGGCCTTTCACCATAGAATTGCATACAATGCAGGACTACCTATCTTATCCCAGCGCCACCTGAATAAGTAGAGCTCCCCCCCCCCCCCCCCCCCCCCTGGGGATACATTATCAAACTTGACATCATAATTTTTCAAGCCCTTTTAAAGGAAAGATAACTTGCTATAGTGATCAATTGAACCCAGGATACAGATTACATTTTAATTTTTCTTGTAAAATTTGGAAGCCCACCCCCCTCTTCCAAATTTTAATTGTTCGGCCATTATTGCTTGCCCATCCCAGTTAATTTTTTATAGCCTAAGCATCATGGACTTAGAGAGCAGATAAAACACCTATGGATAAAACGCTTGAAAATGCCATAATGCTTTGAGAATTATATTTAGTTGTCGCTGGGGTTAGTACAACACCTTTTGTTTCCAATTGACACAGTATTGAATATATGTATTTGAGACACAATATTGAGTATATGTATTGAGTATATATTTGAGACACAATATTGAGTATATGTATTTTTGATTATTTTAAAATTATGATTCCCTAATTATCAGTATAATTAATCAGTGTTTTTACCCAGTTGTAGGAGAGGGTTTAGAATGTAGCTGGAAATGAAAATAAATTGGAAGGTAAAATGATATAAGTAGGAATATTTCTTATTGTTTTAGTTATGATTTGCATTGCGCTACTAAATTATTTCTACAAAATTGACATTTTAATCAAGTATTTTAAACCATTCGCCATAGAAATACATAGAAATACATGCGTTTATCTTATCCCAGTGCTCCTGAATTATTGTCTCAAATGATATTGGTGTTTTCTCAGATTGGAGTTTTAACTCCATACATTTACCTCCACGCTAAGCATGATAAAGTAAGTATTTTCAGACTCCATATAAAGTTCATATTGCTGTTCTATATTTTATGTATAATTGAATTTTAATAATTGCTTGTATATAAAAATATACTCTGCAATGTTCCAATCTGCAGTCTGGGTATTTTAATTATTGTCAATATTTATTATGTTCGTCTATATATTGTCTATATATGATTTTGTGTGTGTATTGTCTATGTATGTTTTTGTGTGTGCATTGTCTATGTATGTTTTTTATGTGTATTGTCTATGTATGTTTTTATGTGTATATTGTCTATGTATGTTTTTTGTGTGTATTGTCTATGTATTTCTTAATGTTATTTCTGTGTTTTGCTGGCCGTCTGTTTCAACTGTTCCACATGCTTTGAGTGAAATAAAAAGCTTGAATAATAAACATTAGAGGTGCATAAAAATGCATACATAAATATATATACACTCCCCTCCAAAAAATACAAAATGCCGAGAATTTTTCCGAGAATTTCACTTTACCAACCTTGTACCATTCCTACTCATTTGAGTATTTATATTTTTTCATCCCCCTTTACTGGAGCAATTCATGTAATTTCAGAGATCATGATGCACACACTCATCTTGGAGTTACGGTCACATTTGGCCAGGCGCTCCACTAACATTCCCCCCCGGCCAGTCATAGAAAATAAAATTTCGTTTGTTAATATGAATTTGTATCAGTCATGCTTTCTCTAGTCTAGATAGTTAGCTGCCCGAATGATGATGGCTCACACAATTTTAAAATTGTAGCACTGGGTGGATACTGAATAAACCGAACGGCAGGACAAGGAAATCTAGTGCCTCGTTTGTGAAAATAAAAACAAAGCAACTTCACAAGAAAAGGATCTTTTGGCTTTACTGGTTTGGTTGCTCTGCCATTATATCCTGAAGAAAGTGAATATTTTTTGTCTCTGAAACCGGTTGATACATTTCATAAACTATTTATGCTATAACGAAGTATTTTTTAATCTGAAACATATTTTGAATTATTTTCACAATTATAACTCTTACAGTAAGTGAAATACACTATATAACTTGTATTTAAATGCGCATATAAATTTGATTTCTTTGAGATATAGTACTTCAGACACATTACTTCATCAAAAAAGGTTAGGTACTTTAATTCGTTACGTAATAATAATTTTATTACTATACTGGAAGGTCCTATGTATGTATCAAAAGTTTATAAAGGTGATTCAAAAAAGATGGGCCAAACTTTGCAAAGTGGTAGCACGCACCAAATCAAACATTTTTTGTCGGCAATGAAACGTAAAGGTGTTACTCGTTGGGCAGTGGTCACTCCGCAAACTTAAAAGCGTCATTTTGGTTGTTATTTTTTAGCTAAAGAAGAAAACCGCATATGCAAACTTCATATGGGAAAGAAGAATCCTTATGCTAATTTTCATAGCACCGAATGTACGGCCTTATCTGTTTGCAACAGTTATTCCGGTGGGTTGAGCTTAGCCTAGCCCCCCACGATAGCTTAGATAGCTTCCGATAGCTTAGCCCCACGATAGCTTCCGATAGCTTAGCCCCCACGATAGCTTAGCCCTCCACGATAGCTTAGATAGCTTCCGATAGCTTAGCCCCCACGATAGCTTCCGATAGCTTAGCCCTCCACGATAGCTTAGATAGCTTCCGATAGCTTAGCCCCCCACGATAGCTTAGATAGCTTCCGATAGCTTAGCCCCCACGATAGCTTAGATAGCTTCCGATAGCTTAGCCCCCACGATAGCTTAGCCCCCCACGATAGCTTAGATAGCTTAGCCCCCCACGATAGCTTAGATAGCTTCCAATAGCTTAGCCCCCACGATCGGCCGATCTGTCGTGTCTTGACCTCTTTTTGTGGATACATCTCAAGAGTCTGGTCTATGACACTCCCCTTGAATCTGAAGAGGAACTCGTCTCCAGAATTTCAGCCGCTGCTGCCGAAGCGCGCGATATGCCTGGTCTGTTCGTGAGAATTCGCCAATCCCTAGCTACAACACACATTTGAATTTGAGAAAGAATATTATTGTGTACTTTGAGAAGCATTCCAGCATCTCACAATCCATGAAGTATCACAGGTAATAATTGCCTTCCATACACGCGCTTTGTACGTTCCTGATGATTACAGTTTTGAGTAATTGACATTCAGTTGCATTACAGTAATTGACATATTTTATTGTTTTTACTTTCCTTATATACATAATGTATAAGGAAAGTATTGTGACGGGGTCGAAAGTTCGAATTCGAGTTTTCGACGGGAGAGCACGTTTCAAGCATCCCTGAACACGAATCGAACATTTTTGACGTGATGTCTGTGTGTGAAAGTATGTATGTGAGTGTGTGTGTCAGTGAGTCTGTGGAGACGAAAACTGACGAACGAATGAACCGATTCGAACGAAACTTGGTACAAAAATCACAATCCGTAAACACTGGAAGCCTATTGTTTTTATACGCAATCGAATGTCCAGAACCCCCTAAATTTTCGCGTGAAATTTTGAAAAAATCGTCAAAAATTCAAAACCGCTAATAAAGTTATGCAAATAGACATTTCTTATGCAATTTTTCATTAGAAAACGATTGACATAAATTTTAGAACGCTAACATGAACCGTTCTCGAGATATTGCACATTTTTCAAAAAAATTATCAAAAAGTCATATAAAATAAAAAAAAAATATTTCCTATTGAGAAGCATGTTCACTTTTCATATGTAATACCATACGATAAATCGGGTGGCATCATTCTCGTGGATCGAGCTCGTTTCATTCATGAAAAAGGATACTTTGAGTAATACTTTTGTATTTGAACGCCAATAGTCATTCATCTGCTGTAAGAATAACTTATTTCTCTTTCATTTTTAAATGTTGCCAAATTAACGAAAATCTCGCCAAATAGATAAAAATGACGCTACATCAATGGAAATAACGACTAATTAAAGAAAATTCAACAATATCTTGGAAAGAATATAAGTATCTACTATAAGAATAACATTTTTTTTAACTGTAAATGTAGTAAATTCATTGCATTATATAAGGAGTCATGTGTTGCAGATTTTTTTTTGTTGCTGAGTTTCTAATTCTATAACTTCAACTCTCTTCCAAGAGTATTGCAATCACTCTTATTCTATAACAGCACGGTCCTTTTACTATAGATAGATCTGACATGTACACTTTGGGACCTTTCAGTAATTTTATTTATGTATTTATTCTTATTATTTATTTATTTAGTATTTAAGGGGCTTAAGGACTATTTTTGGGTACCCTGTACATTAGATAGTCAAATATAACAGTGGAATAAAGAACGAATACAAATATAACATTATATCTCTTTCTGAATTATTATTTTATTTTTTTTTACTTTTATACAAAATTAAGTTCACTATAAAGAACAATGCACACACAGAAAAATCGTAACAAATATGCAGTAACAATCTACAGCAATAACATTATTTTTAGAATGCGATCTTTTATTATAAACCGACTATTTATCGCAGCAAAAAATTGCTTGCAAGTACATATAAAGGAAAAATTGATATTGCTAAGCAAACTACGAAAAATATGCTCTGAGGAATTAAGAACTAACTAGTCCTATGATTATAAAATTTCTTCAAAAGACACAATTAGCAAAAGAATATGAACACACAGTAAAATTACATATCATAATTAAGTTCACTATAAAGAATAATGCACACACAGAAAAATCGTAACAAATATGCAGTAACAATCTTCAGCAATCACATTATTTTTAGAATGCAATCTTTTATTATAAACCGACTATTAATCGCAGCAAAAAATTGCTTACTAGAACATGTGCAGGAAAATTGATATTGCTATGCAAACTACGGAAAATATGCTCAGAGAAATCGAGAACTAACTAGTTCTTTAATTAGAAAATTTCTTCAAAAGACATAACACAATTCGCAAAAGAATATGAACACACAGAAGAATTACATAGCGTAATTAAGTTCACTATAAAGAACAATGCACACATATAAAAATCGTAACAAATATGCAGTAACAATCTACAGCAATCACATTATTTTTAGAATGCGATAATTTATTATAAAGCGACTATTTATCGCAGCAAAAAATTACTTGCAAGAACATGTAAAGGAAACATTGATATTGCTAGGCAAACTATGAAAAATATGCTCCGAGGAATTGAGAACTAACTAGTTCTTTGATTAGAAAATTTCTTCAAAAAACCTAACACAATTAGCAAAATATGAACACACAGTAAAATTACATAGCATAATTAAGTTCACTATAAAGAATAATGCACACACAGAAAAATCGAAACAAATATGAAGTAACAATCTACAACAATCACATTATTTTTAGCATGGGATCTTTTATTATAAACCGACTATTTATCGCTGCAAAAAATTGTTTACAAGAACATGTAAAGGAAAAATTGATATTGCTAAGCAAACTACAAAAAATATGCTCTGAGAAATTGAAAACTAACTAGTCCTTTAATTAGAAAATTTCTTCAAAAGATATAACACAATTAGCAAAAGAATATGAACACGCAGAAGAATTACATAATGAAGTAGTGTATATAAGATTTGTTACAAATCACATGACAACTAATGTCCTACATTGTGAGGCAGGAAAAAGTAAGGTGTTGTTGTTTTTTAATAACAAATTTCGAAGGGGACCGGAAATATGCTCTGATAAATTGAGAACAAGTACATCGGTTAAATTTCTTCAAAAGACATAAAACAATTAACAGAAAAATATAAACACACAGTAGAGCATTGCATGTAATATTTGTTACAAATCACATGGCAACTAATGTTCTACATTGTTAGACAGAAAAAGTGAGGAGTATTTTTTTTAATAGAAAATTTCGATGGGATTAAGAAACTGTAAAAATAAAAAAATAACGTCTACAGGATTAGGTATTATTATTATTTCACCCTTTAAAGTTTTAAGTTTTTAAATTATAAATATTAATCTAAAAACAATTCCGGTTATTCATATATAAATAAAATAAAAATACTCTGTGTAGCATTACTTATTCGATAAGGAAAACAACTAAAATATAAACTTACTTTTCAAAATTAACTTTATGAAAATAATTGAGGTTTGAACTTTTTCAACAGAAACTGAATATCAATTACATTTATTCACTTCAAGATTAAAATTACTTTTGCAAAATTAATTCTTCCGGTTGATGAAACAAAAATAGTTTAAAAAAATTCTCATATACCCCCCTTTTCTACTCTGTACAAGCAGAAGAATTATAAGACAAAGAATGAAAATCTTGAATTTGATCCAATCCGTGTTTTTTATATATAAATCTGCAGAGGTAAAACAGTTTTTCAAATATCGTAGTTAAGAGAATCTAAAATTAAAAAAAAAACCAAAAAGCTGCTGTGAAATAATTAAAATAAAAAAAATAATAATTTCAAAATTATTGTGGTTTTACTACACTTTTCACTTTCTTTTATATTATTATTTACTTTTTTTTCGAATAATTAATAATATTTAATAAATGTAAATATTATTTACTAATATTTTATATATTAACAATTTATTACAATTATTTATTAATTAACATTTATTTATTAGCAATTTGAAAAACTACTGGGGGGTATTCGAATATTCAAGATCCGATTGATTTTCTAATATGAGAAACGTGCTTTTCGCCTATCTCTAATTTATACATATGTAAAAAATTATTTTGCAAAAAATTTATAACATGTTTAAACACTAAGAGACTATTTTAACACGACTTTTAAAACTTGGTCAGCCAAAGCTGGAATCTTAGTCATCAAATCATTCCATAGTTCACTGTGAACTAAGTTTAGATTTTTGCAAAAAAAACTTTCAACGGACTCCATCAGAAACTGATGGTTATACTTTTGAGCCAAAAGGGCATATAATTTCACATTGTCAGACGACAAGTTGGACGCCATGATACGGTAACACTTATCCTTCAATTCTATTAAGTCATATTTGTTCGCAGCAGAGTATAGCTCAGTCAGTAATGTTGGAGATAAATCTGGAAAAAAAAAAGCAACTCATTACATAAGACTTATACCATACACTCATATTCAAAAGTTAAGCATAATTCGTAAAATGCGAAAAATTCGGAGTTAATATGGATACAATGGTTCACAATCAGTTGTGAAGAATCGTGGAACAAAGGTAAATCATTGTACATATGCAAAACAGTTCTGTCGACGTCGACATGCGCAAAGCACTGGCGCACGTCGGAAAGTGTATAAAACGGCCTCGAAAGCCATGGCCAGTTGGGGCAGAATTTCACTATTGCTGTGGTACGGAGCGTTGTTAACAATCAAAAGGGACGAATGATGTCCCAAAGATGGCAACTGGACATGTTTTTGAAGGGACGAATAATTGGAATGCTGGAATCCAGTCGATCCCAAATCGAAGCGTCTCGAATTCTGAATGTGCCCCAGTGTGTGATCACCAGACTGTGGCAGAGGTTCCAAACCACTGGAGATGTTACCCAACGACCAGTACCAGGTCGGACAAGGGTAACAACCGCTCGGCAAGACCGATATTTGGTGATAACTGCGAGACGTCAGAGGAAACTTTCTGCCAGACAACTGGGTTCAGCCCTGACAGCCGCCACAGGACTCACTGTTTCGAGACAAACTGTTTACAGGAGACTCAGACACGTTGGTCTCTTTGCCAGACGACCAGCAGTTTGCATCCCCCTGACGTCTGCACAGAAACGCGCGTTTACAGTGGAGTTTGGAACATAGACAGTGGAGTGGACAACAGTGGTGCAATGTCATGTTCAGTGACGAGTCCAGGTTTAGCCTGCAAACTGATTCTCGTCATACCACGATCTGGAGAGAACGTGGAACGCATTTTCACCCGGGAAACATCACGGAAAGACATCGTTTTCCATTGGGGAAGACATGGCCAAGGGAAGCATCATGATGGACGGCCACACAGACCTCCACATCTTTAACACGGGGTCAGTTACCACTTCCCGGCCGTCCAAACGGTTACCTTGCACCTTTCTGGTAGGTCGGACGGTCTGGGTCTCAACAACAACGGGGTCAGTTACCGGTCAAAGATACAGAGACGAAGCCCTTGAGCCTATCATTCGATTATTTCCAGGTGCTGATGGTCCTAATTTCATATTCATGGACGTTAACGCGACTCCTCACCGTGCGGTCTTGGTCGACGATTTCCTTCAAACTGAAGATTTCCAGCACATGCAGTGGCCTGGCAACTCTCCTGATCTGAATCCAATAGAGAATATGTGGGATATGCTCGGGAAACATCTTGCAGCCCTCAGCTGCCCACCAACCTCCGTTACGGGATTGAAAACTGCCCTCACCAGGCTCTGTTGTTGAATCGGTCTATGGAACATATGGGACTGTAAATGAATAATATCACACAATTAGTTTTGGATTGAACCCGGGTTGAAAAGGTGAAATACACTGAACCCTGTGGGACCTAATTCTCAAACATTTTTTCAACGAAGTTAAAATTCACAAATTGCTTCGAAAATTTTAAGAAATATTCGAATTATCCCATAAAATATAAAAACAAATTTTCAGTAAAATATGTTCGGTAATTTTTTAACTAAAAATTAAAATAATAATTAAACCCATATTATATGAAGAGATCACGTGACCCACTTCAAAATAAAATATGGCATCCATCTTTTTTTTCCAATGTTAAAATACGCGAATTTTACTCTTTTAGTGTCACATCCGTCCTAAAACCCCTTTATTTTTGCGTATTTTCTGTGCATCTATATTATGCGCCAACGCAATTACAATATGTTTTAGTTTAAATGATCATCACATTTTGATTATTCCTGCAACGAAGCTTAATTTTACACGAGCGGATAAATGAGCAAATTCCCACTTAATGTACGTAGTTCTATGAATCCTGGAGAAATGTTCACTGCATGTGGAGGAACTCGATAATCTGTTCAAAAGAATATTGGAAGCAATGGCGTAGCGTCCATAGTGGCTAAAGAGCTTAGCCTCCCCAGTTTGAGATCTAGTTTAAGGAATTATTTAAACATTTTCATTTGTTTTATTTTTTAAATAAGTTTGTGAATGTATATGTATATTTTAAAAAATGGTTACACTTTATTTGCTTAAAGTAACACCTTTTTAAGTACTTTTTCCCATTAAAACGCATCTTTTAAAGTATCGTAGGCTAAAATATTCAAGCCTACGAGTGATAACGATTAGCATGATATTGAAACATCCGGTCTCTTCCGTGGCTGATCGTTGTGTGTAAAGAGCTCGTGAAAGCTAGCCTTCCAGAAGGCGTGGCTATTGCTTTTCCCTTTGCAAACGACAATCATTGAATGCGACAAGTGGCGTTTCTCAATGACGTGGCAGACATGATGGTTGTGAATGGGTCCGCCATTTTGAGTCAAGCGAAGTGCTATTTTTGCAAAAAATATTAACTTTTTGCAATGCTAAATTTGAGTCATTTTTCATGAATAACTTGACATTCACCTAACTTTAAACAAGATCAGGACGAAGAAATACACTAATAATGAATACTATTTGAACTTAGTAGTTAGTAAGTGAAGTAGACTTCGGCATCAATAGTAGAGCATCAATAGTAAGCGAAGTAGATCTCGGCATCAATATTGCGAAGCATCCGCTTGCGTATTTTAGAGTTTTAGAAGTAATAAATCGGATTTCGCTTTGGTAATCACCTGTTACATGAGAGAATCTATTTTACAAAACCGATTGATAATATTTCTAGTAGACTTTTAGCATATTGTACTTATAAGATATTAAGTTTTCATATTATAGTATTTGCCAATAATTAATATACAAAATTGTTTAAGGACATTGTTGATTACAGAGATTTTCAACTAAGGTTGTTACATTCCAAATTTATTTTTCACACATTTTCAGTGCACTCTTGAATTGTTCAATTTTGCTAGTTCTAGCTGTTTCTATTTGCAAAACTGATTTTTGTCACTTGCTTATAATATTCTAGTTTATATCTACATATTTAATATGATAGTTGCAAAGGTTGATCTAATTTAGAAATATGAAAACATTTAAAATGCATATCTTGTATGTATTTATATTACATCGGTAACATATAAAAATTTCGTTTTGCATTTTTATGCTACATTATACTATTTTACTCATCAAAAGAATAAGAGCGAATTCAAATATAAATCTCACTTGTAATAACAGTAAAACCCTTTCTAATTTAAAACGCCAAGCACGCAGCTTTCCCAGTCAAAAATCTTATGCTATGCTACTGATTGAAAGTATGAAAATTAAGTTATTTGAGAAATCTAGTTGAGGAAGATAGATTTGAAGGTGATAAATGCGTCTAATTCTGCTGCAATTGTTGAAAAGCTGAAACATTTAAAATGTTTTTTGAACGTTTACAAACAGTATTTTTAAATAAATTGAAAGAATATTCTTATTTAGTGATGAAAACTATTTAAATAGAAACTTAAATAGAAAGTAAGAAAGTGTTAACAAAAATATTTGAAAATAAAATGAATATTAAACTTGAATAAATTTTAAATCCTCACAGTATGAGTTTACAAATACTTGTGCAAAAAAAAGCTTACAATTATACTTAGAAATATTATGTACCTTGAAATATTATTTTAGACTTAATTTTTCTCCTACACAACACAAAAGAGTATTAAATAAGATTAATTAAATATGATTTTGGTAAAATCTAAACCCAGGTAGTCGACATCATCTGCGAGGTTGGCTTTTATGAATAAGGAATTTTTATGCATAATATGTACATTTGTGTTCTTTACAGAGAATAGTGAAAAATAGTATCTTTACAAGAAACTTCATGTTACGAACAAGAAAAATTTCTTCATTGGCAGCTCTTTTGATAAAAACGCTGTACTGGCAATCTTTCCTATAATGTGAATCTATGGTTACAATTTCATAATTTTTGGTTCAGAGTTATTGCCAATTCATAATTTTCAGAGTTATTGCCAATTTGGAGACTTTTGGCCACATTTCAAGTGTTCGAGAACCTTTTCGATATAAAGAATATTCTACGAGATACGAGCCCCTTCCAGAAGTTTCTACAGAGAGTACATAAAAGGAGGAATCACTCAGTTAGAGGGCAATTGACGTGGTACGATCTACATTGAATTGTGATATAAAGGGTGTCCCAAAATTCACGCAAGAAGTAATTTTGATAGAAAACACAGGTTTATAATTAAAAATTCTAAATTTTTTTATTGATTCATAATGTATACAGTATAGGGTTATGTATGAAATAGCATATCGGGTAAATGGCCTCCACGGCTTTGCTGGCACATATGCACTCTTTTGTTGAAATTTTCCATGACCGTTTTGCATAAATATGGCTGAATTTCGTTGATACAGCACTCAATTTCCTCCTTCAAGGCGTGGGTGGTCGTGTCTTGTTGGCATAAACCTTAGACTTCAGAAAACCCCAAAGAAAAAAGTCCAATGGCGTTAAATCGCATGATCTGGGCGGACATTTCTGATCACCAAAACGGGAAATTACAGGACCAGGAAATGACTCATGCAGTAATTGAATTGTTTCTCGGGCTGTATGGCTTGTGGCACCGTCTTGTTGAAACCACATATCGTCCACATCCATATCTTGCAATTTAGGCACACAAAAAAATGGATTATCATGTCGCGATAGATTATTTTTAAAATATTGCTCAACAATAAAAACACGTTGTTCTTTCGTGTAGAGCTCCATTTTTAGTAACCCTAGACTGTCAGCTGTCACGCTGGCTTTTTTTTTTTTTCGTTGCCAATACTTTATCGCATAAATGGCGCAAAATTCAAATCTTGCGTGAATTTTGGGACACCCTTTATATATATTTGTTTTGATAATATTATTGGCTGTTTTTCGAAATTAACCGAGCATAATTGCCGTTTTACTGCACCTGACAGCTATTTAGTGATCTCCTAAGATAGTTATCGAGCTCTTTGCTGTATATTGTTCCAGTTTACACTCTGCTTGTAAATAAACGTGTTAGTTATCTAGGAATTTGGATTCATTCTTGTGCCTCAAGATTACATCCATGATTCCAGAGGATATGTCGTAGCAGTAATATATTTCCCCCTCAATACTGGAATAAATTAAAAGTGCTCATCTGCTTAACCGTTTATGATCTTTGTCTGGAAATATTAAATGAATCATTAATTGATAACACAAAGATTTCTTTTACATTTTAAATCAATTAAACTTCTGATTAAAAAGCAGATTAATCCAAACTGTGTAATAATTATTTTCATGTTTAGTTATGTATATGATTAAATAAATTGAAAAAATCTCAATGATGTAATTACATCTTCATTTTCTAATATAAGCCTCAATACATGTTGTAATGAATGTATGTTGATACGATAGTTGTACAAAATGTACTCTTGTCGTAAAATATAAGCGATCGTTGTCACGTTCATAGAAAATCAGTATTGGAAATTAATCGATCTCTGCTACTCTCGTGATTCATCATCCTTCGGATTTGCGCGAGTGTTCGAATCGTAATTTTGCGCTAAAAAGTGATGGAGCCGATGATTCATTGTAAAGTAGAGCCAAGTTTGCAATTAAAAGCCAAACTTTATTCACATCATCTGCACATAAGATATTTACAACAATACTTGACTGGTAAGAGGCATGTGAGCTTATCATACCATCAGCTCGCTGCGCGAGCTCCTATGCGTGCGACCGTTCTCTGTGGGGACCGTGAATCGTCTCCCTGTAGAGCGCGTCCTTTTTGCATATATCTTCCAATCGTCCCATACCACCGTGATTATGGAACCACCTTGGCATAAGTTGGTTTTTCCCAGCATCTAACGATGTTCAGACGATATATATATATATCATGACGATATACGATATATATATATATATATATATATATATATATATTGACAAGTTACGAGGTCTTCATAATCGTAAACTATAAATTGTTATTTTTTCCTTGAAGGAGATGCAAGTTCCAAATAAAGATTTAAACTATGTTAGTTTTTTTTAGCATTTTGCTGAAAGAAATCTTATTTTGCCAATACATGTTCTAACATTAAGCAACAGGTTTCCGGTTTTCCCTAATTGTAATTTTGTACCAAATTTCGTTCGAATCGCTTCATTCGTTCGTGAAATATCGTCTCCACAGACTCACTGGCACATACACGCGCTCACACATGCATACTCACGTACTCACACATGCGCACTCATGCACTCGCATATGCACACACACACTCGCATGCACACACACACACTCGCACGCACACACAATCGCACGCACACACAAAACGCACGCACACACATCAAACACATACATGCATGACTTTAAAAACGTCTGATTCGTGGTCAAGGTTGTTTGAAACGTGCTCTCCCGACAAAAACTGGAATTCAAATTTTCGCCTATATATATGAAAGTAAAAATCAATCCAGCGCCTTAGAGCTAGCTGTTCACATTATTCAGTTATAACTTGAACGTAAATGCGAAGTCTTTAGTGCATTAAATGAATCAAATCCGAAGTATTTGACGCTCTCCATCATTCATTCAGTTTTTTGCACTTCCCCACTCCTCTGCCTTATTTTAAAGGAGAAATAACACGTGACTTGCTCCGAAATAACCTTGAAGGCGATACTCTCTCCGCGCGTGACGTAATACATTTGGCGATCGCTTCGAAAGCCAGCCAATTTCCTCGTGTGATGTGAAAGGAGGGACCTGAATTGATATACTTTCTGGCCAATTGCGTTCAGACCACCCTCTTGTACTTGCAGGGATCTGCATCACCTCTCCCTGATGACAGGCAAAATGACTTTGTTTTGCCTTTTCCAAGCATCTTCCCGGTGGCGACGAGTCCTTATGATTTTGTTTTGACATTCTTGGCAGGGCTAGGGGGTCTATGACCGGCTATGAGCAAGCTCTCCCAAAAATCGTACTCTGGTCTGTTCGCAAAAATTCGTCTGGATTTCTCACACATGCAATAACGACAATACGTATGGACAGGATCTTGGAAAGGAGTGGGGGTCAATAAACGAATGTAGGTTTATAGTACTGCACTTCAATTTCCAATATGAATTCCGTGGAAAAGTGATGTAACGGTTCAGCTACTGGGTGTGTCGAAAGCCCAGGCCAGCCGACTCGTTCTAGGACTTAGAGCAACAAAGCTACTGGGTGTGTGTTATGACTCTCAAAATCTCACCATCGACGCCACTGCTTTAAACTACCTAAATAACTTATAAACAAAACACATGATACATACAATATAAATAGTATGGGGCCGGGATAGCACAGTAGATCAAATAAGAGGTTCGCTCACGGAAAATCTTAGTTTGATTCTCGATGACAACCAAAACTATCTTCGTGTCTAATAAGAGTATAAACACGTTAAATATAGTCGTTAAAGTTCGAAAGTTCATCAGAGAGGTGATAAATTAGGGAAAGAGTGGTCCCCAATTCAGACCGAAATCCACAGGATTGGATTTCTGTCTAAACTGAGTTGCACTTACTAGCTGCCCAAACAGTTACGTTACAGCTTCAGGTAGATCTGGTGGTCTGGTTAAGAAAAAATAAATAGTGTATTGTTGAAACAATAAATATTTTGTTAATAACACAGCATATAGGAAATGCAACAGACCCAATTCATTAATAACAAAACAACATATATAGAATGCAACAGACTCAACTCATTAATAACAAAACAACATATATAGAATGCAATAGACCCAATCCATTAATAACAAAACAACATATACAGGGTGAGTCGGAATTGTTTTTACAAAAGCAGAGGGGTAATAGTACCTCACCAGACGAGCAATAATTACCATGGAACATAGAGTCGCATTGCACTCAGAGAGGCAGAAAAGAGTAAAATTAGAATACGAACCTGCACGTACACCAGTGTTGGGAAAGCGAATGAACGATACCAAACGTTGCACAAACAGATTTATTGTGCAGCGACAAACTCACAGCAAGTGCTCAAAGTGGCGGCCACGCGTGTCGTTGCACCGTTCACACCGGCGAAGGAATGACTGACGCACCCTCTCGAAGATTCCGGGTGTTGTGTTGACGTGGTCTGCGGCAACAACGATGCGCGCGACGAGATCTTCCGCAGAGTCCACAAGCGTCTCGTACGCGGAAGGCCAGAAAGTATACTAAGCCAGAAAGCCTTCTTTCAAATCAGACGCCAAACCTCGTTTTATCGCCAGCGTGATAGGCGAAGGAGCGCTCTCTCTCAAGGTTACTATAGCAGCCACATCAAGAGAAAGGACTCTCGCAATTTGGTTTATCTTTTTATAGGATATATAACTTACAATTTAGCAATAGAGACACGTTTTAAATGGATTGTCTCTTAGATTGGGATTAAATTAATTCAATATTGATTAGATTAAAGAAGCCGATATATAACTTACAATTAAGCAATATAGACACTTTTTAAATGCATTATCTCTTAGATTAGAATTAAATTAATTCAGTATTGACTCAATTAAAGAATCATTTTATTATTTTCTAATGCTATTGTATACAGGAAGTTCACGGATAATCACGACATTTAGACGAAAAAATACACTTAAAGACACCATGAACACATTTCGAACATTTTGGGAAATATCTCCATCCATGTGTGTGTGTGTGTATCTGTGGGGTGCGAATGCACGTACCACTCTGACAATTTATATGTAGATGCATTTTGTAGAAAATTAGAAACAGGTAGAATATTTTGTAATAAATGGGATTAAAACATTATTCGAAATTAGAGATTTTAAATTAGAGAGAGTACGTACAGCCACGAAATTCTATATGTAGCTACATTCTGAAAAAATTAGAATTAGGTAGATCATCATGTAATTAACGTGATTAAAATACGGGTGAAAAGGAGGGAGGGAGACACAGAGAGCGAGAGAGAAAGAGTGTGGTTGTGTGTGTGTCAAAATATAGTGTGGTAACTGCAGGAGAGGTCGACCTTGTTTCGAACGAGTAGGATTCAAAGGCGCCCATAAAACTTATTCCTGAGATAGCCAAACTCAAGGATGGGAGGTAAATATCTATTAACTTAATACCCACATTTCTGACCTTAAACGTCGAAAGTGCCCCCTCGCGCTCCCCTATGGGCGCCCATAAAACATTTTCCAGAGGGTAAACTTATGGACGAGAAGTACAATATTGACTAACTTGATACCTACATTTGTGACTTTGAACGCCCCTATGGGCACCCATGGCTATAAGTGTTGAAGACCCAGACCATTTGACTAGCCCTATAGGGCTTACAGCAGCTGTTTGAGTGCCTGGAGAGATGGCTATAAGCACAGACAAATATAGTATTCTGTGGCTATAAGTGTTGCAGATCCAAACAACTCGGCTGACCCAGAGGGCTTACAGCAGCTATTTGAGTGGCCGGGGTGGCTATAAGTGTGTAAAGCTTTAGACTTCACGGAAACTTTTGTGGGGTCTGGAAAGACTCCATTTTGCAACCCCTGGGGAAATCGAAGCTCAACTCCGTTAGGTTCTGTCTTGAGGTTACTAGTATAAGCAGGGAGTTTTTTCAATGAGCGCCCATAGGGGAGGAAAAGGAGGCACTTCCGCTCCCCTGGACATTCAGTGTCCCAAATGTGGGGATCAAGGTAGTCGATATTGTACATATCATTGAGTTTAACTTCTAAAAAAAGGCTATGGGCGCCCATGCTTATAGTATCGACAACGGGACAGAACCTAACGGAGCTTAATATTTTTGTTTCTCACTCGAGGACGAATAAAATGGGTGGGAGTGTCAAAAAGACTTTATCAATCAATGACTTTGAGTCCTTCACAGCTTGACCGAATTAACTTTTATTTTGTTCAAATATTGTATTTGAAACGATTATAACCGCGAAACTCAACAGATCTTAAATGAATATTAATTTCCCCAAAGGGACAGGAATTATCAAATAAATTAAACTTCATTTTCCAAGATATTGACTATCATCAATTTGACATCATTTTTATTAATTTAGTGTCATTTTTGCCAATTTGGAAACATTTTAAATAAAATGTCAAGTTGACGATATTTTGTTAATTTATCGACAAGCATTACAGACATACAAACAAACTAATAAATTACATTTGACAAATTGTTTGATGTCAAAATACAAAACTATTGTCAAACAGTGTCTCGTGAATAAAACCTACCAGAATGATGCTAACACCGTTGTCACATAATATTGTACATGGAATGGAAACATATTACGGTAGTTGGCACTGTTTTAATTTCATGTATTTTTTTAAATTTATTTGAAAAACGTACAATATATCAAGAATGGTTCATGCTATTATCCCAAAGTTTATGTTATTCATTTTCTAATAAAAAATTAAATAAAAAATGATATTTTATGTAACAATATTAAAGGTTCTTATTTTTTATGATTTTTTTCAAAATTTCATTTGAAAGTTTGGAGCTGGTTTCCAAATATTCGATTGCTTATAAAATCAATAGACTTCCAGTATTCACTGATTGTAATAATCGAATTTTTTTTTGTTTGAAACGTTCCATCCGTTCGTTAGATATCGCATCCACTGACTCAAGGACGCACACACTAATATACATACACACACACTAATACACATACACACACTAGTATACATGCACATACTACATACATTAATATACATGCACACACACACAGGTATCACTTTAAAAACATTCGATTCGATTTCAGGAATGTTTGAAACAAGCTCTACCGTCGAAAACACTAAGTAGAATTCGAGTTTTCAACCTCGTCATAACACTTTCCCCATACATTATATCAATGTTTTTCAAATTTATTTTCTCACGAAACCCTTTTGAAATTTAATTTGATGGTAGAACCCCAAAATAAGAAATATCCCCATTTGTCCAAATTATGCATCAAAATTTTACACGTTTTTAAATTTAAGACAATTTGCATGAAACTATCACGTCGCGGAATCCCATGGGTTCCGAAAACCTTGAAAAGTCCACCTTGAAAAACGATGCATTATTCTAGGTATGTAGAAAAGTAACATTTATTGCTCCCACAGACCGAAAATGTCAAGCAAATTTCCTCAAAATGTCACAAATTTTGCATTATTAAAATGACAAATATTCCTTCCTTTCAAATAATCTTCAATTTTCGTCACTGATTGTTGTACTATATAAGTATTGAACAACATACGGAACCTACACATATATTTACTCCAAAATCTCGCATATAAACGTTTTATTCAAATAATAAATTCAAATAATGTGGGTGGAACATTTCTTACACTCATTGCAAACAATCTGTGTGCAGTACAAAAAGGTCTTAAATACATGTATTTTCATAGTATTACTTTAAAACCAAAATGTACATAAAACATGATTTAAATAATGGGAAACAAATGTATCTAATCTGTCTTCATGAACAATATCGCGGATTAAAAACAATCATCTTTCTCTCCGCTTTTGCAGGAGTTGCAAAAATAGTGTACCAGAACTGGCGATAAAACGACGTTTGGCGTATGATGTGAGAGAAGCTTTCTGAATTGGTATACCTTTGGCCTTATCGCGTCTCGTACACTAAAGATTTCATGTGGCTCCAGAAGAAAAATTCCAGTGGCTTGAGGTACAATCTTCGTGTTGCGCGTCCATTCCCTTTGGCTTCACCGTATGTGAGCAGCATGCCGGCCAATTCCTCGTAGGTGTACTCCGCCAGCTCCGCCATAGCATTTATACAACGTGTCGGACGATGTTATCACGGGTATAACTTGCAGTGTTGAAGTTGTGCCGGTTTTAAAGGGCAACGTGTGCTTTGATTGGCTATCGCCGGAACCTACTAGGAGCCAGTTATGCTGATTCTGCTCCCTGGACATTTGCATACGGTAACTGCGTTCGTGTCTAGCTAAGGCTCCTATATGCTCCTACCGTAACTGTCTGTTACCGTCTGCCTATGCTATTTCAATGACGAGCGCACGTTACTTGTCTAATGTTTGATACGTATTTTATCTGTAAAATGGGTGATTGTGGTATAATAAATGGCACTAATCATTGGAGGAAGAATTTGGAAATGTTTAAATTTCCTCAAGATCCCGAGAAAAGGAAAATATGGCTTTATAAACTGCCGAAGAAATGGATAGATTCCTGGATATTCACCTGAATTGCGCAGTGTAAATAGTTTCATATTTTATGCTTCCTTTTGTCTTTTTAAAAGTAAATGTATGTTAAGATCTTGAAAAGAAGGTTTGAAAATTGGTTTTTTAAAGCTGAACTTTCAATAAATTAATTCTTTATAATAGTTAATTAGGTTTTTTCTTACAATGCAATTGTAGGGTTGCTATCGCATTTTGGCGTGGGTTTATCGATGACTTATCGCCAAGATAGCAAGCTTTGACTTTGAAATTTGTGTATTTATGTAATTATTGTACTTTAAAGACTGTTTTGTGTTTCAATTATAAAATAACCCACATTACAAATTAACCCACAATGTTGAATTGGACAATAGCTTTTTGTAGCTGATTCCGAAAGCTGATGAAAATTTTTAGCTGATGAAAATTTTTAGAATTGTTAATATTTTTAAACACATTAATTCTTGTGAAATTATTACAAAAATACTCAAAATAGAAACAAATTGCATGCAAAATTTGATTAATAACACTTTTTATTCTAATCAAAATAAGAAGTATTATATTTTATATAAAATATTACATTTAAAATGCGCGTTTTAAAAGCATAAAATTTTCCGAGACTATCGGATAAAATCCGAGTTTGGTAGTCTATAGCTTAAAAAAAAGACGCATAGAAATGCTCCATTATAGCGATAAATGCCAAGAAATGCGTCTTTTTTTAAGCTTTTCTATGCGTCTTTTTTTTTAAGCTATAGACTACCAAACTCGGATTTTATCCGATAGTCTCGGAAAATTTTATGCTTTTAAAACGCGCATTTTAAATGTAATATTTTATATAAAATATAATACTTCTTATTTTGATTAGAATAAAAAGTGTTATTAATCAAATTTTGCATGCAATTTGTTTCTATTTTGAGTATTTTTGTAATAATTTCACAAGAATTAATGTGTTTAAAAATATTAACAATTCTAAAATTTTTCATTAGCTACAAATTTTCATCAGCTTTCGGAATGTGGGTTAATGTGGGTTATTATAATTGAAATACAAAACAGTCTTTAAAGTACAATAATTACATAAAAACACAAATTTCAAAGTCAAAGCTTGCTATCTTGGCGATAAGTCATCGATAAACCCACGCCAAAATGCGATAGCAACCCTACAATTGCATTGTAAGAAAAAACCTAATTAACTATTATAAAGAATTAATTTATTGAAAGTTCAGCTTTAAAAAACCAATTTTCAAACCTTCTTTTCAAGATCTTAACATACATTTACTTTTAAAAAGACAAAAGGAAGCATAAAATATGAAACTATTTACACTGCGCAATTCAGGTGAATATCCAGGAATCTATCCATTTCTTCGGCAGTTTATAAAGCCATATTTTCCTTTTCTCGGGATCTTGAGGAAATTTAAACATTTCCAACTTCTTCCTCCAATGATTAGTGTCATTTATTATACCACAATCACCCATTTTACAGATAAAATACGTATCAAACATTAGACAAGTAACGTGCGCTCGTCATTGAAATAGCATAGGCAGACGGTAACAGACAGTTACGGCAGGAGCTTCAATGGCGGTTGCGCCAGCCTGTCTATATAGGAGCCTTAATATATAGGAGCCTTAATATATAGGAGCCTTATGCCTGGCGTAAGGCTCCTATATATACAGGCTGGCGCAAGAGCGGCCATTGAAGCTCCTGTGGGAGCGACCGCTGTGCTTGGCGAAAAGCGGGGTTACTTTCTCTTGCCATTTATCGCTATAATGGCGCATTTCTATGCGTCTTTTTTTTAAGCTATCGACTGTCAAACTCTGATTTTATTCGAGTCTCGAAAATTTTTATGCTTTTAAAACGCGCATTTTAAATGTAATATTTTATATAAAATATAATACTTCTTATTTTGATTAGAATGAAAAGTGTTATTAATCAAATTTTGCATGCAATGTTTCTATTTTGAGTATTTTTGTAATAATTTGACAAGAATTGATGCGTTTAAAAATAGTAACAATTCTAAATTTTTTTTTTAAACAATATAAAAACGTCTTTGACTATTAACATATTTATACCTATTTTGATATTACTCGATAGCGTACTTTAAACAGACATTAACAGATTATTATTATGATTTATTTCACTTTATTTATTTGGGATGAAGGGGGGGGGGGGTATTTGTCTAAATTTAATAAAAACTGGAAACTTCCAACTGGTGGGGGACTTTCGTTGCTAAACCCTGCTTTATCATTAAAATTAAATTTCTGATTCTGAAAAACAAATGCCGGGGGGGGGGGGGGGGGGGTTGCATTTTGACATGGACGCCAAAAGCCCTTCGACAGTGATGAAGTTAAAACCGAATACCGTAGCTAAGGGAAAATGGCTGACCCTCTGCTTTAAATGGTAAAAGTTCAACAAATATCAAGTATATTTTCTTACAATATTTGCTTATTGCCTAGATTTTTCTAATTAATGATCTATTGTTTCTTACTTCATGTCTTATATCCATCCCTAACTCAGATGTAATAATGCAAAAGTGCACACCCAACTAGTGATAGGATATAAAATTCCATCTCCCCTATTATTTTTTAAATATTTTTGTTTACTTTAACAGAACACAACAACATTACATTTAAACACCAATGCTTTCTTTTTACTGGATAATTTATACATACATTTGAAGAGATTCAGTGGCATTGCCAAGGAGGGGAATTCAGAGGTCGTGCCCCCCCCCTCGAATCCATTAAATTTCAAAGAAACAATATATAGAGAAATAGAAAGCAAAATACTTGGTTACCAAACCCTCTCCCACTAGAAATTTTTTCTTGCGATGTTATTGAAGCTTTAATTTATCAAGATCATATGGCCATACTGTCAAAGGATAGCATCTTTCATGGAGGACATTGTTTTTAAAATAGAAACTTACATATAGCAATAAGGAACCATGAGTCAAAATAAAATTCTGTTAACACATGTTGCTATTTATTATTTAAAAAAATAACTTATAATTGCATTGAACTTGAAAGCTGATAATTATAATACACCACTTCTGTAATTCTATAGGCAGTAGTAAAGAATTAACCATTAAATTTTTTCCTTTTTTTCATCGTGAATTTAAATAACTATAAATTCCTAGAATACATATATTTTCAACTGTATACTTTTTATAGACATTCAACAAAAAGCCTCTCAATTCCAAAATATTGTATTGTAGAATATTCATGAAAATGAAAAATTGCTAGGGTACTTGTCATTCAAGTTTCAGATTCACTTTACTGGATATGAAGAATATATCATGGGTACACAAGAAGAAAAAACACTAAATTCAAAAAGATAATTTTGAGATAAATGGATTTTAGAGTTTGAACGTTTCTAAATAATCTTATTTTGCTTGACATGCATTTTCTTTATTTTATTTAAAAATACTGATATTACATTTTAGCAATTTGTTTATTTTATACTGTGCTTTTTAATATAACTAGGACATCATTTTTTAAAATGAGCGCATCACTAGTTGTTAGTTTCATGTTATTTATTGTAAAATAAGTATTAATATCTAGCACTTTGTTTTTATTGCCTGTAGACAGAACACAAAATTTTTTACTTATTACAATAGATAATTCATTTATTGCATTTTTGCTATAAATGTTCTTTCCTTGTATGCCCATGATATCTGATATAGTTTCACATTAAAATTACATTCATACTTATACATAACATTAGTACGAATGCATTCTTAATGGCAATGTTTTGACATAAAACTACCCATTCCCCGGATGCTCAAAGAAGAGATTACTCTCATAAAAATATCTCCCTTATGATTAAAAAAACAATTTGTATTCAGTTAATAAATTTTAAGTCCCGTTAATATTATATATTTTATTAAGTATGGGTTAATATTAATGAATGTCTATTTTCCTTTAGAATTTCGATTTTCTAAGAACATTATAAATTTTTATACCAACATGTTTATATATTTCTGAGTTAATGTTCGTAAGTTTAACTAAATTACTCATGTGCAATTCCTAATTCTTCACAAATAAATAAACTATAGCAACATTTGAACTTACTGTTGGTAAAATTTTAGAATTACATTTTATGCAACTATGTTTCGACATGTGGTTGGACGGCAATTGGCTTTAGCTTGAAAGATGGTGTGGCCTCATTTCTTTGGGTTATATAATATAATTTGTCTTAACCTCTACTATTTTCTGCAAAATTTACACATTCAATCATAACTGTTCATTTTCAATGTATTATGATTTAAACAGTTTTCACAAAGTTTATACGAACAGTTTGTATATTAACTTTGAAAAAATTATATAAACTTCACTTTCAAATAACTATTTTATATTCAAAAGTGAAAGAAGGTAAACAGTAAAAGTTAATATTTTACAAGGTAAATATATGGATGCGATTGAAATAATTAGCACAATTTACTTCTCAGCAAATTGTTGAATTTTGGAGAAAACAAATAACACAGATGGACAATTTAACATTTTATTGAGACAGCAAATCTTAACATTTATACAGATTTCTTAGTATTTTGAATAGTAATAGATGCATTTATAGATCATTTAATACATCTTTTAAATAATCTGTTATGAGTCATGACGAATCTCTAATTGATGAGGTTCAAATAATCTCAACAAACTATGTGTGTGGAACCCAAAATGAATCGGAAAAGAATAACCTGAAAAAACAAGGTATGATTAAATACAATTAAAATAATAATGAAATTTCAAAATATATTTCACACTTTCAAAAATGTCATAATATTTTGATATGAAATTTTCAGCCCCATACACTAGTACTTTTAAAAACTAGAACTGCATTTTGATGCAAAAAAATTCTTTATAACACTTTACAACATAGTTGAAAAGTTCTTATAACTTTGTTCATTCATTCTGTCTGTCTGTCCGTTAATACGATAATTGCCATAAAAATGACTATCAAAATAAAATTTCAGTATGTTGTTCAGACAGTCTGTGGGACATATGGGAATGTAAATGAATAATATCACCCAATTAGTTTTGGATTGAATCCGGGTTGAAAAAGTGAAATACACTGTACCCTCTGGGAACTAATATTTTTAACATTTTTAAGCTTTAAGCAAAGTTAAAATTCACAAATTGCTTTAAAAATTTTTAAAAATATCCAAATTATCCCATAAAATATATAAAAAAAAATTTGAGCAAAATATGTTTGGTAGATTTTAAAATAAAAATTAAAATAATGACACCCATATTATATGAAGAAATCATGTACCCCACTTGAAAATAAAATATTGCGTCCATCTTTTTTCCCAATGTAAAAATCGTGATTTTTAAAGTTCTTTTAAATTTATATTTAGTGTTGCATCCGTCCTAAATCAGCTTATATGTTGCGTAATTTGTGACAGCAAAATGGTTCACAATGTTGGCCGATGTATAGGCGAATGATGGTGCATCAAGTGCCAGCCTATTTGTAATAAATATTGCATATTTGCACTGTATGCATTTTAACGTTTAAATTCAACTCTATGTTTTAAAAGTTTTCAGCATAATGAATTATATCCTGATGAAAAATAACTCAAATTTTGCTATTCTAAATCTGTAAAATGTAATGGTGATAAACATATTTCTCAAATTATACAGCTTGACACAAGATTAAAAGTTTGAAATTTAAATAGAGATACTTTTCAAATTATACAGTTTGGTGCAAAATTATAAATTTTCATATAAAACTTGAACTTTCAATTTAGAAAATGGTCTCAACTTGAGGAAACTCCTAATTCAGTAATTGTAAGAGTCCATCAAAAGCAGAAGCGAAAAGAACATATTTTTCAAAATATGCAATTTGGCACGAAATTAAAACTTGTCATATAAAATTGGAAAGTATTATTTATAACTTATATAACAGTGGATAATGGTAAATTGTAATAGAATCCACCACCAGCAGAAGGGAGATTGAGATATTTTTTAACTTATACAATTTGGAACAAAATTATAAATTTTCGTATAAAACTTGAACTTTCAATACAGAAAATGGTCACAATTTGAAGAAACTTCTAATTCAGCAATTGTAGGAATCCACCATTAGCAGTAGCAATGTGAACATATTTTCCAAAACATGCAACTCAGCACAAAATCAAAACTTGTCATATAAAAAAACTGGAAAATATTTATAACTTGAGGAAATATATAAAAGTAAATAATGGTAAATTGTAATGGAACCTGCTTCAAGCAAAAGGGAGTTAAATACTTTTCAAATTATAGAGATCATAAAATTAATTTTCATATAGAAGTTCAGCTTTCAATATAGAAAATTGTCACAACTTGAAGAAATTCCTAATTCAGTAATTGTATGAGTCCATCAAAAGCAGGACCGAGAAGCACATATTGTTCAAAGTATGCAATTTGACACAAAATCAAAACTTATCATATAAAATTGCGAAGTATTTATAACTTGATTATAAATATAACAGTAGATAATGGTAAAATATAGCAGAATCAGCCACAAGTATAAGGGAGATACAAGAAAAATTTCAAATTATATATACAGTTTGGCACAAAATTATAAATTTTCATTTTAAATTTGAACTTTCAATATAGAAAATGGTCACAATTTGAAGAAAATCTTAATTCGGTAATTGTATGGTTCCATCAAAAGCAGGAGCGAGAAAAACATATTTTTCAAAATATGCAATTCAGCACGAAATTAAAACTTGTCTCATATAAAACTGGAAAGTATTTATAACGAGTATAAATATAACAGTAGATAATGGTGAAATGTAGTAGAATCCACAACAAGCAAATGGGAGATGGAAGCAACATTTCAAATTATATATACAGTTTGGCACAAAATTTTAAATTTTCGTATAAAACTTGAACTTTCAATATAGAAAATGGTCACAATTTGAGGAAAATCCTAATTCGGTAAATGTATGAGTCCATCAAAAGCAGGAGCAAGAAAAACATATTTTTCAAAATATGCAATTCAGCATGAATTAAAAACTTGTCATAAAAATTGAAAATATTTATAACTTGAGTAAAAGTATAACAGTAGATAACGGTAAAGATACCATACAATTAAATTTTCAACCCTGTCATAATGTTTCCCTTATTATATCCCTATGTGTGTATAAGGAAAGTTATATTTCAAAGCAATGGTGAAATCCACAGAATTTATATTAAGTATTAAATCAAAGAAAAGTTTGGAAAGTTTACCTCGTGTCAATTGTACGATTCACTTCTTGATGATCTAAAATGGATCCAGCCTTTAGGTATTTCGCATGTTTAGATTGGAGTAATGCAGGATGACTTTGCATATCAGAGTTTTAAATTTCTCCAATTATCAGCTTCATGCTGGGACTTTTCAAAATATCCCTTTAATAAAGAGGATTTAAAATATTACAAACAAATTTTTGAAAACATTGAGAACAAAACTATCACTAAATGTTGAATTAGTATGCTGGGAGAAAATAATAGAAACTTAGACAATTACAAATGTTTTTAATTTACTTTCATTTTGCCCTTAATTTCCAGCACTTTTCATAATTTAGCAACCAGTTACTCAGATCTTGAAATATTTTGTAACAGCCGATACATTCATATTAATTCCAGCTCATCAATATATACTTGCTGAGCAATTATTTTATGTTACTACTACAGTTAATAAGTATTTTCGACTCATTTGAACATTTTTTACAACTACAGTCTGACAGAAAACAGAATTTTCAAACTTAAACATGCTTGATACAGTTTAACATATTCAAATTTACTACTGCATAATACTCAAAAGTATAGCACACTTCGCAAACAAAACAAATGTTAAAACTGTGCAGGTGTAAGCATACTATCGATGGTTAAGTCTCATGATACTGAAACTTCATTTACAAATTTCTTATAACCAAAAACGTATTTTATTCTAAATTCAACATAAAGTTGATATAAAAATGTGCACATACTCTGCTAAATAAGAAGCATATATCAAAATCATAATTTCCATAAAATACTAAATTTGATATAATTTAAATTAGACTGCATTTAAAAATCTGCTAAATTCCAGAACTTTAAATTTTATGTAAAAATTGCAAATAAATGATACTCGGGAAAATAGATTCATTAAATTTGTAAACAGAAATAGTTTCAATAAAAATTACTATCAAAGGTACAACATACCCGAGTTGAATAGTGGCAAATTAAAAGGAAAAGTTTGGAATATTTTTTCAGCATATTATACCATATTTTTATTCATTATCGGTGCAGAATCAGCTACAAAAAGCTATTGTCCAATTCAACATTGTGGGTTAATTTGTAAGATAAATTATTGATCGTCTAAATGGATTTAAAATTTATCCTTCACATGTAGAAATATCTTAATATAGATAGCTTATATCTATCTTAGAGAATTGACTTTCTAGTATTCAGTTACTTTGAGAAATTATTTCAAGCAATATCAGGTATGCGATTTTTAATGTTACATAAATGCCATAGTATTTTAAAGCTTAAGTTTAACTATACTTGACAAGATAATATATCAATAATATAAATAACATAAAATAGGAAAATCAATGAGTCAAAATAATGCATGCAATTCATATTATTACAAACAAAATATAGCAACTGCAGAAACGTTAAAAATCTCTGGCAGCATAAGTCTATGCTAACTTAAAATGAGAAATAGGCAATCAAAAACATATTTGCTTGTAACGTTCTAGAATATACACTGAATACTTAATCATAAAAAAAAAAAATTAATTTTATAAATGCTTTGGAGACAATCAAAATAGCATGTTTTTTTTTTTTTTTAAATGCAGTTTTTACATATTTCTACAAACAATTGTTAAAATTTTATATTAATGCGCATATTTTAAAATTGAAATACAAAATAGTCTTTAAAGTACAATAATTACATAAAAACACAAATTTCAAAGTCAAAGCTTGCTATCTTGGCGATAAGTCATCGATAAACCCACGCCAAAATGCGATAGCAACCCTAGAATTGCATTGTAAGAAAAAACCTATTTAACTATTATAAAAAATTAATTTATTGAAAGTTCAGCTTTAAAAACCCAATTTCCAAACCTTCTTTTCAAGACCTTAACATACATTTACTTTTAAAAAGATAAAAGGAAGCGTAAAATATGAAACTACTTACAGTGCGCAATTCAGGTAAATATCCAGGAATCCATCCATTTCTTCGGCAGTTTATAAGGCCATATTTTCCTTTTCTCGGGATCTTGAGGAAATTTAAACATTTTCAACTTCTTCCTCCAACGATTAGTGCCATTTATTATACCATAATCACCCATTTTACAGATAAAATACGTATCAAACATCAGACAAGTAACGTGCGCTCGCCATTGAAATAGCATAGGCAGACGGTAACAGACAGTTACGGCAGGAGCTTCAATGGCGGTTGCGCCAGCCTGTCTATATAGGAGCCTTAGGCCGGATTCAGACTGATCCGTTCGTACGTTGCCCATCCGTTGGGAGCTGTACGTCAACCAATCATAGGCTCGAACGCACGACCGTGCGTTCATCCGTTGAACATGGTTCAAGTTCATGTTTAACGGATGCGTTGGTCCGTGATGCGTTACCTTCTGAAAAGACACCAATGAAAAGGCTTCTCTTGATAAACAAGATGGCCGTCACTTCGATCACAGGATTTCCAAATGCAAGAATGATTTCGGATATACAGCAGACTATATGAAAAATATTCTGATTGGTGAGTTATTATTTGTTTATTTAAAAGAAACATGGGAAGTTTACTCTTAAATCTATGCCAATTTGACGATCATTAGATAAATTACTTGTGTGATCACTTGTTCATTTGAACGTGTGGTCATAAAATTGTGATTAAAGTAATCTCCCCACATCTAATGTTCAATGTAAACTAGTACGCTCTCAATGAATGGATATTTGAGTAAAATTTATTGTAAATATTTTGTAGAAACATAGCATTTAATCGCACTCAGTTATTCATCATGACCATACCAAATATTTCCATCCCTTCCGGACTTTATCGGTATTTCAAGTTTTGCGATGTCATACTTTTTCACATAGTTATGAAATCTGTCATGATGTGTAGTATGTGATGCTATTTATAAATTGTTGAAATTCCCTTTAGATATAACAGTTTTTCAATAAATTATAATTAAATCCGAAAATAATGATTTAAATAATTATTTGTATAATGTGTTTAGTATGTTTTTGAGTCCTAAGTATAATGTGTGTTGTTTTTAAGCATTCCATATTCTGTATCCTTATGTGAATAAAGTAAACAACCCAAACCATATTTTGTTGCAGACTTCACATATAGCATATTTGTTATGTGGCATGCAAATTTGGGAATCTTATACACTTTTGTAATTTTTTTTATTGTACAATTTATTTTGGCATTTATATTAGCATTTATCAACTTCAACACAGGGTCCTTGTCCTTGCTATGAATGTTCTGATAATATATACTATTGAGACTACTTAACACGAAAGTGAAATATTGGTTAACACGATATGCAGGCTGTACCAATATATTTGTTTGTTTCATGCAAAATAATAGTTAGGATGCAGTGGTGAATTTATATACTGACGAATGCCAGGGACCTCGCTTCAGAGGAGAGCCTCATTTTGAACGAAAAATAAAAGTAAAATATCTTTAAGAAAAATTTTTTTTTCTTAAAGATTTTTAATAGTGAAGAAGGAAATAAGGACGAACTCGGAAATGAATCCCAAAAAGTGGATTTAAAGTGTTTGTATTCATATCTATGTGGAGAAAACATAATTCAAGCATTTCCAAATGTTGAAATAGTACTTCATACTTATCTGCGTTTGATGATCTCCAACGCTAGTGGGGAAAGGTCATTCTCTAAATTAAAACTAATCAAAAACAACTTAAGAAGCGTAATGACTGAAAAGAGGTCATCAAATCATTTGTCAATTCTTAGCATTGAAAACAACCTTGTTAAAACGTTAGATTTTACTTATTGATACTTTGTTGCATCAAAAGCCAGAAAATGTCCAATTTAAAGTACCATAAAAAGTTTTAACTCTTTTCTTAGTATTGTGCTGTAATATCAATATTTACCGCACAGTTTAACAAATAAAAATGTATAATATTTAAACACTTGTATCGTTTAATATTTTCATAAAATATTATTATTCTCATCTTTATTTAATTTCTGTTCAAACTTTTGGGTGCAAATATTTCAAGTATGTTTATTAGATGAAAAAAAAAAGCGTAGCAGGATTTGTATAGAACGAGATTCAACGTGTTTATTTTTAAGTACTCTTTTTTTTCTAAACTGGCTTTTAGAGTATGTGTGTGTGGGGGGGGGGGGGGCTCTTCGGAAAAGATTGCCGGGGCCACATTCTCCCATGTTTCGCCACTGTTAATATGAAATGTATGTTCTCTTTTATCCAGTGCCAATGCACTTCTGTGTAACAGGCGGTTTGTACTTACTCGCATTTTATGTGTAAATCCCAGAGATCTTGAAAATAGTGACTTTTAGATTTTGCAATTGTAAATCAATATTTGTGTAACAACATTTTGTCCATTACATCTGTAAGCAACATCTTAATCGCTGATATGTTATGTATATATTTATGTTAATTTTTTTACATAATTGTCTATAAATTTTATTGTAATTATTAGTTTTTTTTTTTTTTTTTTCAAGAAAAAAATGCCAAAAGAGTTAAAAGCACAGCTATTATATTTATATAATACTGGTATGTGAAAAAACTTTTGGCGAGTAATCACTGAGCTGAAATTTCTGAATTATTCACTCGTTATTAGTAGAATTTTATAGCTTATTATGCAGCATTACAATTAGATTTGTTATATTTTCATTCTGCTAACTTGTTTGAATACAGAAGAAATCTATTTAGCAATATTCTTCAAGGTTCGTGTGTAGATCGATTGCGTGTGGTATTCAAGTTCAAGTCTGATATTTATTACCATGAATATTTATCTACAGCTAGATACCATAATTTAAAAATATTCATTCTAATAGTTGAGGACAAGCAGTTTTGATGTGCTTTTTTTTACCAAGGGTTATAAAGTGATACTAATTCTGATTTAATTTGTTACAGGAATTTAAAGTGTCTAGAAAGATATATTTCTTGAAGGACTGAAAAATCTACAGCTGGTGCACACATCCTCTGCTCTGATCCCTTAAGATTGTGAAGAAGTTAAGGTATGTTTTTGTCACATTAATTTCAGTGCTTGACATTTACTATTCCTAGTTAATATACTGTAAATTAGAAATTCCTTAATTGGTGATTAAAAAGTGTAAAGTGGATGAATTTAAGTAAACATTAGATGTTGCTGTGCTGTTAAAAGTTAAATACTTGTATATAGAACTTTGTGGGGTAATCTGTTCCATATTTATAATATATGCTAAGTAAGTTTTTATAATGACAAACACATCTAACATATAAATACAATCTTGCTGTAGTCATTTTAATTCATAATCTGCAATTTGAATCCTCCTGATTTGTTTATCAGTCTCTAACACACACATGTGGGTTAGTCATTTCATTTTCAAGGACTTTCCAATGATCATACGGAAACACCTGACCTGTGCATGCAAGCAGCTCACTGAGTAAAGAAATATTATCAAAAAATTAAATTTAGCATTTTTAAAATTAAAGTTTTGAAAATTAGAATTTTCATTTTCATTACAATAATCAATCTGGTCAACTAAAATTTCTTAGAATAAATGCTAATTTTATTCTGATTTCCAGTTTTATATAAGCTAAACAATTTGAAATCAACTGTAAAAGTTACTGGTTTTAGATTTAAATTGTATCTTGTGAAAATAACCTGTTTCAAATTAAATTATAACTATCGTGAAAAGGATCAAATTGAATTTAAACTGCCTTCATTGTAGGACCAATTTTAATATGATTCATATATTGCACATGTAATACATAACCCATTTGTTTTAAAAAGTTACTGCTAGCTTGGGACACCATCACAGAATGCATCAACATATCAAGTGCATGTATTGCCTACGCAGAAGGTGTTTATTTAGGACATAAGCAGGCTATGATGCCAAGTAATAGCACATGCCACACTGTAGCAGGCATGTATTTTTAATATGCATAAGCTGCATTTTAATATTTTCTTTGTTAGCACAGCCTGTTCCACTGAATAGTGGGTGCATGTATTTAGTTTGCATAGGTCACATTTTATTTTTAGGTAGTGTAGTATAGCAACTTATATCTGGATAAAATAGTGCTCACATATTATTTGTTTATACAAGTTATTGCTAAAATAGTGACTGTTATAGATAACAATTTTTAATTTTTCAATTCATTAGTTTTTTAATTGGTAAACATTTAATGATTTTTTTAAACTATTTTAACTAATGAAAGAATTTAATATTCCAAGATAAAATTACTTTTATATAGTTTAATTTAGGAGTCAGAGTCAGTATATTTTTACTAACTCCGACTGCACAGCCCTGAGTGTTCCCAATGATCAGTTTGTAAACATATGATGAAAATATTGCATAAAAGGAAGAATTGCTAATGACCATTATATATATAGAAACATGACATGTGAAATATGCCATGCTAATGGGGATTAGGATTTAGCAACTTGTTGGCACTAAAGTTAAAGCTTCATATCATTCCAATATTTTAAAAGCATTTTCATTGTCCATGAAATATTATTTTTTGAAAATGTTTCATATAAGCTAAGATAGCTACACTATTTTCAATCTGCTTCTCCTGCATAAAAGTCATATTTGGTTGTAGAAAATTGCATTTTTGTATAACTAGCTGACAGCCAGTGGTTACTTTTTTTTATCAGGTACGACTGACGATAGAACTGAAAGCCTCACTTTTATGATCAAAATTTACTGCTTTATGGTATACATTAATCCAAATGCAGAAATTTCAAATAGAATTTTAAAGTTTAAAAAAAAAAGTATTCATAACAAAAAAAAAATGAAGACATGGGTTGCCCATGTGTGATTTATGTCAGGCCTTTGTTGATATTCTATTCATTTAATTTTGTAAAATAGTTGAAAATGATATTTCTTTAAAACTATACATTTTATTTTTTACAGGTTTTTTTGAATTCAAGTATAGACTAGAAAATTTAAAGAAAGTTTGACTGGATCTAGTTTTGTTTTAAAAAAATATTCATATTTGTTGAACATAATCTGTTATAAAATATTTTATTTCTTATATCTAAAAATTTTAGCTGTATACTTCTGAAAAATAAACAAATTAAAAATGTATGCATTTGATTTTATTGTTAATTAGTATGTTTTGAATTTATCCATTGGGATTTAATGTTGGAACAAAAATATCGTAAGTATTTAGTTCTTACTCCAAAAGGGTACATGAGTAATTATGATGCAAAGTTTTTTGGAGGGGTGTGCTGGCCCCAATATGTGTTCTGTCTGGTGAAAAATATTGAATAAGACAAGTCCAATATTCAGCTTCACTGTTCTTATTAAAATGTTCTCTGTAGAAGCGAAGCTGAATATTAGACTTGTTTTTAACTATCTTATAACAATGGCTATTCATATTACCATTGTTGTAAGCAAACTGTCACCTAACTAAAAGGGCTTGCAGATATTTAAAATATGGAAACTAATATGGTTACACATAAACGAAGAAATATCTCTATGATAAAAATATTTATCAGACTGCTGTAAGACCCAATAAGTTCAACACTTTTCTGTATAGAGGGAAAATATTTTAGCAATGGGCAGTTGATCAACAAATTTGGAATTCTAATTCAGATATGTTTTGAAAACTGGATTTGCAGTTAGTTATATTGGATTTTAGTTTAGATTCAAATGTGGATTTCGGTTAATTTGCTAAAAAAAAAAAAAAATTTACTAAATATGTGGAAATACTAAATATACTGAAATATTCTATTAGATTTATTATAAGAAACATCTGTTCTTCATTTCCATTCAATTAATGTTAATGCATTAATAAAAAACAATTATTTTTCTCCTTTAATGATAATTCATTTCTTCGTTTTCTTTTTTCATTATTCAGTATTTTTCTGGTTTGAGTGGAAGTAAAAACAATATCTGAAAAAATTTATACAAGCACATCTTGCATCATTGATTTTCAATGGTTATAAGCTAGTTTTATTATATTGATGTAAAAAATATAACATTACAGGTTTGAAAGTTGAAAAAGCATTATTAAAATCATATTAATAAAATCAAAATGTGTTTTTGTGAGCATGTCAACTACTGAACTCAGCTTTGAAATTTTAAATGTAAAAATTATCACAACTCAAATTCTAACAAAATGAGCACATTTTATTTTTTTAACTAAATGTTAATTCTGGAAGTCTAATTGGATTAAATTTTTTTTATTGTTAAATATAATTTGCATATTATTTTGATGGTTTGATGTCGATGTGAAAAACAAAACTGGCGAAGTAGCCACAAAGAGGAACTACTGAGAAAACCTATAAGATGGCCTGATGGAGCTGTACCATCAATGATGTGAATTTTATTTATATTTATAAATACTATTTATTTAATTAAACTATATATATATTGATATTGCAACAAACAGCTTGTTACCAGCTGCTATATGCTCTTGGCTGGTCTGGGTTTTCAACAAGCCTGTTTTGATTGCTCTCAAACCAACATAATTTTAAAATACACGACAATGTGGATTATTCCTTTTATCTATTTTGTATTCTCCATGAAGTAATGTGAAATACTCCGTAAACTCCTACTTGAAATTGAGTGAGGTTATCAAACATTTTTGCTATTGGCTGGTATTATAAAGTTGTTGGCCTGAAAGCATTCTAAACTGATTAAAAAAATAGAAAAAAAAGAAAAATTATAAATGCAAGTGGAAATGTTAAAAGTTCCAGTATTATGGGAAAATAGTTTTATTTATAAAGGTAAGCTGATTTTACAGCTAAAATATATCGGAAAGCTTAATGGTGCTTTATTGGCAATTTTTATCACTCAGATTTCCTTCTTTTTACTTTGACGAATATGTTAGGTAAAAATATATATTATAAGAAAGAAGTTACTGCAATCTTTTTAAAATGTCAATTTCTTCTTCCATAAACTTCAGCTTACCAAATTTAATCTGTTAAAGCAATTTAATATTTCAAAGATCGAATAATGATAAGAAGCGAAAAGAATTTGTAGTAATGTGCATTGTTTTATTGAAGATATTAGCTAGGAAGAGCATTGGTTTATGTGAGAGAAATAAGCATTTGTCTTGTCAGATTATATTTATACTTCACACAAAATGTTGACATCTGGTTTAATAATTTTTTAGCACTATTCTCATTAACTATGAGTCAGTTGTTTATTAATCATATTTGTCTATTTCAATATTTGCTGACAGTTGCAGAATATAATTGTGAAGTCAGTTAAAGCTAAATCATGTTAATATTTGATTGTTCCACATCAGAAAACAGGATTAGCTTAAGTTGGATTAGATATGAAATTAATTTACTGCTTAAAAAAGTAGATTAAATTTTTTGTGTTTGGATAATACTTGTCACCATCTAAGTAGTAAAACTTAAAATACCAAGAAAGTCTAGGTATTTTGTAAATAGTAATACCTTGGTAGCCAAACAATACTTTAACAAACACTGATGAATATACAAAAGACACAAAATATAATGTAAAAAAAATATGCATAGCAGAATGGGCACGAAATTGTCATTAAGAAGCACCCCAAATTTGCAAAATGGTAAATCTACTAACATATGCACTAAAACCCCGGAGTAGTGCATAAGGTTCATGAAGCCTGTTAGCCCAAAATTATAAAATTTGGAAAGCAAAATAACATTTATATTTAAGGTAAGTATTGTTCAACTTTACTTCTAAAAATGTAACATATCTGGTAAAGATCTCATAAACTAGGTGATTTTTCACAGCCAACATACTATTAAAAATCTGAGTTCTTTTATAAGAAAATGAATGGAAATTCAAAAGATTTTATTTTTACAATTATATATATATAAACCCAAGGCTGTTTATTTAAATTTATACTGAAAGATATTAATTCTGAAGACGCAATAGATGCTAATATATCAATCCTCAATTGTTGGTAAATTGGTGTATTTCGAAATTACTAAATAATTAAGATTTTTGCATTATTGGCGGAGAGAGACTTCCACAAATAAATAATCTCATAAATATATTAAACGAGAATTGTGGTCAAAAATATACAGTAAATACAAATAAGCTCAATTCAAGAATTTACCAAAATAGGATTTCATTTGAAAAATCCCTAAATAGAGAATTTGAAGAAACAGATTTACATATATACTGGGATATGGCCATATCCCAGAAAATATGAGATTGTATCCTTCACCCGGCCCGGGGGAGCGGACACCACTCGAACGGGAAGCCCGATACTTCCAGTAATTTTTTTAAGCTGGAGAAGACATGAAATATTCACAAGGGGAACTGAAATATGAAGCCCTCCATAAAGTTTGTAGGGGGGCTTAATTTGGGGGGGGGGGGGGACATGCCGGCCTTGTCCAAAGAAATTTACAAATTTAGAACACGTTCCCGGCCCGAGGACCATTAAGTCACGGCCGAAATGCTTTTTATTCAAATGTGTTTGTACAAAGAACTAAGATAAAAGTTTTTCAAACATTTATATTTACATATAGCTAAATTCAACACAATAATCTCATGCATTCTATTAAAATTCACTTAAATTTTTTTCAAATTTAAATACGCCCAGCCCGACTTTTTAAATACTGAGCCCGACCCGACTCACGGGACAAATCGGGCCTGCGCTAATTGACCAGACCTCAATATGAATATATTATCATAGAACAATATGAAAATCAATCAAACAGCTGCTGTCAAATAGTAAACAAATCCTAACCAATCAAGTTGAGCCGCACAAAGATTTCTTCTTTCCCACACCATTTGCACCCCCATCGCCTCATACAGCGTGGAAAAAGAGGAAAATCCCTTGTGCTCTAGAACTCCATGCCTTGACGGATTAGTGTGAATCAATGCTCTGCGTTGCTCCTCTGACGGATAGCCAACGCAACGGACGAACGCGTCAGTATGAATCCGGCCTTAGCCTGGCGTAAGAGATACTACGTAGGCAGTACACTATGACGTCCGAGGCGCTGACTGCCTCATGCTCGACGCGGTTCGACGTGCCTCTTTTCTGCCTCTCAGAGTGCAATGCGACCTTATGTTCCATGGTAATTATTGCTCGTCTGGTGGGGTACTATCACCCCTCCGCTTTTGTAAAAACAATTCTGACTCACCCTGTATAGAATGCAACAGACCCAATTCATTAATAACAAAACAATTGAGAGTTGAATCTTTCAACTTTTCGATTACAATCTGTCATGTTTATGGATTAATTTAGATTAAATGGAGCTTTTACCTTTTCCTAAAAGTCTGAAATTCAAAACATTATTAAAACTTGTGTATTGTATAGGAGTAAAAGTGATTCAGATGTGTTACGATTTCACATAGTAGAAAGTATTTTAAGCAATTGTGCACATTCTATGAGTATTCAAAGTTTTATTCAGTTAAGAAAATTATTTTAAAATTACTTATTTTCTGCTTAATTTTTATAATATTATATTTATTTTTCTTTTTAAAAATAAAAACTATAGACATTCACGCTTGTACTATAATAATTTTAAAATCTGTTTTAAATAATCAATTTTCAGACGTATTGAAAACACTTCAGATATTTTGCAGGGTTTAAGCAATCTCTCGCTACACACATATTCACTCGCAATTATAATTTATAGACTGACATTATCATTTATTCTTCCGCAAACCAAGATAATTTTTATATTTTCAATACTCTAGTGCTGAAGACCCAGACCGACCGACTCATCCAGGGGACTTGAGCAACTATTTGGACGGCCGCAATACTCTAGTGCAGAGTTCTTCAACCTTTGTTATCCCGCAAAACCCTTTTTTGAGATATTTTCTTTATGGAACCCCTCGTTCAGTAGCACACCCAGATTTGATTTTAGGGGGGATGTTTCATATTACGTACTACATGTTATGAACAAGGGGCGTCCCTGCCTTTGTTATAAAAACTTTATATAAGATATAAATTTGCATTAATTCAAATAAGAAGATAAATATTCCATATAAAATATTTGTATTATACATACACATGTCATATGAAATTGAAAACAAAGAAAAACAAAACCAAAATTAAAAACATTCAAAAATTAATAACATTCGAATTGTAGTATCGACTAGCGGAACCCCTAAAGCGTTTGAGTGGAACCCTAGGGTTTCGCGGAACACAGGTTGTTGTTGTTGTTGAAACCTAGACCGTCCGACTTACCAGAAAGGTGTAAGGTAACTGGCGGAACACAGGTTGAAGAACACTGCTCTAGTGAACTGTTAACAGATCACAGAGTTCCATCGTAGCCCCCGTTACTACATGCCCGCCGACTTTCGCCGTTTCCTTTGCTTAAACGGCAACATAGCAGCGAGGGACGCTACCGCTAGAGGTCAGGGATAGCGGGCCACTCTTCTGCGAAAAATGGTAAATAAAGCAAAGCGCCAGTGTATGTATACGATTCAAACTGCCGCCACTTTTCTCATTAAATATTTTAGACGTTTCTTGCTTTTTCATTGACGTATTTTGATTCATTTATTGCTATTTTTCGCTTGTTTTCATTTTACCTAATAATTATTTAACCTAAAGAACGATATGTACACCATCCACTTTCCTCCGGCCGTCCAAACAGTTGCTCTTAGTCCTCTGGACGAGTCGGACGGTCTGGGTCTTCAACCATCCACTTTCCTGCACCTTGCCAGTTTTCCGAACATGCACGTTGAATTTCCCATCGTTCATAGAAAAAAAAATCACCATAAATTATGTACATGTACGTAAGCTTATTATTATTGTTTTATTTATAATAGTTATTTGTTACCTACTCATATAATTATACTATGGCAATGAATGGAATATTTTTATTTGCGTTCTTAAAAAGGGAGGGGGAGATGGTACTTACTGAAAGGTAATAACATTACCTTAGACTGCTGACTTCAAGGGCCTAGGTAAGGGGGGATCATAGGAAGTGATAAGTAGTTCACCCCAATCAATATACCGATTTTAAATGTAAATTTTAGTTTCCGGTGAATCCATCAAAGGAAGGAAATGGCTTTCACTCTTTTTCAGAAAAAAAATCAGGTTTTTTAAAAGGACTTTTCGGGGGGAAAAAATTAAGAGCTGCTTACGTGTACATATATATATATATATATATATATATATATATATATATATATATAACAAATTCTTTACGACCTAAAGTATTTGGTGGAGTATATAAATTCGTTCTGACCCCGCCTCCCCTCCCTCTAATGCTAAGTCTATGGGTAATATTATTCCATTGGGCAATGTTAAGTCTATGGGTATATTTTTATATGCAATTAGTATAATTTTCATAAATAATAGCTGGGACAAGGAAAATATATCATATATAATAATAATTATTAAAAAATCAAAATAAAAATTTATCAAATTTTGTTTTAATTCCTCCCCCCCCCCCCTCCCCTTTTCAGCTTGGCATCCGGACCACATACCCCGGCTGCCCCCTCCCCCCCCCGTTACAGCTCTGTATATACAAATACATACACTTTTTCTTCAAACTTTAACTATGTTAATCTTCTATTAAATGATCATAAAAATAATTAATTCTATTACACTTTTGAAGTTTTAATGTAGAGGTTTTTCAGTTGCATTGCATAAATTTGTTAGTAAAATCAATCAGCCATGGTTAAACAACCCTACGAAAAATACTTTCATAATAGGAAAATACTTAATATTTTTATTGCACTTCATGAGAAACACTGCCAGAGAGTAAAATATATATACAACTGGTAACATTTTCCCCATTATATTGTGTGAGCAGCCTATCTGCTGGGAGGGGGGGGGGGCAGAATTCAAAGTTTTCAATCACAAGTAAGTTTTAAATCACAATTTCAGTTTTTCAGCTCATGATTAACTGTCTTTGGGGATGTTGCATAATATACATATAAAACTGCCTTTATCAATTTCATATGAAAAATCCCCTTCTCCCCATCTTACCGTTATATTTCCAATACTATAATAAAAATTTTAAAAGTGTCCAAGATATTAACTAAAAATGCACGCTCTCCAACTCTTTCTTTTCTGATTACCGTTACTGTGCTATTAACCGTGGCTCGCTTGGGTTGCGCCCTAGCGAGGAAACTAAGCAAGTGTTGCCTGGTAACCGCAGAATACGGAGGGCATATAGTGACGGGGACTACGGTTCCATAGGCTGCACATTTTATAAGTTCTAAAGTAGTTCATGTACAAGCCCATTACTTTCTAAATATACGCAGAAAAATGCGCGTTAATTGGGAATTTGCTCTTTTATCTGCTCGTAACTTGACTGGATGCAGAATGTAAACAAGTGATTGTAAGATGAGTTGTATAAGAACTGCTGAATTTTTTTACGCAAAATTATTTAGCTCTAGAATCTGGAATAAAAGTGATATGAAAGAAATAGTCATTGCTTTTACATAGAGAGCCAGACGATTTATATTTCGATGACGTCATTTGAATAAAGTTCATTTTTTCGATGAAGTTTTAAATTCCCATGTAAAATAAATTATTGTAGTATTGTGATAATTAAAAAAATATCACCGCTGAATGTATCGCATTTTAGAGATGTTTAAATAAAATTGCATTTCAATTTGAAAGTGTTTCATAATCAATGCTTTATGCATGCTTGATCTCGTTAGGATGTCATATCGTTTTATAAGACGATAATGCTTCGGAAAAAAAGCTAAATTATGCTTCGAAAATACAAGAGCGATTGCTTGTATTTTCGAAGTAACTGAGCTTTTTTACTTCTTAAAATAACATTTCATACAGCTCGTTGTTAATGAACACTCCCGATGAGTGCTCATATTCTTCTTGTGGTCTCTTTGAGTATCACAAAACACGTCATGAGCATTTTTGAAAGTGCCATGACACGAAATTGCATTATGGACTATGCTTTGTGGCATTTTCACATTGCCAGAATATGTTTTGTCGATAATTGAATGCATTTCAATACGAATTTCGTTTTGTGGTCTTTTTGAATATTCCAAAACGCATTATGAGCATTTTTTAAAGTGCCAAGGCACGAAATTTTGATTATGGAAAACACGTTGTGGCATTTTCACATTGCCAGAACACGTTTTGGTCGATTATTAAAAAAATTTCAACACGAATTTCAATTTGTAATTTTTGTTTAATATCCCTAAACGCGTAATGAACATTTTTGAAAATGTCACAAAATGAAACAGAATTATGGACTACGCGTTGTGGCATTTTCACATTGCCAGAATATGAAAAAGGTCGATTATTGAATGCATTTCAACACGAATTTCGCTTTGTGGGCTTTTTGAATATCCCAAAACGCGTTATGAGCATTTTTGAAAGGGCCACGACACGAAATTTTCATTGTGATTAAATCAAGTCAGGATGCGTTGTGGTCGATTTTTTTTTCACTTAATGACCATTTTTGGTCTCTGAGCATAACATACATATAACAGGGATGTTTAAAGAATCCGGAAATTTCAAAATATTTAAAAATCGTCAAAATCTTACAAATAATTTTAAAAAAAACCAGAAAATATGGTGAAAATGTCGCAGAAAAAAAATTATGCAAAACATTTGAAAATTTCAAAAATAAAAAGTTTTGAATTAGAAATATGAGAAAAATCCCTGAAAAAAACTCAAAATTATAAAAACGTATGTTATCAGCATTTCAGGGGAAAAAATAAAATATATATATAAAGTAGCTGTAAATAAATGGTTATTTTTAAAGTTAAAAAAAAGTCCTTTATTTCTTCAAATGTTTGTTACCATCATACTAACTTACCTTCAGCTTCAGGCATTTCACCTGAATATATATAACGTAGCAAGCAATTTATCGTTGATGCACCATAGTCGACGATTTTTATGACTCCGGAACGACGTTCCGTCATATCATGTTGGAACATAGCTGCAAAAACAGGGGATCTGGCCGACAAAATTAGAGAATGGGCTGGGATTTTTTGACACCCAACTTGAAAACACACATCCGCGTTCTGCTTTGAAGTTAGCAGTATTCCAAAGTCACGGGAGAGATCTCGAAGACCGTCAGATGGGTTCCATTGTACAAGATCTGAAATAAAAGATTTTACTTATTACACGGGCATATTTAACAATACAGTAAACTTCCTTTAATTCGACATACAAGGTTCGGCATGCCGGATTATCTGCCACAAATTTCGGAAGGCATTCTGGTCCGTTCGGGCTGTATTAGGGAAAGAAAAACGAACCACCTCTAGTTATGTTTGATATCTATATAAATAAAATTGAAAATCTGTCTGTCTGTCTGTCTGTTTGTCCCACCATCACGGGAGAACGGTTGAACCGAATTTGATGAAATTTTGTGGGAAGCCTGGAAATAGCCCCACTTAAAATTTAGCCCATGTTTGGAGTTCTACGACCAGTGGTTCTCGAGATATTAGTAAAAAAACGAAACTTTCGCTTGTCTCAACATCACGGGAGAACGGCTGAACTGAATTTAATGAAATTCTGTGGATATCCTTGAAATAGCCCCCCATAAATTTAGTCCAAGTTTCGAGTTTCTAAGACCAGGGGTTGTCGAGATATTAATGAAAAACGAAACTTTTTCCTAGGAGTTCTACTCTCTAACTTCGTGGTCAATCCAAACGAAAAGGTTGAAAATCGTTTGAAAGTAAATTAAAACTTTATCTCTGAGTTTGGTGGGAGATTTTTTGCGCTGATTAGTCACTTTCTGAAAACATGAATTGTTTGAAACATGAATTTAAATGGAAAATCTATCTCCATGGTTCATTTTTCACAAGCTTTTACTCAACAATGAAAAGTATAAAGAAATCAAAATGGTTATTTAATTTCGCAGTTCATGAGGAAGATTCTATCTTATATCATACTGCTCAAAAACGCAATTAAATTACATCTGTCTGTTAATTTTAATTATTATTTTTTCGATTTGAATAATAAATAAATGGATATAAAAATATATTTCAGAAAAGAACGGTTTGATTTTTCTTTTAATTATATTAATTGCGGACCGCGTACATCACTTTCATTTATTTTGGCAAAGAGTTTTTGAGCTTTTATATTGTGTTTAGCTAATAAACTCATATATTGTGTTTACCCAATAAATTACTTTATCCGATTGTTGGAACAGAAAAATAGTAGAACGGATATATCTTCTAATACAATTTTAGTCTTTTCATTTAGTATATACAAACGGGATCAGGATGTTTTAGTCTTCAGATCTGCAAATTCAAAGCTACGAATATCGCTAACTTGGCAGCTTTTCTTAACATTTACCAAATTGACGAAAATGTCGGCAAATTGATAAAAACGACGCAAATCAATAAAATTAATTTTTTTTTTTAGAAGGGAGTACCGAAATTATGTTTCGGTAGCATTTGTCGATCAGTCTTACTTAGTAACACATTTAACGAAAATATCACGAAATTGATAAAAATGTTTGTAAAGCTATAAAAACATCATGAAATTGATAAAATTGCGCTTAATAAATGAAATTAATTGTGTTTTGTTAGGGGATAGTAGTTTGATGTTTCATCAATTTGTCGCAAAATGGGACTATCAGTTCTACAGTCCCACTTGGCAATAAATTTGGCGATTTTTTAAATTATCGATAATTTGACGAAAATGTCGCCAAACCTTCCATGGAGATCACATTATTCAGACGATATGATTTCCATCAATTTATTTGAAGCAAATGATATCATGTCGTTTAGCAATGGATGCAAATACAATGTGTTATGTGGCATACGATTTTTATTAAATCTTTTCCAATTTGAATAATAAAGATATGTATATAAGATAAATTTCATTGACATTGCATTTTTGACTGGATAATATCAATTACGGTCTTCAGGTTTAAACATTATTATTATTGATATTTTAGGGGATTATTGATATTTTCAAGTTATTATGCCATTGTTTCATTATGACAAAAATTGTTTAAACTCATATATTGTACGTTGTACAAGTAATCTTCTACAAATGCACGGGCATATCTATCTATATCTATCTATCTATATATCTATCTATCTATCTATATATATATATATATATTTATATATATATTCCCATATAATTTTAGTGCTTTCATTTTTGCATATATTGGAGTCAATTACGGGTTTATTGATATTTTCAATTTATATATGCAATGTACTGATACAGGTTATATCTTCTAATATTCGCGTATATAAGTAGTACGGGTCCCATACAATTTTAATGCTTTCATTTTGCATATATTGATTGAATTCCCTTTTTTTTTGTAAATTTGCTGACAAAAGGGGCCAGGATGTTTTATTCTTCAGACCTGTGCGTGAAGATAATTTTGTATAACGAGAACAGAGATTCTTAAACTTCTTTTTAGGAGCATTAAATTATAATTAATATAATTATAATTATATTAATTTAGGAGCAACAAAATTATGATTTTCGTTGGTGGAGGCTGGCGAAACGCAGCCCCCCCCCCCCAAAAACACACACACACACATTATTTCATTAATAATTCAAAATCTATGCTAACACATTATTTCTTTAATACCTGAAAATCTATGCTAGAAGAAATGATGTGGTTTGCGACACAAACCAGCACAAACGTAGAACAAAGGAATGGCATCAGCAAAATTTTGATTTTCGGTGGTGGGGGGCTGGCGTAACTCACCCCCTCCCACACATTATTTCATTTGCGATTTGCGGTACAAACCCGCACAAACGTTGTACAAACGAATGGCATCAGCAAAATTTTGATTTTCGGTTAGAGGAACTGGCGTTGAGGCACAAACGGAGTACAAACGAATGGCATCAGCAAAATTTTGATTTTCCGTGATGGGAGCTGGTGAAACACACCCCTTCCCACACACATTATTTCATTTGCGATACAAACCAGCACAAACGTTGTACAAACGAATGGCATCAGCAAAATTTTGATTTTCGGTTAGAGGAACTGGCGTTGAGGCACAAACGGAATACAAACGAATGGCATCAGCAAAATTTTGATTTTCCGTGGTGGGGCTGGCGAAACACACACCCCTCCCACACACATTATTTTATTTGCGATTTGCGGTACAAACCAGCACAAACGTTGTACAAACGAATGGCATCAGCAAAATTTGATTTTCCGTAGTGGGGGATGGAAATCGCAGTCCCCCCCCCCTTTCACACACACTATTTCCTTAATAACTCAAAATCTATGCTAGCACAAACGATGCGGTTTGCGGTACAAACCACCAGTACAAACGAATGGCATCGGCGAAATTCTGATTTTCGGTTGGGGAGGGGGGCAAAAAGCACCTCGAATAATTATTTGAAATTACACTGAATTCGAGGTTTTATTTCAATTTTCGTTTCAAAGAAGACGTGGTAAAAATACGAAATAATTAAATACCTCGGATTAGTCCTAGAGTTATAGAGTTGGTCTTATTATTTTCGTCATCAAAAATTACATATAAAACAAGCACTTAATTGATACATTTGATCATACGGAGTCTTTTTATTTTAAATTTTGGAACTTTTAGCGGACCATTTTTTTTTTTTAAAAAGGCAAGTCAAATCATACCAAAATCTTGTCAGAACCAGAGTATCCCACACGCGACTGTTCTTACAAAATCAATTAGTTTTTTAGCTAGAATTGATACATTCGATTTTTTGCAGGAAGTGGTTTTTTTTTTTTTTTTTCCCGAATCGTACTAAATCGTAAATATAATCAGCTCCGGGATAACCCACGATAGACTTACGTAGCATATTTTGTGAAATTTCGTCGAATAGCTTTTAAGCTAAAGTGGATACATTCATTTCACAGACAGACCCACACCCGCACAGACTTCACACCAAAAATAGTAATTTCGTGTTCTAGAGGTCCCAAAGTACGTAAATCCGTCGAAAACGCAAATTGGGAATTTCGACACAATACCAATACTTTCCCTATACATTATAATGTATGGTAGAGAAAGTAAAAAGGATTAAATCAAATTTTAACAAAAATCATCAAATTTGGGATACATAAATTGACTAATTTTGAAGAGCAGACAATTTTTTTTAACACGTTATAACATAGTTGAAAAGTGTTTATGACTTTGTTTTTACTCACCTTGACCGTTTTCTGCAAAAGTGTGGTTGAAATGAAGTTTCGTCAGTATGCAAACGATGGTCAGACAGCCATCTACTAAGTATTTAGTAATTGTATTTGGAAATTGAATAATATGATGTTCCCTATAAATATCATTTGTAATGGCTCTTGGGGAGGATAAGGATTTTTTACCCGCCTTGTTTAGTAAGTATAGAATTTGGCTTATTTTATAGGGAAGAAGGGACCTACTTTCAAAATTAACACTGATTAAGAAATCCGTTGCGTAATAATTTTTAGGATGCCAGGCTTTCAAAGAACATAAAGTGTTATCAAACGAGAATTTCTTGCTGCTAATACTATCATAATACCTTAAAGGTTCAAGAGAAAATTTTTCTATTTTCCAAGTGAACTTCACGCTGCTTGGAATACACTCCATTTTATCACAAATATCGCTCGATGCCGAAGCCATTTCTTAAGCAAAAGTTCAACAGTATATATACCACAACCACAAAATCACTGTTCTTTCGACCAAGATTTCAACTAGAATGCTACACTATTCTCATTACCAGTTTTTAATAATCACGTGACTTCTCTGCAGATCGTACCTCTGCTTCCTATTTACGTTCCTTATTTTATCTTTTGCTTTTATTTATAGATATACAAAGGGGAAACATTTTATTGGATGATCTGATGAGCTGCTGAAGAATTAAAAAGTGTAAGATGGACGTAATGTATTCGATTGCGCAATCGAAATTCGCAACAGAGTTCAAGGACGAAATGACTCTTTTGCTTCAACATTTAAACATTCCGATGTGGGAGTGTAACACACGTGCAGCGCTAGATTTTAAAGGCCTACGGCTTGGCCCCGGCGGACTTCGTTTTACAAATTTTAAGGGAACCGGACGCAGTTTTACAAAATTTAAATGGGCTGGAATAAAATTTACAAATTATATACGAACCAAACTTTGATTAAAAAGCGTTTAAAATAATTAACATTTTAAATGTTTACAAGTTCTAACATATTTTTAGCACATTTCAATGTAAATAAAGTATTCCCTGATCAACAACGTATAAACTCAAACACTAACTAGGCTTGGGCGATATGGTAATTTCAACATCATGATACATCGCTAGCCTAACATCGCGATATCACGATACATCGCAATGTTAATCACGTGAACAACGCACGTGACTAAAATCTGAACGGCAACGCAAGTGAATAAAAAACTGCATTGCATCGACGTACAATTTATGCCAGAGATAATTTGGTTTAGTAAAATATTTGTTAATTTTTAATCGCCCTATAAAAATAAAAATTATATATCGCTCTGGTATGGAAATATGGATGACAATAGATGCAAACTGATACTTTTGAACTCGCAGCAATGCACGAAACTGAATCGCGAAATTCTAGCATTTCAAATTCAATAATATATGAATTCCCGTAAATTCGTAAATAATATATAAATTCCCATAAATTTGCACATTTTATGGAAATAAGTTCTTAATACTTTTAAGAACCGTAAGAACCCTAACACTAATTTAAAAAAAGAGAGATAGAAACTTATTATTAACTAGAAAAATCAATATAAAACTTGCTTTATCGAAAAAAAATTCAAGATGCAACAAGCTATTTCCCGCGCAGACACCATAATCTTACGCTTCCCACACAGCTACGCATTCATAAACTATGTTCCATTCCCTGCCCCACCCCCTTACTCCTTTTCCTATAAACAACCATTAAAGTTAACTCATGTCACTACCATGTGGAAGAGCAGTCTCACTGCCGCGTCTATTATAAACATTCCAGTCTATAATTTACACCCCTTTCCAATCAAGATAAAAGTAAAACATAAAAGAGCTTGGAATGCAAACTAAAAGTTGAAAGCAGCTAAAAGAAAGTTTCTTGCATGATCAAGACGAATTTGATTGTTGCAATTTCAGCTGATTTTAGCAGTTATTTTTACATTAAAACATAGGCGATGCCATAAAAGTCGAGAGATGATAGCACTTCGTCGATTACAACATTTCAAGAAGAGCATTATCCGTATCCCGAGAAAATATCAACGCGAAAATCAAAAAGTATCTTAGAGGATTCTAATGATTGTTAATTAGTTTTAGATTCTTTGGTGCCATTGCGATTGCATCAAAAAGCAAAGTTAATGTTATGATACCGGGAAATCACGATATACGGGGACAAAACAGGGAATTTTCGCATGCGCTAAGAAAATCCCAAAACCGGAAGCATCGGTCTCAAGATCGGCGTTTAGAGCTGGCGAAATCGGAATATTACGATATATTAGTGTTTCCCAAACCGTGCGGAGCGAAAGAATTAAAATTATATTAAAAATGAGTAAAATATAAAATAAAACTCTTAGTATAAATCATTGATATTAAAATAATATAAAATCTTGCATATTTGTTGTGTAATGCTTGGTTTAGTACGAATGTTAGTTTCCTTTAAAAAAATTATATACCGTATATATATATATATATATATATATATATATATATATATATATATATATATATATATATATTATGTTGAATTATATATAATTATTATTAACACATACCCTTATGCTTGTTAATTCTTCCAACATATTATATAATGAATTTACGCTTATACGGTATTTTGGGTACAAGAGTGTTTTTAATGATCACAATTGGTACGTCTATCTGTGTCGCTGGCAATTGTTCTCATACGTTTCAATATTTATTAATTTTGATTTAAAAATTCATGTGGTATTTCCTGGTATATTTATTTTATTTATGTAAAGATGTTATAAGTTACTTAAAAAATCTACTTATTCATAAAACGTAAAATTCACGGTAAAAGCAAATACGAATGCAAAATTGTGAATTGAATTATTAACAGCCGTTGGTATGCGAGTGGCGTCTGCACTTTGAGGGTAGGTAGAGTTCTCATTGGCTGATTTTATATATATATATATATATATATATATATATATATATATATATATATATATATATATATATATATATATATATACAGTGCGCCGCAAAATTTTCATTTGTTGTAAAGTGCGCCGTGAGTTAAAAAAATTTGGGAAACACTGCGATATATCGTCGATTCCCATGTAAACATGAAAATCTCGAAACTCTCGTTCTGAAAATCTCGTTCCCATGAAAATCTCGAAACCGGTATGGCGATATCGATTTCACACCGATTTCTCACGATAAATCGCCCAAGCCTAATACTAACATCAAAATAGTTTCATTTTTCGCACTTTAAGAAACGGCGCCTTTTTAAGTGGCTTCGCCTCCTGTTCGCTGACACGCGCTGAGTTCGTTTCGAATCTCTTTCATTCCATCTGCTACAAAGACTTAATGCAGCCGTTGGGAGGCTATCCTTCATTCGCTGGCACTCACCAAGCTCCGGATATCGCTTCGCAAGCTCTTTCAACAGGCTGGACTACATGACCACCTTTGAATCTCTTGTAGCTAACGCTCGCCAGCTACCTAAACCGAAAACGCAGACCGAGGCGCTCGCCATGAATGGCCCAAATTAATTAATCCCCGACCAGGAAAGAGATCAACCTCCGAGCACCAAGAAAAAACAACGAGCCACCTGAACCCACCAGACAGAGAAAACCACCGACCCCACCACACAGCGCGCAGCATTTGCACGCTCTGCCACAACTGCCGCCGTGTTCACGCGGAGTACGATCACGTTAAACATGTGGGTAAGTAAGTCCTTCCGAGAGGTTGGTGGTAGGGGAAGGAGGGTACGGTCCCTGTGGATGCGTCCCCCACTGGGTTCCGGTCTAAACTGGGTGGCACTTCCCGGCCGTCCAAACAGTTACCTTACACCTTTTCTGGTAGGTCAGACGGTCTGGGTCTCAACAACAACAACACAGCGCGCAGCTACCTAAACTGCGCCAACTATCTCCGGCAGAGGGCAGGGTCCCCCCCCCAACGCTCTCTGCCTCTCATTAATCACCAGGGCTAGATTCTTCAGGCTTTCGCTACGCCTGCTACGTAGACACCCGTTGGGTTTCGCCCTTTGTTCGCTGACGCTCGTCAAGTCCCTGAAATCGCTTTGCGACCTTTTCACTCCGCTTGGCCTCTGTGCCCCCATCTCGCTGACGATCGGAGCAGGGGGCTTCGCCCCTTGTTCATTGCCGCTCACTAACCGCCGAAGCTCGCTTCACGAGCTCTTTTGCGCTCCCCCTCTTTTTTATTAACGCTCTGCTACTCCCGATTTTCGTTTCGCCAGCTCTTTCATCTCACCCGCAAAATGTAAATATTAGTAGGGTCAATAAAGCATATTATTGTCAATATTGCTTCAATTGTACTAACTTACGTTGTAGTCGTAGTTTGATGTATACGTGTTCGCCATAAACCAATCACGGAAAAGTTATCAAATGGTCCTTCCAATAAAATATTTTCTAATACTGGGAATGCGAAATCTAATTATTTGTAATATTTAATTAGACTAAATCAAAAGTCTCATATTACCCATGTTTGGGGTCATATGTAAAATTTCAGAACTGTACGTTTGTTTGCAATGCAGTACACAGGAATATTACACAAGTTGGAGTTTTCCAAACAGCTGCTCATGTCTTAGGACGAGTCGGACGGTCTGGGTCTTCCACACGTTGGAGTTTCGCCTCCTTGTTATTTAACGATCGCCAACACCGTAACTGACTTCTCCAGATCTTTCGTGTCATATGCTGCTCAGGCGTTATACACCCATTGGGCCCCCCAGACACTCAAATTGCTTTTGCATTGTATATGATTTTTAAAAGAATTCAATTTTATAAATGAAAATAACAAATTAAAATTCATGCAGTAATATAAATGCTGTAAATGTGTAATAGGAAGGTTTGTAAGACGTACCCCTCCTCCTCCACAAAAAAAAAAACCGCACATAAAATGAATTACATTATGAAATTTTCTGTATAGAAAGGAAAAATAATTATTGGCAAATATATTACAAAAAAAATAAATAAATAGAAAATTAAAAAAAAATTACTCAGTTTCAAGTAATTCATATGAATTCATTTTTCATTCATATGTAATTAATTTTAAACATTAGTAAGAATTCTAAATACCCTATAATTAGAAAATCTAAAATAATTAAATTTCTAAATGAATAACCAATAAAAATCCTAATTAACTGATTGAAAAGTATTGAGGATAAAGCTCTCAACTGCGAATTGCAGCCGAAAATTGACAATTTTTAACACTTTACAACAAAGTTGAAAAGTGTTTATAACTTTCTTCATTCTGTCTGTCTGTCTGTCTGTCTGTCCGTTAGCACGATAACTGCTGTAAAAATGACTTAATCAAAATGAAATTTTAGTATGTTGTTCAGACGCTCTGCAGGACCTATGGGAATATAAAGGAATAATATCACCCAATTAGTTTTGGATTGAACCCGGGTTAAAAAAATGAAATACATTGAGCCCTATGGGACCTAATTTTTCAAACATTTTTTAAGCGGATTTAAAATTCACAAATTGCTTCGAAAATTTTAGGTAATATTCAAATTGTTCCATAAAATATATAAAAGAAAATTCAGGGAAATATATTCAGTAGTTTTTTAAATAAAAATTAAAATAATAATTACACCTCCTTATATGAAACGATCACGTGACCATGATATGAAACGATCACATGACCCACTTCAAAATGATATGTGGCATCAATTTTGTTTCAAAATCGTGATTTTTTAAGTTCTTTTTAATTCATATTGAGTGTTGTATCCGTCCTAAAACTACTTTATTTTTGCTTAAATTCTGTGCATCTACATACTGAAACAACGCAAATACAATATATTTGAGTTTAAATGATTATCAAAATATGATTATTTCTACAACGAAGCCTATTTTTCACCTATGTAAAATGTAAACAGCAAAATATGTAGAATGAGTTGTATTTGAATTGCTGTATTTCTAACACAAAATAATTTAGTCCATGGAGTCTGCATGGCTGATATGAATGAAATATTAATTGATTTTATAAAGAGAAGGACGATTTTTTAAGCATAGAATTTAATTACTTGTAGCTCCATGGTCTTAATTTTTAAATAAAATAAATTATTATAGAGAGTATTGTGATGAATGAAATGAATGGGAGAAAGTTATGAATGAAATCCTGTTTTTATAGAGAGATCCAGGCGTGTTATTTTTTCTATGACGTCATTTAAATTAATTTCAGTTGTTTTCGATGAAGTTTTTAAATATAATAAATTATCGTAGTATTATGATAGTTTTAAAAATATTACCGTGGAATGTATCGCATTTTAGAGATATTTAAACCAGGCAATTTATATTTCAATGCCGTCATTTGAATGAAGTTCATGTTTTTCAATGAAGGTTTAAGTTTTGAAATATAATAAATTAATGTAGTATTGTGATAAGTTTTAAAATATTACCGAGGAATGTATTGCATTTTCGACTGTTTTAAATAAAATTGCATTGAAGTTGGAAAGTGTTTCATAATCAATGCTTTTAAGCAAGATTGATCTTTCTTGTTTATTTTATTTTAATTCTGGTACTTAACATTCCATAATAATTTTCTTATTTCTCCTATCATAGACCACAATTTACAGTTTGTAGAATAAAATAAAATTTTTATATAAACTTTTATTACTTTCCCTTCAATACATGGCAATGTATAGGGAAGGTATTGGAATCATGTTGAAAATCGCAAGGGTTTTTCGACGGATCTACTCGTTTTGGGACCTCTAAAATACGAAAAAACTAATTTTAGCGTGACGTCTTTGTATGTGTCTATGTGTCTGTCTATCTGTGTGTCTGTCTGTGCAATGTACGTATCCATTCTAACCCGAAAACCAATGGACTAAATTTCATAAAATTTGGTAGGTAAGTCACTTGTGGGTCACCCTGGTGCTGATAAGATTTTAGTACGACTGGGAAAAAAACAATCTGCCTTTTTCTACGAAATGCCCCGCAAAAATCGCTAAAATTTAAAAAAAAAGACTACGTATGCTCAAATGTATCAATTAAATGCTTGTTTCATACGTAATTTTTAACGAGAAAAGAATGAGATAAATTCCGTTACTCTGGAACTAACCGTTCTCGAGATATTTGAGATTTTTCGCATTTTTGTTACACGCCTTTGAAAAAATGTCCAATTACCAAATAATAAAATAAAATCTGATGTGGGCAACACATGACTTTCCTTATATAATGCAATAAATTTACTACTTTTACAGTAAAAAAATAGGTTTTTCTTATAGTAGATACTTATATTCTTTCCAAGATATTGAATTTTCGACAATTAGCGTCATTTTCATTGATTTAGCGTCATTTTAATCCACTTGGCGAGATTTTCGTTAATTTGACAACTTTTCGAAAAGTCGCAAAGTTGGCGACATTCCGCCAAATTCGTCGCCAAAATCTCGCCAAGCTTTACTGACTGAGAAATAAGTTATTCTTATAGGAGATAAATGACTATTGGCGTTCAAATACAACGGTATTACTCGAAGTATCTTTTCTCATGATTGGAACGAGCTAGATCCACGAGAACGATGTCATCAGATTTATCGCATGGTATTACATATGAAAAGTGAACATGTTTCTCAATAGGAAATATATTTTTTTTATTTTATATGACTTTTTGACAATTTTTTTGAAAAATGTGCAATATCTCGAGAATGGTTCATGTTAGCGTTTTAAAATTTATGTTAATCGTTTTCTAATGAAATATTACATAAGAAATGTCTATTTGCGTAACTTTATTAGCGGTTTTGATTTTTTGACGAATTTTTCAAAATTTCACTCGAAAATTTAGGAGGGTTCTGAACATTCGATTACGTTTAAAAACAATAGGCTTCCAGTGCTTACGGATTGTGATTCTTGTACCAAATTTCGTTCGAATCGGTCCATTCGTTCGTCAGTTATCGACTCCACAGACTCACTGACACACACACACACATACTTTCACACACACACACAGACATCACTTCAAAAATGTTTGATTCGTGATCAGGGATGCTTGAAACGTGCTCTCCCGTCGAAAACTCGAATTCGAATTTTCAACCTCGTCACAATACTTTCTTTATACATTATGTATATAAGGAAAGTAAAAATGAATTAAAAGGGCAAATATAGTGTTATTTTGTGCAATTAAACTCAATTTAATGGATTATTAAAGAAATAAAAAGAAAGTGAATTTGAGTCTGCAGGGAAAGTCATGTGCTGCTCACATCAGATTTTTTTTATTTGCAAGTATTCGTGTAACAGTGACATGATGTATTTATTCTACGTTGCAAATGCACCTTCTATACAGCCGTCTAGTTTTCTTTTACTACAATATTAGTAAACAAAACTCGAGGGTTAATTTACTATAATGTTAGCAAATAAATCTATCAGTTCGAATTGAGTTGCTATTCGTTTATTGATATATTTATTATTTAATTTTAAATTCTAATTGCTTGGGTCTGTGCAAGCTAGTGACATTTATCCTGATTTGCAAAGTGCATGTACACATATTCGTAATATATAAAAATGTGTCTTTATTCAGGATGTATCATTTAATTCTGCGATTGAATTATACTGTACTGCCGAGAAATGTGCCATAATGGAGCTAAAGAATGTGTGTTCACATATCATGTCGTCAAAGATGTCAGAAGACAATGTGTGCCAAACTAACTCAGTGGTCCAACGATCAACTGTTGATGGATTTTGTTGGAAGATTTTTTGTCAAAAACAGATGTATGCTTTTTAGTGATCTGTGGAATGTTTTGACCACCATAATTCCAAAGTTCGCAGACCACATACTGCAAGCTATGGCAGAAGGTGTGGCGTAAGAAATAGAAGATACAGTACTTTTTTATATTCGAATATATATGAACTTTGGACAGTTTGTTTTTCGAGAAATTTTATAATCAGCTTAAATTGTATATATGGTAAGATTGTAAAATAGTACTGCAATGTAAAAGAAGTTTATTCCAGTTTTAATTAAAATGTCATTTAAAAAAATCTGTGTTGTTATTTATTTATTATTATTAGTTTTTTTTTTAATAACATTTACGTTTTTAAATATTTGGGGAAGTAACAAGTAAGTACTTGATGTTTTACACATTTCAGTCGAAAAAAATTCAAAATTTTTGTTAGACTATATTATAAACATTAGATTAAACAGTATTTTAAATACTTTCCCGTGATAGGTGTGTCTATATTTTAAAAATTCCAGATAAAAAATTCATGAATTTTTAAAATACATTTTTAAAAATTGAGCTTTGCTGTATATTGGACTGAACTGATTTTTCTATGCATTTTATTGGAAATAAACAAACCTTATATTTGTTAAATATTAACATTGACATTTTAAAAGGATAAGAAAATATTCAAAAAGTATGATTTAAAAGAAAAATTTGAAATTTAATTTGGAATTTTAAATCTTAAATTTAAATTTTACATTTCCGAGGTAATAGAGAAACAATAAATATAGAAATTAAATTTATCTATGGGAGAACAGATTTAAGAAAGGGAAAGAAAGATATAACACAAAAAAGAACAAGAAATTTATGCAAACAACTTCATATGGTCGCAAATGGTTTGTATGCTTTAGTTTTAACGGAAATATTAAGTATTTTGATTCCCTTTTGCATACATATTTCGTACAGTCATGCGAATTTTCAGAAAAACCTGAAATGAAAGTTCTTGCTAGGCTCCCTTTTACCCTCACATACCTCCCTCCCACATTTAATGCTGAATTCATATTAGCCATCATTTCAGCTCAATCTATATTTAATCCAGTGGTAATTCTTAATGAACATCCTACCCACTTTAAAATTTGATGCTGAATTCATATCAGTCATCATCTAAGCATTTATATTATATTTCCTAAAATAGATGTCTCAAGTAAAATGTAAATTTTTTAATCCAAATTAACATCACCAGAACTGGTAAGCGAGTCTCTTTTTCCTGTCCACAATTTAATCCTGAATCCATATCACTCATTATCTCTATTTATAGCCAATTCTAAGAAATAGATGTTTCAAGGAAAATTTTTGTACTTGAAGGGGCAAGCAATCGGAAGTGGAAATTTTTAGTGAACTACTCTAACTCCTCCAGAATTTGAAGAGGAATCCTTGATCATTTATCACCTAAGCTCTATCTACAGCCAATTTTGAGATATAGACGTTTCACGTGAAATGAAAATTTTTGAACCGGAAATAAAAATCTGATGTGGGCAACACATGACTTTCCTTATATAATGTAATAAATTTACTATTTTTACAATAAAAAAATAAGTCTCTCTTATAGTAGCTATTTAGATTCTTTCCAAGAAATTGAATTTTCCTCAATTAGTCGTCATTTTCACTGATTTAGTGTCATTTTTATCCATTTGGCGAGATTTCCGTTAATTTGGCAATATTTAAAAAGTCGCCAAGTTGGCGACATTCCGCCAAATTTGGCGTCAAAATCTCAACAAGTGTTATGGACGGAGAAATAAGTTATTCCTATAGCAGATAAATAACTATTGGCGTTCAAATACAAAAGTATTACTAAAAGTATCTTTCCTCATGAATGGAACGAGCTAGATCCACAAAAATGATGTCACCCAATTTATCGCATTATATTACACATGAAAAGTGAACATGTTTCTCAACAGTTAATATATTTTTTTTTAATTTATGGAATTTTTTGATAAATTTATTTAAAAAATGTGCAAAATCTTGAGAACGGTTCATGCTAGCGTTTTAAATATGTCAATCGTTTTCTAAGGAAAAATTACATTTGAAATGTCTATTTGCGTAACTTTATTAAAGGTTTTGATTTTTTGATGTTTTTTTCAAAATTTCACTCGACAGTTTAGGGGGGTTCTGAACATTCGATTACGTTTAAAAACAATAGGCTTCCAGCATTCACGGATTGTGATTTTTTGTACCAAATTTCGTTCGAATCGGTCCATTTGTTCGTCAGTTATCGTCTCCACAGACTCACTGACACACACACACACAGACATCACCTCAAAAATGTTCGATTCGTGATCAGAGATGCTTGAAACATGCTCTCCCGTCGAAAACTTAATTTCGAATTTTCGACCCCGTCACAATACTTTCATTATACATTATGTATATAAGGAAAATAAAAAAAGAACTGAAAGTGGAAATCATTAGGGAACCCCCAACCTCCTCCGTAATATGATGCTAGTTCAAAATCAGCCCTAATTTCAGCTCTATCCATAGCAGATCCCGAGAAATACCTGTAGATGTTCCAAGGAAACTTTTTTTCGGAAAACAATAGTGTGGCGAATATTTAACCCCAATAAAAATTATTACATAATAGTGCGCAAATGCAGAGGGACTGGTAAATATACTCGTTAAATTAAGGAACAACTGCATAAAACTAAAATCTTATCAGAAGATGTATTTTAAAATCTGTTTTGGCTTCGAAAGTGATATCTATAACCGCGCATTTAGGGTTACTTAATTAGCATTCCGCCTTAACTTTTCCATTATCATCAATTGATATATGTCTCTTTAAAACATTTCTCATCTAATACTACACATCGTTCAAGTTGTTCAGTATTAAATGGAAATACATTAATTGCCATAATACATTAATTCTTCTGATGCATATTCATTAAGAACAAAAGTATCTTCCATCTTTTCTTATGTTTTTGCAATAACTAACTTCATTGCATCTCTTTAATTTACTAACAAGAAAGATCAATCATGCTTAAAGCATTGATTATGAAACACTTTCCAACTTCAATGCAATTTTATTTAAACATGTCTAAAATGCAATACATTCCTCGGTAATATTTTAAAACTTATCACAATATTATATTAAATTTATTAAAATTGAAAACTTTAACCTTCATCGAAAAAATGAACTTCATTCAAATGACGGCATTGAAATATAAATTGCCTGGTTTAAACATCTCTAAAATGTTATACATTCCTCGGTAATAATTTTAGAATAATCATAATACTACGATAATTTATTATATTTGAAAACTTCATCGAAAATAACTGAAATTCATTCAAGTAACGTCATAGAAAAATTAACACGCCTGGCTCTCTCTATAAAAGCAGCATTTCATTCATAAATAATTTCCCATTCATGTCATTCATCACAATACTATAATAATTTATTTTATTTAAAATTTAAAACCATGGAGCTGCAAGTAATTAAACTCTATGCGTAAAACTTCATCGAAAAAAATCGTCCTTCTCTTTGTAAAATCAATGAATATTTCATTCATATCAGCTATGCAGACTCCATGAACTAAATGATTTAGTGTTAAAGAAATACAGCAATTCTAATACAACTCATTCTACATATTTTGCTGTTTACATTTTACATAGATAAAAAATAGGCTTCGTTGTAGAAATAATCAAATTTGGATGAGCATTTAAACTCAAATATGCTGTAATTGCGTTGTTTCAGTATGTAGATGCACAGAATTTATGCAAAAATAAAGTGGTTTTAAGACGGATACAACACTTAATATGAATTAAAAAGAGCTTTAAAAATCACGATTTTGAGACAAGATGCATGCCATATATCATTTTGAAGTGGGTCACGTGATCTTTTCATACCATGGTCACGTGATCGCTTCATATACGAGGTGTTATTATTATTTTAATTTTCATGTAAAAAACTACTGAATATATTTCGCTGAATTTGTTTTTATATATTTTATGGAACAATTTGAATATTACCTAAAATTTTCGAAGCAATTTCTGAATTTTAAATCCGCTTAAAAAATGTTTGAAAAATTAGGTCCCATAGGGCTCAATGTATTTCATTTTTTCAACCCGGGTTCAATCCAAAACTAATTGGGTGATATTATTCATTTATATTCCCATAGGTCCTACAGATCGTCTGAATAACATACTAATATTTCATTTCGATTAAGTCATTTTTACGGCAGTTATAGTGCTAACGGACAGACAGACAAACAGAATGAACAAAGTCATAAACACTTTTCAACTTTGTTATAAAGTGTTAATAACACGCCTGGCTCTCTCTATAAAAGCAGCATTTCATTCATATATAATTTCCCATTCATGTCATTCATCACAATACTCTCTCTCTCTCTCTATAATAATTTATTTTATTTAAAAATTAAGACCATGGAGCTACACGTAATTAAACTCTATGCGTAAAACTTCAGCGAAAAAAAATCGTCCTTCTCTTTGTAAAATCAATGAACATTTGATTCATATCAACTATGCAGACTCCATGGGCTAAATAATTTTGTGTTAAAGAAATACAGCAGTTCTAATACAACTCATTCTACATATGTTGCTAATTACAAGTGAAAAATAGGCTTCGTTATAGAAATAATCAAATTTGGATGACCATTTAAACTCAATTATATTGTAATTGGGTTGTTTCAGTATGTAGATGCGCAGAATTTAAGCAAAAATAAAGTGGTTTTAGGACGGATACAACACTTAATTAAAAAGAACTTAAAAAATCACGATTTTGAGACAAGATGGATGCCATATATCATTTTGAAGTGAATCACGTGATCTTTTCATATCATGGTCACGTGATCGTCACGTGATGGTCACGTTCAATCCAAAACTAATTGGGTGATATTCATTTATGTTCCCATAGGTCCTACAGATCGTCTGAATAGCATACTAAAATTTCATTTTGATTAAGTCATTTTTACGGCAGTTATCGTGCTAACGGACAGACAGACAGACAGAAAGAACAAAGTCATAAACACTTTTCAACTTTGTTGCAAACTGTTAAAAAGAGATATATTTTATAATAAATATCTTTCCAAGAGTTTAATTATTTTATATATACGAGAGGTTTCCCATTTTAAAATAAATATGGTAGATAACAATTTTTCAAACATTTTTAATGCACTTTTCTACGTCCTAGAGAGTTGAAATTTGGTACACAGCTTAAATTTGTAGAACATTTTATTCTACAAAAATTTGGTGGATCCTCAAATATAGATCCTACATTTTTTTTGAAATGGCCTGCAAATAATCCCGTTCACTTCTATAAATCATTGTTGTAAGATTGTTAAAAATTCTGATGTGGGCAGCACATGACTTTCCCTGCAGACTCATATTTACATTCTCTTTATTTCTTCAATAATAATTTGAGTTTATCTGCACAAAATAACAGCCATAAGTATTTTAAATGACACTGAATTTGCACGTTAATCTTAAATTTGATTCTCATTTGATAGCTGGACTTATCGTCAAAGGTGGCTTAGCGAAAACTCAAAAAAACAAAAATATCTCAAGAACGGCTAGTCCTAGAGAAATGGGGTTAGTCTTATTCTTTTTATTGTCAAAAATCACGTATACAATAAGCATTTAATTGATATAATTGAGCACACGTAGTCTTTTATTTTTAGATTTAACTATTTTTTCGGGCCATTACGCAAAAACAGTCCGTTCCTTTTTCCCGAATCGTATCAGATTAACCTACAAGTGATTTATATACCAAATTTTGTTAAATTTGGAACATTAGTTTTTAGCTAGAGTGGATAAAAGCAATTTTTGCAGATCATTTCGCAAAAAAGGCAGATTCTTTTATTACGAATCGTACTAAAATCTAACGAACATCAGGGTTTCCCACAAAAAACTTCCCTACAAAATTTTATGAAATTCGGTCCATTAGTTTTTCAGTTAGAGTGGATACAATATCCTCAGAGACACACAGAAACACACACAGATACACCCTTACACACACACACAGACGTCTCCCTAAAAATAGTGTTTTCGTGTTCTAGAAGTCCCAAAACGTGTAGATCCTTCGAAAATTTGAATTCCGTTCTTCGGCACAATTCTAATACTTTGAATTACACACACACACACACACACATATATTATCTGTGTATATGTGTATTATCTGTGTATCTAAATTTCGTGCCTACGCAATTACAATAGTTGTGATTTTAAATGATATCTAAACCTTTATTATTTCTACAACGAAGCCTAATTTTAACTTGTGCAGAAGGCAAATATCTCAAGCGATTGTAAGGTGAGTTATATAAGAATTGCTGAATTTTTTTTCACGCAAAATTATTTAGCTCTGGAGTCTGGAATACAAGTTATATGAATGAAATATTCATTGATTTTGCATAGAGAATCAGACGATTTATATTTCGATGAAGTTTTAAATATTTAAGTATAATAAAATACTGTAGTACTGTGATAATGTAAAAGATATCATCACTGAATGTATCACATTTTAGAGTTTTTTAAAGTGAAATTGCACATTGTGTTTCATAATCAATGCTTATGTATGATTGATCCTTATTGTTAATTTAATAAATTCTAAAATTATATAACTTCGGTAATTGTAATTGTTAATGAACATAACTGCTTATGACTATAAACACATTTCGTGTTCAAATGTTCAAATAGCTTTTTTCAACGATAAGTATGTTTGTTCACAGCAAAAAATCCCACAATAGCCTACAGGGGGAACTGAAACTACACGACAATAAGAGTGTGTATTGATTGGGGGTGGCGACAGTAGGGGCCCCGACAACCCTATTTTTTTTTTCCTGAGGAGAGCGGGTAAAGACATGAAAAATTGATAAGGACTGGAAAAGCAAATAAGGAGGAGGGCTCGTTGTAATCGTTCGTAAGGGGGCCCACAATTTGTGGGTGGCCCTGCCTCAGCCATAACCCTTAGTGGAGCCTCTAGGCAAAAGTAAAGGACACCCCTAACCCTAAAATTTTGATGGCAAAAAAATGTGCATAATGTACGAAAGATGAGTCCCCGGATCTTCTGGCCTCCAGCATTTACTTACTTTATATCTATGGTCAAAAGCGGGCCTCCGCGGCCTAGACATTTTTTCATTGCCCTATTTTTGAATTTCATAGAAATTCGATTTTATTCACTATCAAACTAAATAAACGGAGAGTAGATGCCATATCTGGTATCCCAACTTCTTTGCGATAAAATTCCAAGTTTCATAGCAAAGAGTCATCCTGTGTAGATAGGGCCGAAGTTGATTAAAGACGTCTGTCAAAATCTGTGCAACCCTTACGCTTGCACGACAAGCAATCAGAAGCAAGTTCTTTCGCTGGTTTTGGTTTGTAAATATTCTTGCAATCCTAAGTGCAACTGTTGTTTTGTTTATCCTTCTCGTTGCCTTGAATTTATTCCAATGGCGTTTGAGACGATGATTTACAATGAAACTGATACAGTCAGCAGCCGTGCTTGTTTTACTTGGAAAATTAAAGATTTTTCTTCGTGCCTATTCAGTTTGGGCCAGAGTTTAACGAGCAAAATTTTTGTATTTGAAAAGGTCCAATGTTCTTTGACTGCTTTTTATTCAGAATGTCAATCAGTAGTAAGTGGGAAAAGTGAATACGTTCCAGGAGTCGCAGTCAGGTTCGATGTTAGGTCCGGAGAGGAAACTGTAATTTGTGTCACTTATTTGAAGAATATATTTAATGATTTGAGGTATCAAAAAAAAATCGAAATACGTAAGTTGAACAAAGACAACGATCGTGTTATCCTCCATGTACGTAAAGCATATTTGACAAATTTCTTGATGAATGACTGCTTAACTCTTGTTTGCAAGTTATTCAAACCTTGCGTCATCCATAATTCAAGCCCCACAATTCAAGGTGAGTTGCAGTTTATTCTTCCTTTTAAAAATTCTTGAAAGAAATTTCTCCTTTTTAACACTTTACAACAAAGTTGAAAAACGTTTACGACTTTTCAAGTTTGTTCATTCTGTCTGTCCGTTAGCACGATAACTGCCGTAAAAATGACTTAATCAAAATGCAATTTTAGTATGTTGTTCAGACGGTCTGTGGGACGGACCTATGGGAATATAAATGAATAATATCACCCAATTAGTTTTGGATTGAACCTGGGTTGAAGAAATGAAATACATTGAACCCTATGGGACCTAATTTTTCAAACATTTTTTAAGCGGATTTAAAATTCACAAATTGCTTCGAAAATTTTAGATAATATTCAAATTATCCCATAAAATATATGAAAAAAATTTTAGCAAAATATATTCAGTAGCTTTTTAAATAAAAATAATAATTACACCTTTTATATGAAGCGATCACCTGATCATTATACGATAAGATCACGTGACCCACTTCAAAATAAAATATGGCATCCATCTTGTCTCAAAATCGTGATTTTTAAAGTTCTTTTTAATTCATATTGAGTGTTGTATCCGTCCTAAAACCGCTTTATTTTTGCGTAAATTCTGTGCATCTACATACTGAAGCAACGGAATTACAATATATTTGAGTTTAAATGATTATCCAAATTTGATTAGCTCTACAACGAAGCCTATTTTTCACTTATGTAAACTGTAAACAGCAAAATATGTAGAATGAGTTGTATTAGAATTGCTGTATTTCTTTAATGCAAAATTATTTAGCTCATGGAGTCTGCATAGCTGATATGAATGAAATATTCATTGATTTTAAAGAGAGAAGGACGATTGTTTTCGATGAAGTTTTTAAGAATAGAGTTTAATTACTTGTATCTCCATGGTCTTAAGTTTTTAAATAAAATAAATTATTATAGTATTGGGATGAATGAAATGAATGGGAAAATGTTATGAATGAAATTTCGCTTTTATAGCGAGAGCCAGGCGTGTTATATTTCGATGGCGTCATTTAAATACATTTCATTTGTTTTTGATGAAGTTTTTAAATATAATAAATTATTGTAGTATTATGATAATGTTAAAAACATTACCGAGGTGCCAGGCGATTTATATTTAATTGACGTCATTTGAATGAAGTTCATTTTTTTCGATTAACTTTTAAGTTTTCAAATATAACAAATTAAGGTAGTATTGTGATAATTTTTAAAATATTACCGAGGAATGAATCGCATTTTAGAGATATTTAAATGAAATTGCATTGAAGTTGGAAAGTGTTTCATAATCAATGCTTTATGCATGATTGTTCTTTCTTGTTTTTAATATTTCAATTTGGACTGGTGATTGACATATCGGTACACGGTCTTACGATACATTGATATTTTGTAACGATACGCTTGTTTATATTATTGTGTATCAATACAATAATAATAGAAAAATAATTTGCTTAACCAATTTTTTAAATAAATAAAACAAAAAACTTCGCGAGTAACATCCTAAGACAACTATTTAAATAAATTACTACTTTTGGAGGCGAAAATGAGCATTCTTCCTTAGTATTTTATCCCGACGAAGTCGGATCGATGTTGTCTGTGAAACCGGTTGATAGATGTATAATATATTCTCTTACTAACGCCGTGTTTTAGCTGTGAATAAGAATTACATCGATGCATATAGTATTATCAGTTTTGGACCGTATTAACTATACAATAATTTACTTAAACTGCTGCAAAAATAATAATAATAAGTATAGAACGTGACTGCATATAATCAATAATGCACCAGAACTCAACATAAAATACAACGCAGATAAGAAATGAAATGCCAAGGGCTTCTGAAACGTACGTTTGCTGACAAATTAATTTGTGTTGGATTTTATTTTGAGTTTTCTTCATAACTGCTGTTAAAATATATGTGGTTTAAATACTTTGTTAATTAGTAAACATCATTAAACAGGAATATAACGTTATCTAGAGGAGCTTGATTTATGCACTTTGTATTTTTACGACCAACAATTTGTTAATAGTTATTTATATACATATAAGAAAAGCACTTCTCTTTGTTTATATGTAACGTTTGGCGATAAATTTGGGAAATTGGTGCTTCATTTAGCGAAATATCGCCAACTTGGCGCTATGTTTTAATTAGCATATTTTAATATTTAAGAGTATATTGCTTGGTAGATGTTAGCAATATTTCTAATTGTCGAGTTATATTTGCACAAAATATAAATGACAGTGTACTTTTCAAAGTTAAAAATCTGATGTGGTCAACACATGACTTTCCCTGATGTATAATGCAATGAATTTACTGCCCTCACAATGAACGAATGATGTAACAATAAACAAGATCTAAGGCACACAGTTTAGTTCGAAATGGAAGATGTTCATGAAAACAATACTTTCTCAATACCACGTATGAGAAAGTAAAAATATTACTTGTGGATATGTCATACACATTTATTTTTGCAGTGCAACGACTAAAAATTCCCTCTTTTGGGGGAACTTTGGCCTTGACGAAGTAAATACTTTTTTACTTTCGATATATACATAATGTATTGTGACGGGGTCGAAAAATCGAATTCGAGTTTTCGACGGGAGAGCACGTTTCAAGCATCCTTGATCATGAATCAAACATTTTTGAGGTGATGTCTCTCTGTGTGTGGGTGTGAACGTATGTGTGTGTCAGTGAGTCTGTGGAGACGATAACTGACGAACAAATGAACCGATTCGAATGAAATTTAGTACAAAAATCACAATCCGTGAATACTGAAAGCTTATTGTTTTCGTAACGTAATCGAACGTTCAGACGTAATCGAACGTAAAGAATTAAACGTAATCGAATGTTCAGAACCCCCCTAAATTATCGAGTGAAATTTTGAAAAAATCATCAAAAAATCAAAACCTTTAATAAAGTTACGCAAATAGACATTTCTTATATAATTTTTTCTTAGAAAACGATTGACACAAACTTTAGAACGCTAGCATGAACCGTTCTCAAGATATTGCACATTCTTTAAATAAATTTATCAAAAAATCCCATAAATTAAAAAAAATATATTAACTGTTGAGAAACATGTTCACTTTTCATATGTAATATCATGCCATAAATTGGGTGACATCATTCTCGTGGATCTAACTCGTTCCATTCATGAGAAAAGATACTTTGAGTAATATTTTTGTATTTGAACGCCAATAGTTATTTATCTACTATAAGAATAACTCATTTTTCCTTCCATAACGCTTGGCGAGATTTTGGCGCCGAATTTGACGGGATGTCGCCAACTTGGCGACTTTTTAAAATGTTGCCAAATTAACGGAAATCTCGCCAAATGGTTAAAAATGACACTAAATCAGTGAAAATGACGACTAATTGACGAAAATTCAATTTCTTGGAAATAATATAAATAACTACTATAAGAAAAATCCATGTTTTTATTGTAAAAATAGTAAATTCATTGCATTACATAAGGAAAGTCATGTGTTGCCCACATCAGATTTTTTTTTATAAAACGAGGACTCGATACCAAGAAATTAACTCGTAAAACTTTTATAAAAAAATTTTAAGTTCATAATTAAACTAATATAAGCATTAATAATTAATCATAGCATAATCATAAAGCGTATTAGTACGGTATATTTAATATTATGTGCGGCATGTTACAAATATAAAATTACATTTAAATAAGTTATCAATCAATGGACTTATGGAATCTAATGTAATTATCTAATTATCTCAGGTCAACATCATTAAATTAATATGTGCTGATTTTCATTGATATCCCATTCTAATCATCGAAAATTAATAATATTGTTCAGTATAAAATTGATTATTGTATTAATAAATTGATTTTTCTGATTTTGGTTTGAAAAAAAACAAGAATGCTATTCAGAAAAATATTTATCAACAAATATTATTACACACAAATGGTGTGTAATTCACCATAGAAGTCAGCTGAGCAGGTTTTTTATCATATCAAAATTTAAATGCTGCTTGGTCATTGACATACGGCTACACGGATGTTATTTTGGCATTCTGGTTCTGAGATTTTCGACACATTCGCGAATATTATTCTCCTTAGAATATTTCCACTATGAAATATGTATTCGTAAAAAATACTTAGAAAACTAAAACGACAAATTTCGGAAGAAACACTGGCCTAGAGAGTTATGCGAAATCTGTATCCAGCGGAATTTCAGTATCGCATTGACCGCACCTTCTAGTTAGTAAGCCAAAACTTCATCCAGTGCAGTTTAACAAATTTACTTTTGCCAAGGGACACTGCTGGCATGGGTTACAGCAAAGCTAACTAGATTCTAGTTAGCCTTCGTTAAGCCGTCCCTGTCTAGCTTAAAGCTAAACTAACAAGAAAGATCAATCATGCGCATAAAGCATTGATTATGAAACGCTTTCCAACTGAAATGTAATCCACTGAATGTATGGCATCTTTAACATACGATACATTCAGCGGTGATATTTTTTTTTAATCACAGAACAACAATACTTTATTTTAAACTTCATCGAAAAAAAAATTCACTTTATTCAAATGATGTCAACGACATATAAATCGTCTAGCTCTCCATGTAAAAACTATGAATATTTCATTCATACACTTTTATTCCAAACTCCAGAGTTAAATAATTTTGTGTGAAAAACATTCAGCAATTCTTTTACAACTCATCGTACAATCACTTGTTTACATTCTGCATCCATTAAAATTAGGCTCCGTTGTAGAAATAATCAAAGTTTGATGATCATTTAAACTAAAAAATATTGTAATTGCGTTGGCGCAGGATATAGGCGCAGAAAATACGCAAAATTAAAACGTTTTTAGGACGGATGCAACTCTAAAAATACATTAAAAAGAACTTGAAAAATCACGATTTTTACTCTAAGAAAAAAAAAATGGATGCCATAATTTATTTTAAGTGGGTCACGTGATCTCTTCTTATTATATAGGTGTAATTATTATTTTAATTTTTTTTAATAAAACTTACGAATATATTTTTCTGATTTTTTTTCATATATATATATATATATTATGGGATAATTTGAAAATTTCCTAAAATTTTCGAAGCAATTTGCGAATTTTAACTTCGCTTAAAAAATGTTTAAAAAATTAGGTTCCGTAGGGTTCAATGTATGTCAGTTTTCAACCCGGGTTCAATACAAAACTATTTGGGTGATATTATTCATTTGCATTCCCATATGTCCCACAGACCGTCTCAACAACATACTAAAATTTCATTTTGATAAAGTCACTTTTACGGCAATTATTGTGCGAACGGACAGACAGACAGAATCATCAACTATGTTGTAAAGTGTTGAAAAATGTGATTACTTTTCTTTTGTCATTTCAGAGACAGATTTATCCAGCCGTATGGAAGCTTTTTCCCGTGACTTTGGCTCTTTGTTATCCTCGAAAGTGAATGCTGACGTGACTTTCGAAGTGCAGGGAAAAGCAATACAAGCACACTCTCAAATATTGACAGCCCGATCTTCTGTGTTTGCTGCCATGTTTCAGAATAATATGCAGGAGCGTCGAAACGGAGTCATAAAAATTGTTGATCTCTCATCAACATCGTTGAATCACTTTCTGCTCTATCTCTACACTAATGACATTAGTAAACTAAAAGGTATTACTTAGTTTTGTTACGTAGTAATTTAAAATTAACTTTTTCGAATGTGATGGTTTATAAGAAAAGTGCCCAGTTGTCGAAAATTTTCAAAATTGAGTTTTAGCCTGGTAAGTAAGCTTTTCAGGCTGATTCTAAACAAGTAAAAGCAATACGCGTAGTTTTTACAGTGCATATTTTGATTATTTATGTGTAACTTAAATGTATGAGCGACAACGACGTACTAAATTTGAACATTTTACTGCTCCGGTTCTCGCGTTTATTTCCCAAATATGGGTGCATTCCTGTGGCGGGCCCAGACCGGGTTGAACCGATAAGGTTGTAAATCAAAATAATTAAACGTGCGCGGCAGCAAAGACATCTGATCAAAGATGTTTGGAACCTGTACCCGAATTATAAGAACAGAGGGGAGCTAGCTTTTGCTCAGTGATTATAATGTCGGTCTTGTTACCAAAGGGTCCCTGGTTCGGGGCCCGGCGACGCACAATCGCCACAATGATGACTGGACGTTTGAAACACGCAACCTTCCTCTACAACGATCTCGCCTCTCAACACGAGATGGCAGCACCACACGGAGTCAGAAGCCTTGACACTCCCTGGTTGACCACGACTGCCCGTCACGCCGAGGCGACACGCCTCCCGGCCTTCTTCATCAGCGGAGGGAGTGTGCGGCAGCAAAGACATCTGATCAATGATATTTGGAACCTGTACCCGAATTATAAGAACAGAGGGGAGCTAGCTTTTGCTCAGTGATTATAATGTCGGTCTTGTAACCAAAGGGTCCCTGGTTCGGGGTCCGGCGACGCACAATCGCCACAAAAGATAACGATATACCAAATTTCATGTTACTATAATTAATGGAACTTGATTAATTATGGCCTTAAATATTTTTATGAACGAGTATATTCTTATGGCGGGCCCAGGACGGGTTGGCCCGATAAGGTTGTAAATCAAGATAATTAAAATGTAATACAAAAAACAATGCCTTACTAAATTTCATGTTACTGTGATTAGTGGAACTTGATTAGTTAGGGTATTAAATATTAGATAAACTAGTATAACTATGGTGGGCACAGGGCGGGATGACTCGATATGGTTGAAAATTAAAATAATTTAAAATACAACAAAATTTCATGTTACTGTGATTAATAGAACTTAATTAGTTAGGGCTTTATATATTTGAAAAATGAGTATTCCTATTACGGGCCCAGAACAGGCCGACTCCATAAGGTTGAAAATCTAAAGAATTAAAATATCGCAGAGGATACCATATTTCATGTTACTGTGATTAGTAGAACCTGATTAGTTAGGACTTCAAATATTTCAATCACATCAAAAAACGGGACTATTTTCTTGTAAACCATCACACATTAGAATACTAAAAAGGAAATGGTGCTTTTTTCTCTCAAGAGTTTTGAATTTTCATAATGCTAGAGCATCATTTTCTGAAGTTATCGAGCAACTATCTGTACAGAAGTAAAGAAACACTCTGTCGTTTCACCACTCGTGAATCACGTTTATGCGGTTACCGCTTGCCCGTACTGCCACTACAATAAATAAATAAAAAATTATATGCTCAGAATTACTATTAAAGGATTATGATTCTAAGCATTTAGGGTAAAGCTTTAAAACATTTTTTTTTTTGTAAAAAAATTAATGGTGTAAACTGGAAAAATATTACCAGTAATGGCAAATAATTAAAACATATATATAATTTTCACTGTGGTAATGTTCATTCCAAAATCTGTACCTCCAGTTTAATGAGAATTCGCGTTTTAAATCGCCGAACAGCCTGGAGTTACAAAATTTTAAATTTTGGAGTAGTTTTCTCAAAGAAATAGGAATATTTCAAATTTGTAGCGAACGCCCACATAGCATTAAATGTCTTGAACTAAAGATTTCTCAGCTTGCATGCTGAATCTGAAGCCCAACAATTATTTTATTCAATAATCAACAACTCACTAGGAGGGGGAGTATTTTAGTGAACGCTCATAAGGGAGTATTAAAATGCCTTGATCTCAAGACGTCTTTAGCTCAATGCTATGATGCTGACCTACCACACTTTGGTCCTGGCACTGCCATGTAGGTGATTTCGCCTTCTCGTTACATATTTATCTTATCAACCGTTCACTTTGTTAACTTTTTCTCCAAGATAGGTACTCTCATTTAAGACGAACTTCTTTTTTCTAAATCATAATTTACGCATTAAATCCCTGGACAGACACACTAATATACATGCAGGGTTAGCCGCTTTTTAATAATGTGAGTTTTAGTTTATGTTCGAATTTGTATGCTTATTCATGTGCGTAAACTAGATATTTGTTTTTTAGATTTATCTGCCATTGATTTGACCGAGATGTACAAAGCTGGTGACAAATATGCAGTGAAAGACTTAAAGGACGCTTGTTCCCGAATTATGGTTGCCAAATTATCGAACAACATGGAAATCTATACTGCCTTTGCTGTCAAGTATAACGATCAGATGCTGCTGGATTCCATTGCTGCATTTTTCCTGCAGAATACAAAATTGATCGACAGTAAGCTGTGGAAAGATTTGGCGAAGATTGCTCCAACTTTGGCTAACCAAGTTTTAAGCACCATCGTAAAGAGAATGATATAAGAAGTTACGAACTGCTGTTGCGAAAAACTGTGCTATCATGAGAGCAAGACATCTGGGGTATATATTCGTATATGGTATATATTCGTAATTTTTGAAAATAAGGAAAATTTCGGTAATTCTCTGATAAGCTTGAATAAAGTTGTTTATAATGCGGGGGGGGGGGGGGTAAAATACCATACCGCTAAACCCGGAAGTGATTGCGACGGCAGAGTTGTAGAGCAGTCAAAAAATTGTGTTGTTAATATTTCGTTGGGTAGAGGGGCTATTGTAGAATCTGGTGGTGGTAGGGGAGGGGATATTTGAAGTTTCGCTACTTCTATAAAAACGAACATGAAAGTAGTTTATTTTTGCAATTATAATTTTGTAACATGAATGCAGCATGTACGTAAAAAAATTATTCCATACTAGTATCTCCATTAGTCAACTTTGAGCTATCACGGTATTTCTCGAATTTTTCCTATTAGTAGATTTTTATTATACATGTGTTCTGTCGTTTATTTTATGGTATGTAATTTTAGTTTTTGTAGTAGTAGTATCAACTCGTTGGACAGTTAAATCCAATTTATTGTACGATCGATTAATCTTTAAACCATTTTCCATTTTTATTGACATTTAAATTTTAGGGAATGTTCATCATTCAAGATCTTGACATTGATAGCTTTATTGTGCCATAGAATTCCAATAACAGATCCTCAAATGCCAAGAAAAATATGGAAAAATATAAATGGTGGGGTGGAGGGGTTATAATCGGATTTTATAAAAAAAAAATCCTGTGGAACTTAAAGGTGAGTTACAATAAAAAAAAATTTAGCATGAACAGAGATTACTGCTTAGTGACTTGTTCAAACTTTCTGTCGAATTCAATTTGCATTCTGTAAAATATTAAATAAAATAAAGATAACTTTAAAACTTAACCTTCTATGCAGCAATATTGACTTGCAGGATGGGAAGAGGGAGAAAATACCTTTAGTATATTCTTTCACACTTTAAAAATGGAGTGATTTAAGAATCAAAAGTTGGAACTCCAAGTCTAAATTCTAACTCTAGATAGATAAGAATAAAGAGCGGGAACTCTGAGAAATTCATTGATAATTTCAAAATTGAGAGAGCGTATAGGAAGGATGTTTACAAACGACGATTTTATGGAATACGGAAATTCGTCAAATTTTTAGGTTGTTGAGGGGGGGGGGGGGGGTGATATTATTGGAATTCTATTTTAATTTGGGAATACGTTATTTCTGATCGGTCATTTGTTTAAATTGTATAAAAGATTATAAATCTTGTCCACAAAAAGCTCTGTTTGATTCGGTAAGAGTTTATTGCATGTTTAAAGAAACGTAATTATTTCTTTTTTATATAGACAGTCGAGGAAAGCCGCATGGGTCAGGCAAATAACACGAGAAGTATTGGGGTTATCGCATATTTTGCATTTTTATACACGTACAAAGAAAATCCCAGTGGTGCTATACGATGAGACAACTTGGGGGGGGGGGGGGGGGGGGGGGGGGGATTGACTCTTTTCATTTGCGGGGTACGGGAGGCGGCTATCCCGCTTCTTGTTAGAGGTAGGGGGGAAATATCTATGATAAAGTAGTACAGCGTTGCAAAATCAGTACAAAGTAGTTTTGTTCCCTTGCAAAAAAGTGATAAATAATAATAATAATAAAATTGAAAGGAACCCTGAAAAGAAGTGTTTACAATCTACCCCCCCCCCCCCCTCAAAGAAAAAATTGAAATATTTAAACAATGTAGCAGAATAAAATTGATTTTATTATATTTAAAATTCAAATTGCTTACCTCCAGCGGCGATGCATGCTTTTCTACGTTTACACTATTGTATACAGATTAGAAAAATTA